>BROG01000278.1:495000-547500 GCA_030159075.1 Atrina japonica
CAAGGTTACGTTGTTGAATGCTTGGACCCGTCGTTTAAGAAGTTTTATGGCCGATACGGGGTCTTGTTAAAATTATGAAGTCCCCCTCTCGGAGATATTAAATAGTATTCTGTATCACGGCCACAGACAGTGGCTCCCTTCCGCCAATCGTGTTTTTCACCGAACTTGACATCTTTACTAAACTTGACCTTTTCACCGAATTTGACCCATTCTCGTACTAGAAAGGTTTCCATGGAACATTTGCGACGGGTGTGGCATGCCACCAGAAGACGCTGACGCTTTCCTGACACCTGGTCTTACCCCTTTAGGATTCACAATTGTTCTTTTTGTTGAGACCATTTGCACATCAAATCCTTCGTGCTATAATGGACTTGAGTTTTTATTATTGATTTGTACTTCTTCAATTTTACTTGGTACAATACCCTGTTAGCATCATTTCGATCTCTACCTTTGTTACTTGGTACAATTACCTGTTATCAACCTTTTGACCTCTACTTTGTTACTTGGTACAATAACCTGTTATCAACCTTTTGACCTCTACTTTGTTACTTGGTACAATTACCTGTTATCAACCTTTTGATCTCTACCTGTGTTACTTGGTAAAATACTCTGTTATCAACCTTTTGACCTCTACCTGTGTTACTTGGTAAAATACCCTGTTATCAACCTTTGACTTCTACCTTTGTTACTTGGGAAAATACCCTGTCCTCAACCTTTTGACCTCTACCTGTGTTACTTGGTAAAATACCCTGTTATCAACCTTTTGACCTCTACCTGTGTTACTTGGTAAAATACCCTGTTATCAACCTTTGACTTCTACCTTTGTTACTTGGTGCAATGCCCTGATATTACCCCTCTGACATCTACCTTTGTTTCATGGCAGAGTTCCCTTTCAGTCACCCGCATATGGAGTTTATATTTCACAAATGATCCGATATCCCAGGGCGTGTACAACATATGAAGATTTCCTATACAGAGGTAAACTTCTCACTCACAAATTATTAACACAGGGATATCGAAAATGTCAACGTTCCGCAAATTTTACGGTCGGTATAATAGTCTTATTTGCGATTACTCTGTTTCACTAAGTGAAATGTTGAGTTGCCTTTTCGTTGGCGGTTGTTGAGACGTCTGTGCCAATTGTAGCGAGGATACAATATTACATTGGACTTGACTGTGGACTCACGGCGGGTGTGACCGGTCGACAGGGGATGCTTACTCCTCCATGGCACCTGATCCCACCTCTTGGTTTCCAGAGGTCCGTGTTTGTCCATATTTACCGGATTTGTTTCTATGTCCTGGACATTCTATTGATTTATACTTTGTTATCTGAGTTTTTTTTATATTTATAAACATTTTGATGTCCACCTTTGTTATTTTTATACTTGGTACACTACCCTATTATCACTCTTTTGACTTGTACTTTTGTTACTTGACCTACACATTTTATTTTTTTTATCAACTTATGACTTCTATGATTGTCATTAGTACAGTACCCTGTTATCAACCTTATGACCTCTACTTTTTTACTTGGTACAGTACACTGATATCAACCTTTTGACTTCTATGATTGTCATTAGTACAATTACCTGTTATCAACCCTGTGACTTCTACTTTTTTTCTTGGTACAATACCCTGTTATCAACCTCATGACCTCTACTTTTTACTTGGTACAATACCCTGATATCAACCTTTTAACCTCTACTTTTTTACTTGGTACAATACCCTGTTATCAACCTTTTGACCTCTACTTTTTTACTTGGTACAATATCCTGTTATCAACCCTGTGACTTCTACTTTTTTACTTGGTACAGTACTTTGTTATCAACCTTATGACCTCTACTTTTTACTTGGTACAATACACTGATATCAACCTTTTAACCTCTACTTTTTTACTTGGTACAATACCCTGTTATCAACCTTTTGACCTCTACTTTTTTACTTGGTACAATATCCTGTTATCAACCCTGTGACTTCTACTTTTTTACTTGGTACAGTACTTTGTTATCAACCTTATGACCTCTACTTTTTACTTGGTACAATACACTGATATCAACCTTTTGACTACTACGTTTGTTATTAGTACAATAATATAAAAAAAAATTCAGATACCAAAGTATAAATCAATAGAATGTCCAGGACATAGATACAAATCCGGTAAAAATGGACAAACACGGACCTCTGGAAACCAAGAGGTTGGATCAGGTGCCACGGAGGAGTAAGCATCCCCTGTCGACCGGTCACACCCGCCGTGAGTCCACAGTCAAGTCCAATCAAACATGTGAGGAGTGTATCCTCGTCACGTCTCAACAACCGCCAACGAAAAGGCAACTCAACATTTCACTTAGTGAAACAGAGTAGTCGCAAACAAGACTATTATTCCGACCGTAAAATTTGCGGAACGTTGACATTAAACGTGGTTTTCGATATCCCTGTGTCAATAATTTTTCAGTGAGTAGTTTACCTCTGTATATGAAATCTTCATATGTTGTGCACGCCCTGGCATATCTGATCATTTGGGAAATATAAACTTCATATGCGGGTGACTGAGGAATATTACTACTTAAATGTGGAAAATTTACGATGGGAAAGCCGAAATCGTCGCGTTTATCGTATAGCTTAGTTGCTAATATCCCGTCTGTGTTGATATTAAGTAAAATGTCTAAGTTTGAAGCGTGTGTGCTTGATTCTGTTGTATCTTTAATTTCTAGTTCGCTGGGATATATCGCATTGACATATGTATGAAAATTGTCATTATTAATTGACAAAACGTCGTCGATATATCTAAATGTCAAATTAAAGGACACCGCTAACTTTTCCTTCTTTTGATTCAGCAGTCTGCTTCGTATGAATAAAGGAACAGGTCGGCCAATAAAGGAGCACAATTGGTTCCCATAGGAATGCCGACAGTTTGTTGAAAGACCACGTCTCCGAACATTACAAATATATTGTCTATTAGAAATTCCAGCATGTTTTTTATATCAACTTCAGTATATTTATGTGTAGAATCAGAGTGGTGTTTGACGAAATAAGTATCCTGATAGCCAATCAATAAATAGTTATGCACCTTTTGTCCTTTTGACCTCTCTTATTATGTCCCTTCTATGACGTTATGGCGTCAGTAAATAAATGAAACAGTAGAAGAAGAAAAAAATATATTGATTGAGCAGTTTGAATATTTCTACTTCAGTAATTGACCTTGATTCACCTACATTTTTAAACGGTGTTAAGGACTATATATGTATGTATATAGAATAAAATATGAATTTTTAATTTTCAGTTGCTTACTGAAAAAAAATTATAATGAGACAGCGTATATATTCTTTTTGTAAACCAAAAGTGTACTCTTTAAATGTTTTTCAACAAACAACTGATAATTTAATATTTATTCCTATGCTTTAATAAAGAGTGAAAGACAACAAAACTTTAAATTATATTTAAATGCATATAATGGTATATTTAAGAAGTACAATAGAAGTACAAATTCCATTATGTAACCTGGGGTCAAAGGTCAACAGAATACCTGACATAATAGCAATGCAGATTTACCAGATCTATCTTATAGGTACTTCACATTTAACTGGCGTTGCTTTTGTCAATCAGCAAGAAGAATCTCCGAAGAATCATATATAATATTCAATTTTGTAACTTTCCGGAAATATATTTGACTATTGCTACGTTCCAAAGCGAATGACCAAATTATATAATCAGGTCAAGTGAGGAATTATTTATTCACCCAGGTGGTAAACGTTTGCTCCTCCAGAGTAATTATTTATCCTAGAAATCAATTATTACGTTAATTATTCCAAGTTGAAGTAATCTACTACATTTCCTTCAAGCTTTTGGTTCCTTGGGTCATTCTCGGGTCCGGGAAAACATATTTGAATATTTATATTTAGATTTGCAGATTTGTTCTCTATCATGGCTAGTAGTAATCAGTCTAAGGTAGACCGTTGTTTACAGTTCCTGTATAGTAATTATTATAAATTAAAACAGCATCATCACGTACAGGTTGTTAGACAGGCTCAAATTGTTCAGAGAGCTATTACAATATCATCCCCCGTTTCTTATAGAGTACTTATTGTCTGTTTCGCCTCGTTTATCACTACATTTTCATTTGTATTTTCTTTAACGTTTCATATTGCTGTTGTAATCATCCAATTATTACTTTCTTCGACTGCATTGTACAGTTTTTGCACCATTATGATTTAATTACAGGTTTTTGAAATTCTATTTTATTCTGAACACCAGAAATGATCGGATAATTCTTTGTGAAATGCAAATTCTAATGCTTTTACGAATGTTATTGTCGATTGCATGCCACAAATCTAAATTATGAAGTTGTTATACCATCATTAATATCAGATTTTAATCAATTAAATAACAGAATTTTACAGATTATTTCTTTTAAAGCGTTCTGTCATTTCGTGACACCCTTGCATGTTTCATTTACTACAAGTTATCAATGTTGATAGCGTCCAATCATGTATTGATCGACTTGTTTTAGCTAATACATTTCAAAAGTCAACATGACTACATGGAGCTGAAACAAGGAAAATATGCAGCGTACCAAACACTTTGTGTATTGGAATCCCTTTCCTTTATAACTAGATACTATTTCAGTGTATGTAATCCAATATTTATAAAAAATAAAGGGTAGAATATAAAAAGTCTCAGATACCAAGTTATAAATCACTAGAATGTCCAGGACGACAAAGGTACAAATATGGTAAAACTTGGACAAACCGATCTTACCCATTTTTAGTATTTATGGATTTGATATGGATGTTTGCTTGTTTGTTGTTTTACATCAAGTATTTTTCACTTATATTGAGGTGTCACCATCTTAATGTGGAGTGCCACAAATTTTAACCTGTACGAAGGACTTAAACCAATGCAATTATTTTACGTGCTACGCCTGACACGGGACATCGGTTCTAAGTCTCACTCGAAATATCGATTTGTATTTTAAGATGGATTTATGAAGGAAGCGACTAGTCGGCAATAGATGATACTTACTCCTCCGTGACACCTACCCACAACTCTTAATTTCCAAAGATTCATGGTCATCCAATGTTCACCATTTATACGGCACCTTGAACCTCCTAACGTAGGACAATTTGATATCTCTACTTTCTATACAGCGTCTTCAATACATCCAGAACTGGAACACAATTTACTAAATCAAAAGTAACAACATTTAAGAATTACATGTGATAAATTTGATTCAGGTTTAATAGAAATGTAAAAGCTCCACATCAAAACGTTATAACTGTAAAGACTAATAATAATACATTTATTTCACTCATGTTTAAAACGTCTTCTATCTAATACTAAAAACCATCGATGATGATGATGATGATGATGACGATGATGATGATGATGATGATATAAAATTGACAGAAGTTGAACACAATTAAGGCAATATTCCAGTATAGCCTCCCAACAATTGAAGAATCAATTAACTACATTTTATATTGTTCGATCTCAACATAGAAAGACGTAACACAGCATTTAAATTTGAACAATTATAGCACGTTTATATTCTGTGTTTTTTATGATTTGACAACACTTACCATCGTTAAACGCACCAATTAACACTTAGAGTATATTTCAGTACTTAAATAGAAAAATGAGGCTGTGACTTACCTCAAATTGTAAGTATTATTACTGTACCATCAGGTGTAGTACAAAGCGTCGTTTCATTGAATGTATATTAAATGTTTTGTTGAAAGCGTGTCAATTCATTCAAAACAGTTCTTCAAACGTCTTGATTATTCTAATTATTTTGTTTTATATTCTATATAACTAAAAGATTATACATGTATTTTCAATTTACACACACATTTTATTGCAGTTTATTTTGGTATCGTTCAAAGATGCAGATAAAAGATGTCTTAAAATGCCATTAAACTAACGAGGCGTTTCAGAGCGGTGTCCAATGGTTAATAATATTGAAATATCAATTAGAGCACCGACGTGACATTGCAACTATCTTAAGATAAACGATAGAAATAATCAAACACAGATAATAGGTCAATCAAATCTGTATCATTAAAAGATACCTTGTATCATATACAAAATGTATATATACGTCTATACATCTTCAAATGTACATCATAATCAATAGTTCCAACCGACTTAAATCTCATTATATATTGTACGTTATTTGTACATGCATAACGATTTACAATGGAAAGCTATTAAACACAATGCTTCCTTTTTCAGTTTGCAACATTTCATAGGCTGTTGATAGCCTAAGTGAGTTACCTATGTATAGCCAGTATCACAGATAAACCACGCTACATCGTCGCGTATTAGTTACCGTCAGATGATACCATATCAGTTCTTGTACGTCGTCGACAGCAGGGATTACCGAGAGACAAATCTTTAAAATAGAGATATATGTTTTACATTTATCTACAAAGGTGCTACATTTTATCAATTTGATATAATCTACACATCTAACAGACAGAATCGTGTAAAAGGAAGGGTTGCAACTCCGAGGATTCTGTCCAATGCTATCGACAAATACGTGTTAGAATCAATACATGTGTGATTTATTATGAAACAGAATTACCGAACGTTGAATGTCAGTTTGCAATCAGATATTGAATTTTGTGATATAAAGGATGATAGTCGTTCCTTGTTTATGGATAGGGCACGAGCAAAGAATGATTTGATAACACTAGAACACTCAAAGGCGAGGAGAATGGATTTCAAGTGTCGGCATTGATAGTACATGTCCGCCGTGCAATGTCGAGATCTCTCAGAGCCGCGTAAGAGGTAAGACAGTATGGAACTCTCTCTCTCTCTCTCTCTGTGTCTCTCTGTCTCTGTGTCTCTCTGTCTCTCTCTCTCTCTCTCTCTCTCTCTCTCTCAGCATTTATCATTATCAATGTCATAACTAGGAAACCGGAATCTGTACTTTTTCTTGCTGGTTGTTCGTTTAAACATATCAACACTCGTATGAAATCGAAACTTTATCACAATTTTTCAAACGATGCAATTAATATATTCCTTCTAGCAATAACGAATTACTAAATCGGAATTAGACAGACACGGTTCAGATTAAATGAGTTTTTGAATATGAGGTGGTTAAATCTTACTGCACACTTTTGCTCTGAGGGCAATCATTATTTTCAGATAGAAAATAATTGAAATGATTAAAATGAAAGGAAAAGTTTACACCATCTGTGTATGAATTGTTGTTCAATTCTGTTTAATGCTACACACACACACACACATACACATACACACACACACATATATATATTTCTATCTATCTATCTATCTATCTATCTATCTATCTATCTATAAATTACAGAAAAGTATTTTGTTATGACCAACAAGGCATTAAAATATCCAAAACATCAGGAAGAATCATACAGCATTATGTTTAAATAAAAACAACTGGAATCGTGACATAGTTAAGACCAACGTTAAGTGTATTCGCCATTTTGTCATCTATCGTGTTTATCGACTGTTTAGTAGCATCTGTTTAATCACATCAGAAATTTTTGAAGTGTTTCTGTGATTTCTGTAGTACTTTGATTGATTATGTTTCAGTTAGGAAATATCGAATGGTTATTAGATAATCGTTATCAATAACTCTGATGTATCCTAAACAGGTAATATCAGACTAATAATAAAATTGACAGTAATCCTATTCTTTTTTGTTAATGTTTCCGTACATTTATTTTACAATGTTCTAATTTTTCATCTACAGTAATCCAGGAAAATAGAATACGTTCTGTTTATGAACAAGATAAAATCAAATTAACTACTCCATTAGTAAGATAGTTGCAATTCTGGGAACATCACGTTATACTTTGTGTCAAAGTTAATTTATTTCACATCGATGTGAAAGTTCCTATTATACACAACAGCCATAATCTGTATAAAACGATGTTATCATTCTACATAAGGACTTGGTTTAATGCACCAAGAACCGGAACTTCCGTACAACATCGAATACAATACCAGAACCTTTCCTGACGACAACATATGTATAACTGATTATCTATATAGGCCTAAGTGTCCGACTGTTAATTAGATCACGATTTGGGAGCTGTTTCTCACCTGTGATTACCTTGGTCGAAACGCTTTTTGTTATTACTGATTACGTTTGAAAGTTTATTTCAAGAAGGCCAATGGATTTCCCTGATTATTCTCATTCAATATCAAAATTAGGTCGCCTCCAAATATATTTGTGACTAAAAGCAAGAGTACAACAAAGCAAATAATACAACATAATCTTTATGATTGGAATTATTGATTTAAAGGATATATATTTCATCATTGGGTACTTGTTTGCAGTTCTTTTTTTATCATTTTTCTGACTCCGCAAGAGCCGTGACAGTCAAGTAACAAGAAATAGGAATAGTTAAAATGTGATGATACACGCCGTCTATCTACAATCCAGTCAGTTCTTCAACAATAAGACTGTAATAGCTGTCTGTGAGAGACAAGGCGATAATTGTTATATTTATATTATAACACCTATGTGGTTGTGTGGGTAATTGACACCATGTATTTAAAGAGAGTGATATGGACATTCCATATCAGACTGGAAATTCCAGATCCTTTTATTATTATGCTACTACTGTTTCTGCTTATAATGTTGATGATGGTAATCTTGATGATGATGATGATGATGATGATGATGATGATGAACTTTATCTTTATGTGGTTTACATCAGCATTGTCCGTTTCGCTGTTTGCACTTTCAAAAATCGGTATGGCCAAATTTCTCAATCGACCTCTGACGTATAATCAAGAAACACCAATGTTCATGTATAATAAAAAAAAACGTCCATTAGAATACGACAAAGAAGATGAAAGAACTTGTGGTATACAAACGTCCTATATAGCTGTAGATGATATACAGGGCAATGATCACCGAATTAACAATAACAAATAGGTCATTAAGGTCTAAATCGCCGAGTATCAAACTAGGTCAAACGGTAGTTAAATGAATGCTTCCTTTATGATGATAATATATCCCGTTCTAGACCATCATGATATTTGAAAATATCTATACTCCTTATCAAAATGTTGTCAAGAGTTGAGAAACTTCAGCAGTACTGTACAGCTGAAGCAGTGTAAATCAATTGTGGATGCTAAAACCCCATTGATGCTGAAAACACTGCTTGCGACTTAAAGGCTCAGCCATTAGACTACCACACTTACCACTCGGCAAATTTGAATACTTCGTCATTTCTTATTATGATACAGCCGTACCCTGATTTTACACATGAATACAATGACGTGGATACCAACCGACGGAAGAATTTTTAACGACAATATATGTTTCGTCTATAATCTATCTCCTTTGTCTAGAACTTCATTTAAATCTACACAAAGTGATTCTTGTTTATGTTCATACATACCATAAGAAGTGGTAACCGAGCTGAATAGATTACATGACCATTATGTAATGGTCCCAGCAGACAAAGCATCAAATTATATAGTTTTTATTTGTAAGGCACATTACTGTAATTGTTTATTAGAAGACTTACCAAGATATTGACAGCCGTTAAGAAGAAACTTCAGCAGTACTGTACAGTTGCTTATTCCAGAAGCGGTGTAAATCAGATGTGGATAAACTTTTACAAAATTTGAAGGCACACAATTTTTTCAGATTCACAGTATCAAAACATACTACTTCTCCACTCTACACAATTCCACAAAAAGAATTAAATGTGAGACATTTAGACAACTGTCCTCATCCATTTAAATATTACAATTTTCGGTAACTGATACAGAACGTTTCTACTACTGCAAAAGAACTATGCAAACGTTTTGTTTTCTTTCTAAATATTCATATATGATATATATTGTTTCTTCTTCTGTCCTTGATTCATTTTCTACAATTTTATTTTTTGCATTTTATTCTTATTGATTTACCTTTCTGTCAGCGAACTGATACTTACGGACATCACAGAGTAAAGTACAAAATGCCTCCACCTTGTGTTTTGTACTGACCATAGACATAGAAAGGGAATTTACAACAAATAAAACTACATGCACATGTATATGATAAATATGATGACTTTGGTTTTGCTTTCGTCATCTTTCCACATTTAAGTAGCAATATCCCTTTTTACATGGTGTTTATATCTCCCAAAAGCCCGAAATGCCAGGTCTTATTCCACATATGGTCATTTCATAGACAGGGGCTACTTACTGATGTTATAACACAAATATTATGGATCGTGTATAGAGCCACAGTTTGCAATAACTATATTTCATTTACTTTACGAAATGTTGCATCACATTCCGTTTGTAGTTGCGGTATCATTTACACCTTCCGTTTGTTAGTTGTTGTATCATTTACACCTTCCGTTTGTTAGTTGTGGTATCATTTACACCTGCCGTTTGTTAGATGTGGTATCATTTATACCTTCCATTCGTTAGTTGTGGTATCAGTTACACCTTCCGTTTGTAGTTGTGGTATCGTTTACACCTTTCGTTTGTTAGATGCGGTATCATTTACACCTTCCGTTAGTAGTTGCGGTATTATTTACACCTTCCGTTTGTAGTTGCTGTATCATTAACACCCTCCGTTTGTAGTTGTGGTATCTTTTACATCTTCCATTTGTTAGTTGTGGTATAATTTACACTTTCCGTTTGTAGTTGTGGTATCATTTACACCTTCCATTTCTTAGATGCGGTATCATTTACACCTTCCATTTGTAGTTGTGGTATCATTTACACCTTCCGTTTGTTAGTTGTGGTATCATTTACACCTTCTGTTTGTAGTTGCGGTATCATTTACACCTGCCGTTTGTTAGATGTGGTATCATTTACACCTGCCGTTTGTTAGATGCGGTATCATTTACACCTTCCGTTTGTAGTTGCGGTATCATTTACACCTTCCGTTTGTTAGTTGCGGTATCATTTACGCCTTCCGTTTGTTAGATGCGGAATCATTTACATCTTCCATTTGTAATTGTGGTATCATTTACACCTTCCGTTTGTTAGTTATGGTATCATTTACACCTTCTGTTTGCAGTTGCGGTATCATTTACTCCTGCCGTTTGTTAGATGTGATATCATTTATACCTTCCGTTTGTAGTTGTGGTATCATTTACACCTTCCGTTTGTTAGTTGTGGTAACATTTACACCTTCCGTTTGTAGTTGTGGTATCATTTACACCTTCCGTTTGTTAGATGCGGTATCATTTACACCTGCCATTTGTTAGATGCGGTATCATTTACACCTGCCGTTTGTTAGATGTGGTATCATTTATACCTTCCGTTTGTAGTTGTGGTATCGTTTACACCTGCCGTTTGTTAGATGTGGTATCATTTACACCTGCCGTTTGTTAGATGCGGTATCATTTATACCTTCCGTTTGTTAGTTGCGGTATCATTTACACCCTCCGTTTGTAGTTGCGGTATCATCCGATTGTGACGAGGATACATTCCCCCGTTGTTTTGATTTGACTGTTGACTTGCTGCAAGTGTGACCGGTCAAAAGATATACGTTTTTGTCACCTGATTCCACCTCCTCGTTTTCCCGAGGTCAGTGTTTTTATCTCGTGTATCTGTGATTTCAAAAAGAATATCAATAAAAGAGAAAAAACTTAAATAAAATTCACAATACTGTCCTTCAATTAAATATTTCCCTGTAAATATTTTTTCATTTTAATTAAAGACTTAAATGTTTGATTAGTATACGCATTATCATTAATATCAGTATCAATGTTAACATTATTTTTTAATAATAATATGTTTTATCATTATCAATATTATTATTATCATTGCAGAGTCTTTTGTTATTGTTGTTTAACACTGCAAAAATGCACAGTGCTATCAAAATTTCTGATACGGACTAAAATGAATAAATTTGAATTTATGTGTCAATTATTTGCTGTTTTCGCATTATATTTCTGATTTTATCAAATTACTGTAAAATACGAATGAACCAAAGTAATTAACTTCCTGATACGAAAATATATCGCTTGTTCTGTCGTTAAAGTATAATTACTTTAAAGTATAATTTGAGGGACAATGCAACTGCTGAAGTAATAAAATTGATTGGATGAGTGTTGGTATTACCAATTTTAATTACAAGTATTAATAGATATTGAAATCACTGCTACAATAGGAAGAAGATTGGAGTTATTTGTCTAGGGGGAGTAATAGAAAATGGAATGGTGTGTTTGATCGATACGATATCAGAAGACCGCATCTCTAACATATGTAAACGTGGTAAAACTAACACCACACTTCATCAAATTTACCTTTAGGACACTAACATCAATATAATGTTGTCCAAAGCTCTTTAGAAATAGCAGTTTAGTTCAATATGATGGTCCCAGGGTACGATAGTGACAGTGAGAATTAAGACTGAATAACATACATCACAAACATGATTACATTTAATGCCAAAATATAAGACTGAGCTAGATATCCGCTGCCTCTTAGTAGGTACAGCAATGAACCATAAAGCATTTGAAATGTTTTGAAGTCTCATATCAAATCTCCAGTTTATTTGTAGTATCGATTGTAAGAGTTTGTTAAATGTTGATTGCTGTGATATATACGCATTGCATTTTGCCACTGTACCACTGTTTCCTGGATATCCGGATGAATAAAACTGTGCTGCCTGTGATTTTGTAATGATTATATATATATAAATATATATATATGTCTGTATGTATGTATCGGTGTGTGAGCAAATGTGAAACACCCGTTTCGTAACTGAATTATTAATAAATCACAAGCGAACAATGCTAAGTGCACAAGGTAAATTAAAAATGCGAGTCACTATTTAAAGGTACAATGTCAAGTAGTTTTTTTTTTTTTTTTTGTAAAAGGTTATTCTTGGTTATTTATCAGACAGATCATATTTACATCAATTCAAAGCGATGTATATAACAAAAAAGTTGCATTCCACATTTTTCTGTAATATAAGAATTAATATATACCAAAGTATTTATCTTTAGGATTCCCAGGGGTCAAATATACAACTCTGGCAAACATTGGACAAACGATGACCTCTGGAAACCCAGATGTGGTATCAGGTGCCATGGAGGAGTAAGTATCCGCTGTGGACCAGTCACACCAGCCGTGACTCCACAGACAAATTCAGATATAACAAGCGAGGAACAAATCCACGTCACATTTGGTACAGTTGATTCAACAACGGCTATCGAACTTTTATAAAAATAATCGAATTATTTTTCAGTCAATAAAACATACATTTATAAAAAGATATTAAAAAGAATTTGATTAAACTCCGTCAAACAGCAAATTTAAAATCATTTTCAAAGCTAAATAAAAAACGCCTTTAGTATAGAAATATCAGATACGCTTAATTTGTCATTTCTGCATGTTAGATAAATTTCTATCAGAGTTTGGTCATGTACAAGATATTACAGATATAAAATGTTTATTTTAGAATTATTACTTTTATCAGTCGTATAGACTAACTGCAGATAAAGTAGCCATAGGAATTATCATATGATTTATCAACAGGTAATATTTATCGATATCAGAAAACATCTACTTATAATTTTCAGTTCCAGTGGGTTATTAGTAGATATCAGACAGCCTTTTTCTGGCATAAAGTAAAATATTACAACTGATATTCCTCTTTCAGCTGACCAGATGTAATTAACCATCGAATTTTAAGAATATCTCGTATCATCTAGGTCCGCTAACTTGGCAAAAGGAAGGTTTTCTGAGCGCAATCATTATCAGATACTTTGTAAAAATATTATATTTACTTTTTCTGTTACATGAACAAACATGTGTCTGCTGAATTCTACCGTAGTATACTGAAATCTACACTTATATAATTGCTATCTACAATAAAACGTTTTGCCAATATTTCTAGATGTACATTTAACCAACAATACATGGACATACTCCGGTATTCTTTGATAATTATTAAACATCATTGTTTCATCTTCTGTAAAACCCACGTGAACTAATGGTCGACCTATCGATATATCTGTCTCTTCAGTTCTTTCTGTGAAATTACTTCTCATTTAGCCGACGGGAAAATAAAAGCATTGATACTGATAAATACGCGACTGATGTTAATTGAGAGGGACATTTCTTTTTTCATGAGTTCCGAGATGCAATTATAACCATTCCGTATACTACAAAGACGTAATAACCATATCAAATAAATATAGAATACAAACGCTTATATTTCTGTCACTGAAATTCTACTTGAGAAATTCGGGAATTTCTTACAAAATGAGAAAAGATATGTTGATTGAATGGTATGTTGGCCAAATTTTATAAATGATGTAAGTATCGTCAATGGTAAAGTTTGGTTTCAAGAATCATTTATATTGATTGTGACGTCACCAAGCAAGGGTTTAGTTTTCGAATGCCTAAATTGTTATAACATATGTTCATAGGTGTGTTATGATAAAAGATGATGTCGATATTCTCCCCTGTAGTATAGGATAGATAATGCTACTGATAGAACACGGTTTTCCAAATTTGACATGCAACAAATGTATGTACGGAATTATAGAACTATATACCAAGATTTGGTAACCAGCATCATGAGGTGTAATGGTCTCTCGTGGAGTGAATACAATAGTCAAACTTCTAAATAGTACTGTATGTGCGCATTATAGACCTATATACAAAGATTTGGTAACCAGCATCATGAGGTGTAATGGTCTTTCATGGAGTGAATACAATAGTCAGACTTCTAAATAGTACTGTATGTGCGCATTATATACCTATATACAAAGATTTGGTAACCAGCATCATGAGGTGTAATGGTCTCTCGTGGAGTGAATACAATAGTCAAACTTCTAAACAGTATTGTATGTGCGCATTATAGACCTATATACAAAGAAAGATGCGGTTGGTCTTTCATGGAGTGAATACAATAGTCAGACTCTAAATAGTACTGTGTGCGCATTAATACCTCTATTCAAAGAGTTTGGTAACCAGCAATAGAGGTCAGACTCTCTAAAATAAAATAGTAAACTTCTAAATAGTACTGTATGCGCATTATAGACTATATACAAAGATTTGGTAACCATGAGGTGTATCATGGTGGTGTGAATGGTCAAACTTCTTCATGGATGTGCGCATTATAGACCTATATAATTTGTCCAGACTTCTAAATAGTTTCTGGAGTGTGCGACTTCTAAATAGTATGTATACCATTATATATATACAAAGATTTGGTAACCAGCATCATGAGGTGTAATGGTCTCTCGTGGAGTGAATACAATAGTCAGACTTCTAAACAGTACTGTATGTGCGCATTATATACCTATATACAAAGATTTGGTAACCAGCATCATGAGGTGTAATGGTCTCTCGTGGAGTGAATACAATAGTCAGACTTCTAAATAGTACTATGTACGGAATTATAGACCTATATACAAAGATTTGGTAACCAGCATCATGAAGTGTAATGGTCTTCCATGGAGTGAATACAATAGTCAGACTTCTAAATAGTACTGTATGTACGGAATTATAGACCTATATACAAAGATTTGGTAACCAGCATCATGAGGTGTAATGGTCTTCCATGGAGTGAATACAATAGTCAGACTTCTAAATAGTACTGTATGTATTATGCCTATATACATTTGGTATATAGGTGTACTCTATGGAGTGAATACAATAGTCAAAAACAGTATTATGTGGTATATACCAGCATCATGAGGTGTAATGGTCTCTCGTGGAGTGAATACAATAGTCAGTCTTCTAAATATTCTATGTACAATTATTGACCTATATTTGCGATTTGGTAGACCATGCGGTATATACAAAGATCTTCCATTGAGTGAACCAGTCATCATGAGGTATGTAAATGGTCCTTTCCAGCACATGAGGTGTAATGGTCTTCCATGTGTGAATACAATAGTCAGACTTCTAAATAGTACTGTATGTGCGCATTATATACCTATATACAAAGATTTGGTAACCAGCATCATGGGGTGTAATGGTCTCTCGTGGAATACAATAGTGAACATAAACAATTGTATTTGTTATAGACCTATATACAAAGATTTGGTACCAGCATCTATGAACTTTCAGTATTCAGTTCTAAATAGTACTGTATGTGCGCATTATATACCTATATACAAAGATTTGCCAGCAAGGATTAATGGTCTCTCGTGGTAACCAATAGTCATTCAAACAGAGTATGTGCGCATTATATACCTATATGTAAGGATTTGGTCTCTCGTGGTCTCTCGTGGAGTGAATACAATAGTCAGACTTCTAAACAGTACTGTATGTGCGCATTATATACCTATATACAAGGATTTGGTAACCAGCATCATGAGGTGTAATGGTCTCTCGTGGAGTGAATACAATAGTCAGACTTCTTAACAGTACTGTATGTGCGCATTATATACCTATATACAAAGATTTGGTAACCAGCATCATGAGGTGTAATGGTCTCTCATGGAGTGAATACAATAGTCAGACTTCTAAATAGTACTATGTACGGAATTATAGACCTATATACAAAGATTTGGTAACCAGCATCATGAGGTGTACTGGTCTCTCGTGGAGTGAATACAATAGTCAGACTTCTAAACAGTACTGTATGTGCGCATTATAGACCTATATACAAAGATTTGGTAACCAGCATCATGAGGTGTAATGGTCTCTCGTGGAGTGAATACAATAGTCAAACTTCTAAACAGTACTGTATAAAAATTCCTGAAGAAAGTTTCGCTCATACACTAGGCTTAGCAGGCAACGACTTGGACAACATAACTTAAACCTTTTAGTTGATTTATAATTGTATAACACTAAGTAAAGGGCTAACATTTATTTTTAGTATTATGGCAATAACACATGTATGAATTTTGCTGACATTATCGTTGGCATTATTTGTTTTGGCCTTTTGTTTGCAAAACTAAAACTTCGGTATTATGTTTATAATATATATTGCATAACTGATATCACTATGGCGCAGCAGTTTGCAGGAATGGAAGATACGGGCAGGAAATTATCTCTCCCAAACAACAAAGCATAAAAAATCATATGCACATATGTGTTGATAAAAGCTTATTGTTGCCTAGACAACTATGATATAAAAAATTTCAGATACCAAAGTATAAATCAATAGAATGTCCAGGACATAGATACAAATCCGGTAAAAATGGACAAACACGGACCTCTGGAAACCAAGAGGTGGGATCAGGTGCCATGGAGGAGTAAGCATCCTCTGTCGACCGGTCACACCCGCCGTGAGTCCACAGTCAAGTCCAATGAAACACGTGAGGAGGTATCCTCGTCACAATTGGTACAGACGTCTCAACAACCGCCAACGATAAGGCAACTAAACATTTCAATTAGTGAAACAGAGTAGTCGCAAACAAGACTATTATACCGACCGTAAAATTTGGGGAACGTTGACATTAAACGCGGTTTTCGATATCCCTGTGTCAATAATTTGTCAGTGAGTAGTTTTCCTCTGTATATGAAATTTTCATATGTTGTACACGCCCTGGCATATCGGATCATTTGTGAAAAATAAACTCCATATGTGGGTGACTGAGGGATATTACTACTTAAATGTGGAAAATTTACGATGGGAAAGCCGAAATCGTTTATCGTATAGCTTAGTTGCTAATTTCCCGTCTGTGTTGATATTAAGTAAAATGTCTAAGTATGAAGCGTGTGTGCTTGATTCTGTTGTATCAGTTCTTTAATTTCTAGTTCGCTGGGATATATTGCATATGAGATATATACACAATTATCGCAATGGTCAACTCAACTCTGACTTATCACAAGAAAGTGCTTCATCAATTTTATCCTGTCTGTTCTATCTAAAATAAAAACTTGGGTGGTTTATTTTTTTTAACTGTTTACAATATTCCAATTGTCCAACAGATGAAGATTATGTCACTGTGACCGTAGCTTAACCGTAATCTTGTATACAACATACTAAAGATTATTTGTGATGCGCATCACGTGATGTCTTGTAACAATTAAGATAGATAACATAATTGATCAATAATGTTGTGATAAAATGGACGAAACAGACAAAACGTTTAGAAATTTCTGAAAAAACAATATTTTACAAGACCATTTCCCATGTTTTTGTCAATCTAGTTACCGTTTTATTTGTGGTTCAATTTCCTCTTGACTACTGACAGTCTAAATATGGTAAAAGAAGAAAACTGAGTTTTATAAAATATAGAACAATTGTCTGATTATCAGATATGTAAACAGCAATATTTACAATCGATTGCACAATGGGTGTGTTGTCAACAATTATTTTCTGATTTGATTGAGAGGATAATCCATAGATTAAAAATAAATAGGAACAATAACCTATTTCGGAAATAAGCGTAAAATATGTGCCATTGTTGCTCTGAATATAACTTAATAAACTTAATATTCCCACTCATTCTTAAATGTATGTAAGTATTTGTATATATATATATATATATATATATATATATATATATATATATATATATATATATATATATATATATATATATATATATATATATATATATACTAAAATGACTAACGACACGGACAAAATTAATGTCAAACTTTCATCAGGATAAAGCAAATGAAATAATGTTGAAAAACGTACACATACACACTCTCACGCAAACATCCACTTACACACACAAAAAACGGAGAGTGAAAGAAATGTTACATTTTACAAGTGCACCGTGATAATGCAATAAATAAATGAAAATGGAAATCAAACAAAAGGATAACTAAAAAACTACTAAACTAAGCTCAAACTGAATTGTAAATCGAACTAGATCTAAGTGAAAATAACAATAAACTGCAAAATGAATTTGATTTACAAAGTCAGAAAACGAAATTCAATCTGATAAACTGTACTCAATTTGGCGGATTCGATGCATAAAAGGTTCGATCCATCGTTCCCAAACAATATACAAATTAAAGTAATGGGTGGATTCGGCATAACACAAGTTTGCACCCAAAGAAAGAAAGATGGATTCGTGTTATAACTCGAATTACACTGACAACCTGTATCAGATACAAATTCAAAGGTCAGACTTTTAAGATTCCATTACAAAAAACAACAAACAAAAAGCGAAAGAACTATTCGAGTTTCAATCAGTTTGAGCTCGAATTATATCGCGAAAGGGTATCAGGCAGAATTAATTTTCATGAAGTCCATTAGCTTATTACTTCCTTTGGGTCTGAAAGATTGACGTCTGTGCATCCAAAATGTTTCTTTCCGTTTTCTTTCTACATCACTCCAATTAGGGTTGTGATCAATAACCACGACTGTCATGTCCTCCAATTTATGAACCTCAAAGTTGAAATGGTCTCCAACAGTTTCAGTTTTTTAGTTTTAATGGTGGACCGGTGGTTATTGATGCGTCTGCGGATGTCTCCAGTTTCACCAACATATTGTTTCCTACAAACTTTGCAAGTGATGAGATAGACGCAGTTGTTAGTGTTACATGACGTGCTTTGTAAAATCTTATAGCTGCGTCCTGTGGTAGTGCTGCTGAAGTTATTAGTATCGTTGCTGTATTTGGAAAGCAGGCATCTGTTATCTAGACAAGTTTTGAAGCTGGCAATAGGCAAAGGATTGTCTAATTTGTTCTAACTACCATATCCTTAAGATTTCTGGGCCGTCTAAAAGAAACCAATGGCGGTTCTTTAAAGACATTTGCCATTGTCATTTTTACTTTATATATTTCTTTTCCTGACTTGTATCTATTGCTTAGATCCGAAACCCTAGGATATATAGTGTTGCTGGTTTTAGTGCTTTGTATATATATATATATATATATATATATATATATATATATATATATATATATATATATATATATATATATATATATATATATATATATATGACTTTGTTTATGACTCATTGACTTTTTACTTCCTGTACTGATTCTTAAGCACTAAGTTTATTGGAAATGACTTAAGCCCTACAAAGTCTGACAATATCTCATTTGTCAAGACAGGAACTATCTCAAGCAATTCTAGATCGTATATATCAAGGTCATGTCTGATCCTTTTTATTGTAAACATACTGGCTGCTGTGTCCACTACAAAATGCTACAAATCATCCATTGAGTATATCATTCAACGACATTTTCTACGCAAGATCAATGTTCAATGGATGAATGTTTATAGTGGAATTATTTGTATGTTGTGTAATACCCAAAATTAACAAATACTTGAGCTAAGAAAGACGATGTCGAACATGATACTCTTTCAGAGTGGATTAAGTAGATCGGTAACACAATTTAGTTTTTCGTGATCCTGATCTTGTCAGAGAACTTTCCCGTCTCTAAGAATTTTTTTTCATCGTCCCTGCTGACAAAGCATCTGACAACTTCACATCGGTCTGCAGACGAAACTACTTCAGCATTCTACATGAAGGAAAACACTTCCTGGAAAACCTACATACACTCTCGCCGATTTCTCTACCTCTGAAGTGTTAGATAATCATAAATCCGTTCAGCGTTTGGAATACCCACAAGTGAGGCGGAGCTTGAATTGCCATACATTTATTGGATTCCAAAGATGCACAAAAATCCCTATAAACACCGATTCATTGCGGGGTCATCTAATTGTTTCACCAAGCCTTTATCTATTTTACTCGCCAAACTTCTTATACATAATAAACAAGGTCTTCAGAAGTACTGTACAACGGCCTACTAAAAAGCGGAGCATCACGTTTTTCGATTTTTCGAACTTTTACACAACAATTCCGCGTCAAAACTAAAAAGAGGTTAGCATCTATTACACAAAACTCTTTTGTATACAAAAATGGTCCATTCTCGTACTAGAAAGGTTTCCATGGAACGTTTGTGACGGGTGTGGCATGCTAGCAGAATACGCTGACTCCTTACGGACACCTGGTCCTATTCCGTTTGGGATTAGCAATTGTTCTTCATGTTGAGACCATTGCACATCTAATTCGTCGTGTTCTATCTGTTTTGTGTCCACCGTTCTGGACTAGAGCTTCGATACTTCTTAGACTTTTAATATGTCACATGTCACGGTAGAATAGATAGTTACTGTTATTTCGATTTTTCGTGTTATTAGACTTTAAACCACTGTCACATATCACGGTGGACACATAATAGATAGTGACTATTCTCTGGTTTTTGCTTTATTGGACTTTAAATCATAGTCCCATATCACGGGTGACATATCACAGATAGTGACTGTTCTCTGATTGACATTGTAGCAGACTTTGACCCACAGTCGCATATCACAATGGACACAACACAGATAGTAAGTGTTCTCTGGCTGACGTTGTAGTAGACCTTCACCCACTGTCGCATATCACGGTGGACACAACACAGATATTAAGTGTTCTCTGGTTGACATTTTAGTAGACCTTGACCCACAGTCGCATATCACGGTGGACACAACACACATAGGAAGTGTTCTCTACTTGGCATTTAAGTAGACTTTGACCCACAGTAGCATATCGCAGTGGACACAACACAGATAGTAAGTGTTGTCTGGTTGACATTGTAGTAGACCTTGACCTACTGCCGCATACCACGGTGGACACAACAAAGATAGTAAGTGTTCTCTACTTGACATTT
This sequence comes from Atrina japonica, assembly GCA_030159075.1. NCBI lineage: Eukaryota > Metazoa > Mollusca > Bivalvia > Pterioida > Pinnidae > Atrina > Atrina japonica. The sequence continues at coordinate 516,540 of BROG01000278.1, forward strand.
TAGTTGACTTTGACCCACAGTCGCATATCACAGTGGACACAACACACATAGGAAGTGTTCTCTGGTTGACATTTTAGTAGACCTTGACCCACAGTCGCATATCACGGTGGACACAACACACATAGGAAGTGTTCTCTACTACTTGTAGCATTTTAGTAGATATTTGGACCCACAGATAGTAAGCTCTATATCGCGGTGGACACAACACAGATAGTAAGTGTTCTCTACTTGACATTTTAGTTGACTTTGACCCACAGTCGCATATCACAGTGGACACAACACACATAGGAAGTGTTTTCTGGTTGACGTTGTAGTAGACTTTGACCCACAGTCGCATATCACAGTGGACACAACAAAGATAGGAAGTTTTCTCTGGTTACCGTTGTAGTAGACTTTGACCCACAGTCGCATATCACAGTGGACATAACACAGATAGTAAGTGTTCTCTGGTTGACATTTAGTAGATTTTGACCCACAGTGGCATATCAAGGTGGACACAACACATATATTAAGTGTTCTCTGGTTGACGTTGTAGTAGACCTTGACCCACGGTTGCATATCACAGTGGACAAAAGATAGGAAGTGTTCTCTGGTTGACGTTGTAGTAGACTTTGACCTACTGCCGCATACCACGATGGACAGAACAAAGATAGGACGTGTTTTCTTGTTGACATTTTAGTTGACTTTGACCCACAGTCGCATATCATGGTGGACACAACACACATATGAAATGTTCTCTGGTTGACGTTGTTGCGGACTTTGACCCACAGTCGCATATCACAGTGGACAAAACAAAGATAGGAAGTGTTCTCTGGTTGATGTTGTAGTAGACTTTGACCCACTGTCGCATATCACGGTGAACACAACAAAGATAGCAAGTGTTGTCTGGTTGACATTGTAGTAGACCTTGACCTACTGCCGCATACCACCATGGACACAACAAAGATAGGGCGTGTTCTCTGGTTGACGTTATAGTAGACCTTGACCCAAAGTCGATATCACGGTGGACACAACACAGATAGCAAGTGTTCTCTGGTTGATATTGTTGTAGACTTTGACCCACAGTCGCATATCACGGTGGACACAACACAGATATTAAGTGCTCTCTGGTTGACACTTTAGTAGACTTTGACCTTCAGTCGCATATCACAATGACACAACACACATAGGACGTGTTCTCTGGTTGACGTTGTAGTAGGCTTTGACCCACAGTCCCATATCACGGTGGACACAACACAGATATTAAGTGTTCTCTGGTTGACATTTTAGTAGACCTTGACCCACAGTCGCATATCACGGTGGACACAACACAGATTTGATACTCAATGTCGAGCTGAAAGAATCATATTACCAGTTTATTATACTTTTTGCACAGCTGATAAAATGATGTTTTGACATTCTCTTAGTACCAAATTAAGACACACTATAAAAATCTTAATGAATCATATTGACAATGTTTTGATATTCTCTGTATAATTGATATAATCATAGTACCAGATTAATGATACACTATAAAAATCTTAATGAATCATATTGACAATGTTTTGATATTCTATGTATAGTTGATATCATCTTAGTACCAAATTAATGATACACTATAAAAAATCTTAATTGATCATATTGACAATGTTTTGATATTCTCTGTATAGTTGATATAATCTTAGTACCAGATAAATGATACACTATAGAACATTGATAGAATCATATTGACAATATTTTGATATTTTATGTACAGCTGATGTTATCTTAGTACCAGATTAATGATACACTATAGAACGATGATAAAATCATATTGACAATATTTTGATATTCTATGTACAGCTGATGTTATCTTAGTACCAGATTAATGATACACTATAGACCGATGATAAAATCATATTGACAATATTTTGATATGCTATGTACAGCTGATGTAATCTTAGTACCAGATTAATGATACACTATAGACCGATGATAAAATCGTATTGACAATATTTTGATATTTTATGTACAGCTGATGTAATCTTAGTACCAGATTAATGATACACTATAGACCGATGATAAAATCATATTGACAATATTTTGATATTTTATGTACAGCTGATGTAATCTTAGTACCAGATTAATGATACACTATAGACCGATGATAAAATCATATTGACAATATTTTGATATTTTATGTACAGCTGATGTTATCTTAGTACCAGATTAATGATACACTATAGACCGATGATAAAATCATATTGACAATATTTTGATATTCTATGTACAGCTGATGTTATCTTAGTACCAGATAAATGATACACTATAGACCGATGATAAAATCATATTGACAATATTTTGATATTCTATGTACAGCTGATGTTATCTTAGTACCAGATTAATGATACACTATAGACCGATGATAAAATCATATTGACAATGTTTTGATATTCTATGTACAGCTGATGTTATCTTAGTAATAGATTAATGATACACTATGGATCACGCGTCTGTGTCATATCATAAGTTGTGTAGGCAAATTGCCGAACACACCCACAACGCATTATTGATGGGACTACCAACGGTACGACCTAGTATTATTAAGGGGTCATCAAACACGTTTACAATTTATCAAGTTCATCGGTATTCAACTTTTTATCGTTCTCAAAATTTAGCTTCTATCACTTTTATGAGTCATTTCAATACAGGTGACGGAATTTTTATTATATATATCATTTAAATAGAGATGATGAAATCTTAGATCATTATCTAAGAAAGAGATGATGAAATATTAAATATATCATTTATGTACAGACGACGATATCACAAATCTATTATCATTGTGCTTTTAATACAACTGATAAAATCACAGGTCTAACTTGATAATATAAAAAGTTTCAGATACCAAGTATAAATCTTTCGGATGTCCAGAATATAAATAAAAATCTGGTATCAATAGACAAACACGGACCTCTGGAAACTAAAAGGTGGGATCAGGTGAAGAAATAAGCATCCACTATCGACCGGTCACACCCGCCGTGAGTCCACAGTCAAATCCACATAATACGTGAGGAACGAATACTCGTCACAATTGGTACAGACGTCTCAACAACCGCCAAAGAAAAGGCAACTCAACATTTCACTTAGTGAAACAAAGTAGTCGCAAACAAGGCTATTATACCGACCGACCGTAAAATTTGCGGAACTTAGACATCAAACGCGGTTTTCGATATTCCAGTGTCAATAATTTGACAGTGAGTAGTTTACCTCTGTATATGAAATCTTCATATGTTGTACACGCCCTGGCATATCGGATCATTTGTGAAATATAAACTCCATATGCGGGTGACTGTGGGATATAACTACTTAAATGTGAAAAAATTACGATGGGAAAGCCGAAATCGTCGCGTTTGTCGTATAGCTTAGTTGCCAATTTCCCTTCTGTGTCTATAATAAGTAAAATGTCAAAGTATATAGCGTGTGTGGGTGAATCTGTTGTATCTTTAATTTCTGGCTCACTGGGATAGATATCATTGACATGTGTATGAAAATTGTCGTTATTAATTGACAAAAAGTGGTTGATATATCTAAATTTCAAATAAAAGGACAACGCAAGTCTTTTCTTCTTTTGATTCAGCAGTTTCTAAAAATTACAATGTGTCAGAAATATAGAACTATAACGTAATGATCAGATGTAAGCAGTACGTCAGCTAACGGTGCGTAAAAAATGTCCCTCTATAGCACCAGTAGCTGCGAAAATGTTATTTTACTTCAAAATAGAAATCGGCGACAAGTAAATTATCAAGCAATCTAAAGTTGCCATTCCGTTTGAATAAACATTATTCTATACTGACATAAATCCGTGTATTACTCCATTGACTCGCTGTTTTACAATCAATTTTATTAGCATTTTGAATGATGATCACTTCCGTTAAGATACCGCATCTGAAATACAGTGTTGAGTTAGTGTATAACACTAGTTGTCTTACAATGCATTTAGAACAGTATTTAAAATAGATGTATACAATAAGTTGGTATTATGTTTATGATATTCATGATAAACAATAATAATGTCTTTGATCCAAATATATACAATAAAATTCATGTTGAAGATGAATAAAAAAAAATTGATGACGTACACACACACACACACACATACACACACACACACACACACACAGATATATATACATATATATATATATATATATATACGCGGTGTATGATAAACATATATACAGTCAAGTTTATAACGAAGAAACAGGTATTTATGAACATGTATTTATAAACATTAAAGCATTTGGCGAAAATGTATACAATAGAGTGTATAACAAAGATATATACAGTCAAGTTTAAAACAAAGATGTATAGATATTAGACTTAAAATGAAAATATATTTAGTCAAGTTTATAACGAAGATACATACAGTCAAGGTTATGATGAAGATATATATAGTCAAGTTTATAACGAAGATATATAGAGTCAGGTTTATAACGAAGATATATACAGTCAGGTTTATGATGCAGATATATATATATATATATATATATATATATATATATATATATATATATATATATATATATATATATATATATATATATATATATATAGGCAGGTTTATAATGAAGATATATATAGGCAAGTTTATAACAGAGATATATACAGTTATGTTTATAACGTAAATATATTCAGTCAAATTTATAAAGAAGATATATAGAGTCAAGTTTATAACGAAGATATCTACAATCAAGTTTATAACGAAGATATCTACAATCAAGTTTATAACGAAGATATCTACAATCAAGTTTATAACGAAGATATCTACAATCAAGTTTATAACGAAGATATCTACAGTCAAATTGATTATGAAGATATATAAAGTCAAATTTATAATGAAAATAGATTAAATCAAATTTATAACGAAGATATATAGTGTCAAGTTAATAACGAAGAAATATACAGTCAAGTTTATAACGAAGAAATATACAGGCAAATTTATAATAAATATATAAAGAATTAAGTTTGTGATGGTGATATATACAATACAGCAAATCTTTTTCTCAGTGGTTAATTCTCGACGGATTTGGGATACATATTGGCTTATTAATTAGCCTTGTATGATAACGCTTTCTGTTTCGGAGCTTTATCTGTTTTGAAATCAAACTCAACTCTTTAGTATATATGCTTTTATCTAAATGGGAATTAATCTGTGGGTTCTATATAGAGGACATATAGGTATATCAACATATAGAGGACATATAGGTATATCAACATATAGAGGCCATATAGGTATATCAACATATAGAGGACATATAGGTTTATCAACATATAGAGGACATATACGTATATCAACATATAGAGGCCATATAGGTTTATCAACATATAGAGGCCATATAGGTATATCAACATATAGAGGACATATAGGTATATCAACATATATAGGACATATACGTATATCAAGATAATTTGCCACATGTTTACAACGAGTCTAAATTGAACCAAAATAGAAATGACAGACTTGTTTTCGGCACATGAATATTAAAGCTAGAGTAATGCATAGAATCATTTCCAGAGGTCCGTGTTTGTCCATTTTACCGGATTTGTATCTATATCCTGGACATTCTATTGATTTATACTTTGGTATCTGAAATTTTTATATTTTTACATGTGTATCCTGATACATTGCCATGTTGTAAGCACCATAACTGTTGACTTGTTTTTGTAGGACGTATCCTGATACATTGCCATGTTGTAAGCACCATTACTGTTGACTTGTTTTTGTAGGACGTATCCTGATACATTGCCATGTTGTAAGCACCATAACTGTTGACTTGTTTTTGTAGGACGTATCCTGATACATTGCCATGTTGTAAGCACCATAACTGTTGACTTGTTTTTGTAGGACGTATCCTGATACATTGCCATGTTGTAAGCACCATAACTGTTCACTTGTTTATGTAGGACGTATCCTGATACATTGCCATGTTGTAAGCACCATAACTGTTGACTTGTTTTTGTAGGTATCCTGTATCCTGATACATTGCCATGTTGTAAGCACCATTACTGTTGACTTGTATTTGTAGGACGTATCCTGATAACATTGCCATGTTGTAAGCACCATAACTGTTGACTTGTTTTTGTAGGACGTATCCTGATACATTGCCATGTTGTAAGCACCAAGTCACATAACGTATCCTGACCATGTTGTTTACTGCTGACTTGTTTTTGTAGGACGTATCCTGATACATTGCCATGTTGTAAGCACCATAACTGTTGACTTGTTTTTGTAGGACGTATCCTGATACATTGCCATGTTGTAAGCACCATAACTGTTCACTTGTTTTTGTAGGACGTATCCTGATACATTGCCATGTTGTAAGCTGTTGACCATTACTGCTGACCATAACTTGACTTGTTTTTGTAGGACGTATCCTGATACATTGCCATGTTGTAAGCACCATTACTGTTGACTTGTTTTTGTAGGACGTATCCTGATACATTGCCATGTTGTAAGCACCATTAACTGTTGACTTGTTTTTGTAGGACGTATCCTGATACATTGCCATGTTGTAAGCACCATTACTGTTGACTTGTTTTTGTAGGACGTATCCTGATACATTGCCATGTTGTAAGCATCCCATTATGTTGTAAGACTTGTTTTTTTGTAGGACGTATCCTGATACATTGCCATGTTGTAAGCACCATAACTGTTGACTTGTTTTTGTAGGACGTATCCTGATACATTGCCATGTTGTAAGCACCATTACTGCTGACTTGTTTTTGTAGGACGTACGTATGCCTGATACATTGCCATGTTTGCCATGTTGTAAGCACCATTACTGTTGACTTGTTTTTGTAGGACGTATCCTGATACATTGCCATGTTGTAAGCACCATAACTGTTGACTTGTTTTTGTAGGACGTATCCTGATACATTGCCATGTTGTAAGCACCATAACTGTTGACTTGTTTTTGTAGGACGTATCCTGATACATTGCCATGTTGTAAGCACCATTACTGTTGACTTGTTTTTGTAGGACGTATCCTGATACATTGCCATGTTGTAAGCACCATAACTGTTTACTTGTTTTTGTAGGACGTATCCTGATACATTGCCATGTTGTAAGCACCATAACTGTTGACTTGTTTTTGTAGGACGTATCCTGATACATTGCCATGTTGTAAGCACCATTACTGCTGACTTGTTTTTGTAGGACGTATCCTGATACATTGCCATGTTGTAAGCACCATAACTGTTGACTTGTTTTTGTAGGTCGTATCCTGATACATTCGTGTTTGCTTTTTAGCTATTATAACTCATGTATAGAATTTCAATTTCTTTGGGTTTTTGCACGGATTTCGGCACGACATTAAGGCGATTCGGTAAAACACAGTACTGTATACAAAATTTGTCGCATACATTACAAAGCTGTACAAGTGTACACTATGATCTAGAAGATGTTAAAGTGCTTTGAACAGAAAATTAATCGAAACATACATACCTACATACGCTTTGTTCGCTGAAATCACTCCGTGTTCTACGCAAATTGCATTACTTGCCTATGGCTTCTGGTTATGATACATTTATCAGATGGAATATCAAATCAATTGTAAAACCTTACAAACGCTTTTTAAAAAATAATTATGTTTGATTAAATTTTATTCCTTAGTATATTAATTATTTCTGTAAACTTTGAAGACTTAAAATCGATTTAAATATTTTCAGAGGTTCAGAACTTGAAATTGATACCGGTGATTAAGCCAAAGACCGTTTAACTTTTCATTTTTCAGGTCCGAACCCCGGGACTGAGGAGTGGTATCAGGTAGTGGTATCCCATATATGTTATTTCATTAGATTTATTTGTGATGATGAATTGCTGCATTTTGATATGGTGAATTCTGACACGCCAAAAAAGTAGCGGCAACTTCCATATGTTATTTCATTTGATTCATTTGTGATAATGAATAGCTATATTATTATATGGTGAATTCAGGTACCCCAAAACAGGCAATGCTTTCCCAATATTATTTCATTTCATTTTATGTGATAATGAATTGCTGTATTTTAATAGCTCTTCTGGTTGATAGAAGAGATCCACAAAATATTTCCACTTGTATCATAAATTATAATCAAGTCAGGCTAGAACAGACTGCTACGTAACAACAGATCTAGAAATATCAGTGATATGATGTCAACGTTCCGCACAATTTACGGTCTGTATAATAGTTTTGTTTGCGATTACTCTTTTTCAATAAGTGTAATATTGAGTTGCCTGTTCGATAGCAGTTGTTGAGACGTGTGCACCAATTGTGACGAGGATTAATCAATCACTTATTTCATTTGAATTTGACTGTGGACTCACGACGGGTGTGACCGGTTAACAGGGGATGTTTACTCCTCTCCATGGCACCTGGTCTCACTTCCTGGTTTCCAGACGATCGTGTTCGTCCATGTTTTACCAGATTTATATCTTGGTATCTGAGTTTTTACAACTATGACAAAGACTCCGTCATAAAATGCAGAAATATTGATTTAAAATAAACGCAATAATTGAATTTAATTTCTCCACATTAATCGTCTAATTCAATTATCTTATAAATATAGCATGGTGGATATGCCCGATGTCTGTTGAGATATTAATGGTTATTAAATATATTGAAGTCATATCGATATAGTTGACAAATTAAGTCATTACTTCATACTAGTCCCCACATTTTTTCAGGATTTTGTAGCAAATGGAAAGCTCACTGGGTGTTATCATTATAAGTCAGAGGTATAGTGATTAAAAGTAGGGAAATATCACATTGTCTTGAATGCTTTGATGGCTTACTCTTTAGAATGCATTTGTTGTGTTTATAAAAAAAAGTTATTTCGATCTTTCTGCTTTTACTACTTGTACTTGATGTAAAACAACAAACACGAGCGATACACAGGCATAAACAAATTCTGTATTTCTATATCAAAATTATCATCCTGAGTTAATCAGTTGAATTGAAAAAAATGTCAAACTTGGGTTTCTCTGACAGTTTTAAAAATATATATGGGAATTTTTGAATTGTTATACCTGTGTTTATCTCTTTCTTGTTTTTATATAGCAATCTAATTAGTAAAACCGAGAATTTTATTTTGAAAAAAATATATAGCTAATGTCCCTTTAAGCGTTTTGACTTGATTTGATAACTTTTTGTGTTGTCTTTGTATACCCAGGTCAATTCCCATATCGCATTAACTTTACACAAGTGTAGAGCTGTTGAAAACTGCAAACTAACCCAAATAATTATAATACTACCAACGTTACTATCAACGTCGTACAAGTGTACATTATATTCAGTGATTTTAACATATAATTCCATCTGTAACTAGAAGTAGGAAACAGTCAGTGTACATATGTTGATCTGTTAACTGTAGCTAGGAGTATGAAACACAGCCAGTGTATATATGTTGATCTGTTAACTGTAGCTAGGAGTAGGAAACAGTCAGTGTACATATGTTGATCTGTTAACTGTAGCTAGGAGTAGGAAACACAGCCAGTGTACATATGTTGATCTGTTAACTGTAGCTAGGAGTAGGAAACAGTCAGTGTACATATGTTGATCTGTTAACTGTAGCTAGGAGTAGGAAACACAGTGTACATATGTTGATATGTTAACTGTAGCTAGGAGTAGGAAATGCAGCCAGTGTGCATATGTTGATCTGATAACTGTAGCTAGGAGTAGGAAACATTGTGTACATATGTTGATCTATTATGTATAAATAGAAAACACAGTCAATATACATATGTTGTTCTATTATCTGTAGCTAGGAGTAGGAAACGCAGCCATTGTACATTTGTTGATCTGTTAACTGTAGCTAGGAGTAGAAAACACAGCCAGTGTATATTTGTTGATCTGTTTACTAGCGTGTGGCAAGGGAACGCAGCCAGTGTACATATGTTGATCTGTTAACTGTAGCTAGAAGTAGGAAACGCAGCCAGTGTACATATGTGATCTGTTAACTGTGGCTCGGAGTAGGAAACAGTCAGTGTATATATGTTGATCTGTTAACTGTAGCTAGGAGTAGGAAACGCAGCCAGTGTACATATGTTGATCTGTTAACTGTAGCTAGGAGTAGAAAATACAGCCAGTGTCCATATGTTGATCTGTTAACTGTAACTAGGAGTAGGAAACAGTCAGTGTATATATGTTGATCTGTTAACTGTAGCTAGGAGTAGGAAACAGTCAGTGTATATGTGTTGATCTGTTAACTGTAGCTAGGAGTAGGAAACAGTCAGTGTATATATGTTGATCTGTTAACTGTAGCTAGGAGTAGGAAACAGTCAGTGTATATATGTTGATCTGTTAACTGTAGCTAGGAGTAGGAAACAGTCAGTGTCCATATATTGACCTGTTAACTGTAGCTAGGAGTAGGAAATACAGCCAGTGTATATATGTTGATCTGTTAACTATAGGTAGGAATAGGAATATAAAAATTTCAGATACCAAAGTATAAATCAATAGAATGTCCAGGACATAGATACAAATCCGGTAAAAATGGACAAACACGGACCTCTGGAAACCAAGAGGTGGGAGCAGGTGCCATGGATGAGTAAGCATCCGCTGTCGACCGGTCACACCCGCCGTGAGTCCACAGTCAAGTCCAATGAAACAAGTGAGGAGTGTATCCTCCTCACAATTGGTACAGACGTCTCAACAACCGCCAACGAAAAGGCAACTCAACATTTCACTTAGTGAAACAGACTAGTCGCAAACAAGACTATTATACCGACCGTAAAATTTGCGGAACGTTGACATTAAACGCAGTTTTCGATATCCCTGTGTCAATAATTTTTCAGTGAGTAGTTTACCTCTGTATATGAAATATTCATATGTTGTGCACGCCCTGGCATATCGGATCATTTGTGAAATATAAACTCCATATGCGGGTGACTGAGGCATATTACTACTTAAATGTGGAAAATTTACGATGGGAAAGCCGAAATCGTCGCGTTTATCGTATAGCTTAGTTGCTAATTTCCCGTCTGTATTTATATTAAGTAAAACACAGCCAGTGTATATATGATGATCTGTTAACTATTATTAGCAAAAACGTTTAATTTCTATGACGACATCACCAGTTATGTGTAAAGTAATTAATATCGATGTTATGAACCTTTGCTAATATAGTGAGGGCTCTCAAATGTATCGCATCGGACGTATGCCATAATCTGATAGACACGTGACCTACAACTTAAAAGGGCATTAACTGTGTTTACCAAGAAAGAAAAAAGAAAATTTTTCTTTCACTTCTTGTACTTGATTTGCAATACAAATAAAACAAATACACAAGCATAAAAATCTTATAGGAATTTAAGAAATGGTATGCCTGAGAATGCTCTATTTTTATTGTATATCAATCTAAGTAGTAAAAAGGGGAAAATACTTTTGAGGAAAAAACACAGGTAATGCCCCTTTCATGACACGTATTTATATGAACAATCACACATGTTGGGTAGGGTCTGAAGCGGCGGCAGTTATAACATATTTTTGTTGACAGCAAAGCGAAGACGCAATGCTGCGTTTCACTCCAAAACAGTAATCGAATAGTACTAACAGATGTGTTACTATATAAACATCCTCATATAGATATTCGATTCGATATGCCAGGGCATGTACAGAGGTAATCTAGTCACTGACAAAATTTTGACACAGGGATATCGAAAACCGCGTTTGATGTCAACGTTCCGCAAATTTTACGGTTAGTATAATAGTCTTGTTTGTGATACTCTGTTTCAGCAAGTGTAATGTTGAGTTGACTGTTCCATAGGGGTTGTTGACACATCTGTACCAATTGTGACGAAGATTCGTTCCTCACGTATTTCATTTGGATTTGATTGTGAACTCACTGCGGGTGTGACCGGTCGATAAGAGATGCTTACTTCTCCATGGTACCTGATCCCACATCTTAAGTTCCAGAGGTCCGTGTTTGTTCATTTTTTACCAGATTAGTATCTATATTCTGGGCATCCTTTAGATTTATAATTTGGTATTCGAGATTTTTTGTATATGCCTTCTGTATTCTTACATTTTAGGCTTGTTTAGCATTCTTTTTTCTGTATATAATGGTGTAACCAGCCACAAATTCTGACCTGTACTATGTGCTGACGTAAATTCAGTCAGACGTCTTTTACTTGAAAAGGGACCGCGGTTTTAAGTCTCATTCAAAAGTCCCGTGACTTTCCCTTCTCTTGCTGAGCGCTTGGTGATGGAATAAGTTACCCCATACCGGACATTGAAACCGAGATGTTCCGCTTACGGGTCGAATATTCTATCACTAAAAGACAATATACAAAGATGGTGAATGTTGAATAAACACGGATCTCTAAAAATACAGATTAGGTGCCAAAGAGGAGTAAGAATCCAAAGCTTACTAGGCAGACCAAGGCAGAATTCCGCGTTGATTGGTCAAACTCAATATGATGGGATAAGCATTCATTCTTAATCTGCCAAATCAGCCGTGATGGAATAGCGTCCATTGCCGACCGATCAAATCCAATGTGAAGGCAAAAATATTCATTGTTGATCGATCCACGATTGATCGGTTAAACCCGCTTTGATGGGATAACCATTCGCTGTTGACCGGTTGAACCCGCTATAATGGGATAAGCATCCTCGATCGACAGATTAAACCCGCTGTGATAGGATAAGCATCCACGAACGACGGTTTAAACCCTCTTTGATGGGATAAGCATCCACGACTGACCGGTTAAACCCGCTCCGATGGAATAGGCATTCCCTGTTGGCCGATTAAAAGTGCTTCAAAAGATAAGCATAAGCATTTCATCGGTCCAAAATGTTGTGAGTCAATCGTCAGAAGCAACACAAAACATTTTAGAAATTAAGTTTGAAATGCCTTAAAATTAGGAAATGATAACTAATATGACATTAGATATATCGATGATGTTTTGTCAATTACTAATTACCATTGTCATGTCGATACATACATGCGTACTAGAAATTAAAGACATCACAGAATTTGTGAACTTTCCAGATAAAAGTATTTTCAAAAATACCTTTTTCGCTTGCATGTGGTGTTTATATATCGCAGATGCGATATATGGCAACGAACTAGAAATTAAAGACACAACAGAATCCAACACACACGTTGTATTTACTTTGTATAGATATAGACGGTAAATTAACAACCAGGCTATACAACAAACGCTACAATGTCAGCTTTCCTATCGAAAGACGTCAATAGATCTCTATTGAAAGACATTTTCAATGTAATACTTATCTTGAAAAGTACTGATATGTGTTAGGGATTAATGTTCTATGGAGACTAATTAGATCATATATTCGGTTATCAATTACATCTAATACAACGCCTATAGTACTGCATTTCCCTTCTTTAATTGATATTTTATTGTATTCTTGTTAGTTGTATTGAAAAGTTTTGAAATCGCTTAATACCGTTAAGGTCACATTTTCTTTGTCAATATAAGTTAATTTAGGAAATTTGAATGAATTTCTCAATTATTGTATAAATGAAGATAACATGACGATGTGTGCTTCGCTTGTAATTGCATTTTTCTCCATTACATGATTTAATAGGCAATTATAGAACTTGCATCGTGCAATTATAAACAGATTGACTACAAAAATGAGTCCAAACTTACTAGTCTTGTGGGAAACCATTCATTACCCGACTCGAAACTAAGGACACACGTAATGTTATTTTCAATTATAGATTCTAGGGTACAGTTTTTACCATGCGGCGTTTGTCTGTCAGTTAACATCTTTATCTAGAGATTGGTAAGACATAAGGGAAGTTCATGTTCTGTCTGGTACATCGCTAATACAACAATATCTACATCTCAATCAAATGTTCCGGAATTCTAGATGCACGTGAAAATATAGATAATCATAAATGTACTCCGAATTTCATTGCCTAGGTATAAATGATTAAATTAAATAGTATAACAGCGCTAAATACTATCAAAACACTCCCTCTGTATTGAGATTCATTATCAATATATGTATAAGCTTTGGAATTTGTTTCACTGTGCAAGTAATAGATATAAGGACTAAAGTATACATGTTATATGTGTTTCTATAGGTTTTATATCAATTGTGTATCAGATGTGATCTGTTCAGTGATATTGTGGCATTAGCGGCTTGTATAACTGTGAAGAGCAGATATATCTACATTGCCCACTGACAACCTCAAATTATCTAAACTTTGTTTAACCGAGCTCTTATCAATTATAAGATGAAAAATTGATTTTGTTACAGATGGTGTCATATATTAATTGTTAACCTCTTGACTAAATCTTTGAGTGAGTATGCAGGCAAGAATATTAGCCATTGGCGACCAAATTTATTTGTTTGTTTATTGGTTTGTACCCTACCTCGGATCTTTTCCAGTAATATAATGGCGGGCATTTTAATGTTTGAGGAGAAAATTACAATGAATTCTGGGAAAAACCATCGGTCTTCTGGCACATATAAACAATTTCTTTACATACTGAGATTAGAGGTGAAGGACTTCGTAGTTTAGACGCCCTAACCACTCGGCCACGCCCTTCTCTTAAAATTTAAGTAATATTACATTTTGTCACATTTAGATACATGACAATCAACAAGTTTATTGTTAATGACTTAAATCTGTATTCAAAATGTAGGAGTAGACAATACAAGGCTTTCTGATCTACGTCGTTCCTTGACAGATTACATTACATATTTGGTGATCAATGGTGACGACATCTAGCAGTTCACATTTGAAATGATATAAAAATTACAGATACCAAAGAATTAATCTTCAGAATGTTTACGACATCTACCAGTTCACATTTGAAATGATATAAAAATTACAGATACCAACGAATTAACCTTCAGAATGTTTACGACATCTAGCAGTTTACATTTGAAATGATATAAAAATTACAGATACCAAAGAATGAATTTTTTCAGAATGGTTATGATACTTTGTGGTGAACATTACCTCTGGGATCCAGAAGGGGGATGGGTGGGTCACGTGACATGGAGTAGTAAACATCCCCTGTTAACCGGTCACAAACGCAGTGAGTCCACAGTCCAGTTCTAATGAAATAATGGAGGAATAAATCTTCGTCCCAATTGATTGATATTGATATATAATACCCATAAGGCCAAGAGGATTATCAATTATTACTCATTTTCAGTGATTAAAGCATAAATGGGATACACAATAACGGATGTAATGTGATAAATGTTTGGTACAAAAAGGTTGGTATCTAAATATAATGACACATTTGGATATCGCTGACCCTTTATATATCTACTGGTAATTCTCACATTCAGTTAAAAGGCATAAAAGTGTCAAATTTCAGGACGAACGATTAGAAATATTTATTCAAACAACAAGGGAATTAACACATTGAAAAATATAGAGGTGTGATTAAATGTAGAGGTGAGCATATATTACTAACTGCGACACTGAATTTGAGTTTTTATAGATTCTACTCCAAAAATTTTAAATAAAGGGCTGTCACAGTCGCTACAAAAACAAGAGTGATTTACATGTATAGTGTATACTTATTTATTGCAATTACTGACCTGATATAGGCTTATAACACCTTTAATCTCATAAGCTCGAAAATAAAAACAGATAGAAGAGGTGTTATATCAGGAAGTTATAAGAATAGGGTTTGGGTGTTGTTGCTTTTTTCAGGTAGAGCGTCACACATACAAATGTTTAATCACTTTTGCGTTTTGATTCACACCGTTTTAGTTATGTCAATGGGAAAAAAGAAATATCTTAAAACAGGTGAATACAGATATGATACATCGTAGAAACCAAATCAATCGGAACCAAATAAATTATGTTATAAGTTATGAACAAACTTACATGTGATAAATGATATAGTAGACTTTACCTTGATAAATCATGAAATAGACCTAACATTGGATAAATGATACAGTAATTTCTACTTTGGTGAATCATGAAATAGACCTAACATTGGATGAATGATACAGTTAATTTCTACCTTGGTGAATCATGAAATAGAATTAACATTGGATGGAAGATAAGGCAAATTTCTACCTTGGTGAATCATGAAACAGACCTAACACTGGGTGAATGATAAAGTATATATCTACCTTGATGAGTCATAAAGTAGACCTTACATTGGATGAATGATACAATTAATTTGTACCTTGGTGTATCATAAAATAGACCTAACATTGGATGGAGGAAACAGTTAATTTGTACCTTGGTGTATCATGAAATAGACCTAACATTGCATGGAAGATACAGTGATTTTCTACTTGGTGTATCATGAAATAGACCTAACATTGGATGAAAGATACAGTGATTTTTTACTTGGTGAATCATAAAGAAGGCCATACATTGGATGAACTATAAAGTGTACTTTACACAAAACGTCTAATGAGTTATAATGTAGACCTTGTATGAGATCATTTATACGGTAGACTTTTACCTGTCGTTAATCAAAAGTAAACAATACATGGGATGAATGATTTGATAGAATTGGCTTATGAAGTAGACATAAAATAGACAGTACATAATATAATGATACAGTATGTAGACTTTTACCTGTGACGAATACTGAAGTAGACAATACATGGGATGAATGATAAAGTCGATTTCTGGCCATCAATACACTGATCCCCTCCCAGGCGATGTATAACGCACTCATTTTTATCGACAGCTGTGTATCTTTATGTTGTAATGTGTGTTGACGATGAAGTGGATCACATTTGTTATACATATGATGATAGACATATAACGTACTCATTCTTATCGACAGCTGTGTATCTTTATGTTGTAATGTGGGTTGATGATAAAGTAGATCACATCTGTTATACATATGATGATAGACATATAACGTACTCATTCTTATCGACAGCTGTGTATCTTTATGTTGTAATGTGTGTTGATGATGAAGTATTTGTTATACATATGATGATAGACATATAACGTACTCATTCTTATCGACAGCTGTGTATCTTTATGTTGTAATGTGTGTTGATGATGAAGTAGATTACGTTTGTTATACATATGATGATAGACATATAACGTACTCATTCTTATCGACAGCTGTGTATCTTTATGTTGTAATGTGGGTTGATGATAAAGTAGATCACATCTGTTATACATATGATGATAGACATATAACGTACTCGTACTCATTCTTATCGACAGCTGTGTATCTTTATGTTGTAATGTGTGTTGATGATGAAGTACTATTTGTTATACATATGATGATAGACATATAACGTACTCATTCTTATCGACAGCTGTGTATCTTTATGTGTGTAATGAAGTGTTGATGATATGATTATAACGTACTCATTCTTATCGACAGCTGTGTATCTTTATGTTGTAATGTGTGTTGATGATAAAGTAGATCACATTTGTTATACATAATATTATTTGTATTCGACATTAAAGATGTTGTTGATGAAGTATTGCGTTTTTTAATTTTGTTGGTTTTTTTTATTTGATGTATTGAACATACTAACATCGACGTAAAACAATGTAAAAATGATTATTGGTAATCTGAATATTTTCCTTAAAAGTTTTATATAGTTTATATATGTATAAGGGTCTTAAGGGAATATCTCCATTTCGCATTCGGCAGTCCGGAATACAATTTTGGAATAATGCAATACATGATGTTTTCAGCTTAGAGAAAATTGGAATGATAGAAAACATAATGGCTAAATTTGTATATATTTTAGTGTTAAAGAGAGTGGTTAGTAAAGCTCTTTATGTAGTAATCACGCATACAAACACGGGTGAAATAATGCAAAAGAGACTGTAAATACGGCAATTATATCAAGATAAACAGAATCACCTCGGTCACGCTCGATTATGAAATTTTCTACGACCTGACATAGCTTTATCATTTTAGCACAAATCAGATATTGCCGAGTATCAAATAGTTAGGAAGGACTGGTGAAAAATTTGATATGTGTGCATGTGTTCGTCATATTACACAATTTTGATATGACATCGGATGTCATAAACTTTAATAATGATAGTGACTTTCCTTCGCCAAGTTCGGCATATGAATTGAAAGTCACGTGTATTTTGGATGATACTTCAAACTTATGCCCTGTGTCACATTCGGCAGAAGAACATAAAAGAATCTTCACTGTGTTGGCGTTAGTCTACAGCACAGGTCAAATTTTGTGACACTTTACCTAATGTTGGTGACATATCTATATACGTGAAAAATTCTTAGCTAGATGATAAGCATCAAACAAACAAACAAGTCAGAAGCGTATTTATTACCATTTCAACATAACGTCGTTACTTTGGTTTGAAAATATAACTTACGCCTCCAACATCATGGAGACCATACTAGATATTTAATAGTTTCTTTTGATCTCATACGCCTAAACTAGTTTGTGCAGAAGCCTCGAGCTTAGATGACATTTACTTATACATACTATGTTAGATAAGAATTAGGTATCACTTTTGTCGAAGTAAGACTTACTCATGCTTTTTCTATCTATTTGCAGACATCTTTATCAACGACATAACATTGACAAAATCGACTTCTGCTCCGAAAAGGTAACTTTAGCTGATGGACTTGAATCGATTTGCTTAAGATGACGTCCATTATTCGTAAAATGAAACAGATGATTACATTGTCTTATTTCCAAGAAGTTTTAACTTAACACGTATCTGATATTTCAAATTCCTTTGGATCTTCCAGTGCGGTTTCCAAGATATTTTTTTCTGTACATGAAACACAACAGGACCACGTGTGATCATTTGGCGTCAATGGAAAACAGATTAAACCAATATTCCAAATATCATCATATCGAGTGAAATATATAATCCCTAGACACCCAATACAAAACAGCCAATTGATTTGTTCTGTCCATGTTGAAAACAATGGCGTTTCCACATGATTGTCTTGGAAAGGACAACTATACGTGATGGGAAATGTATGAGTTAAAAAGAGAAAAAATTGCAATATAAACAGCAAACTTTCCAATCCAATTTTGTTAGTTTCCCTTAATGAATCACAGTATAGTATTACATGGAAAAAGATGAAAGATATGGAAAATTATGACGATGACGCCAAGAGATGTTTTATTCCAAAGGTGGAAATGAAAGGAGCGTATCGTGACAACAAAGTCAAATCCTCGCAAATGGGAAAGTGTACTCAGAATTCAGTATACGCACTGCCGGAATATGAAGAATCGGAATTTAATTCTTCATCTAATTACACTGCATACAGTGGTGTGGATACCAAATCCTGTCAGTCGTCAATGTGTGGTAATGAAAAAGCCACAAAGCTGTTATCAGCTCTGCCTCTTAATAGATCCCATGGGAAAAATACAATCCAAGCTCAAGTATACAACTTTTTGGAAAGACCCACAGGATGGAAGTGTTTTATCTACCATTTTACGGTGTAAGTATGGTTAATGTTAGCATTACGAATACCGTAAAAGCTGAATTTCAGCGAGAATTCTATTTTAACACTTTAAGAGAGAGTGTTGAGATCGCTAGAATTGAATATGGCTAAACAATGTTTCCCTTGTTAATTATTTTGTTTGGAAATTATTTTTTGCTAAAATTATATATAGTTTTTTAAAGACAAAACGCTAAATTTGGGTCTCGCTAAAAATCTGTTTATATGGTATTGTTCGTATTGTACGGTTATTGTATTGGATGTTCAGGAAATGTCACATTTATTGTCAGCCGAAACACAAGATACGTTATTATACATTAACTGTTTTATTATACAATTGGCAAATGGAAAAATGTGTAGTTTCCATAACAAGAAAGGTAACACTTGGAAGTAAACAAACGTACTTTGCAATGTAAAAATTGCAGATACCAAAGTATTAATTTTCAGGATGTCCAGGATACATATGCAGGTGTTCTGAACATTAAACAAACACGGACATCTGGAAATCCAGAGGTGGGATCAGGTACCATGGAGAAGTAAGCATCCCCTGTTGACCTCAAAGGTCACAAAGATGAATACAGATAAATAATTCATTTACCCAGTTAATAGCACAATGACCATTGAATGGGTAAATAGTTTGATAATATAATTCTAAAGTTACAGACTTTGGCAAATATTGCAAAATGACTTCTCAAGACGATCGTTTCTTTCAATAAGATATTTGATGACAATAGCGACTGCATTTCTCTACTTACCTATAACAACATAAAAAGAAAAGCATAGTATGAGTAAATAAATATGAAATATATGTCAGGTAAGTAACTACAGACAAAGGCTTTAGTATCTAGTCTTAATCCGCGAAAACATGAATATATCAATATATTTATGATACAAGATCATTGACTGCGTTACAAATCAAGATAAAATATTCCAGTCGATATTGAAAAAAAGGCCATTACCAGGGCATCGTTTAATAAATATATAAAAATTTCAGATACCAAAGTAAAAATCAATAGAATGTCCAGTACATAGATACAAATCCGGTAAAAATGGACAAACACGGACCTCTGGAAACCAAGAGGTGGGAGCAGGTGCCATGGAGGAGTAAGCATCCGCTGTCGACCGGTCACACCCGCCGTGAGTCCACAGTCAAGTCCAATGAAACACGTGAGGAGAATATCCTCGTCACAATTGGTACAGACGTCTCAACAACCGCCAACGAAAAGGCAACTCAACATTTCACTTAGTGAAACAGAGTAGTCGCAAACAAGACTATTATACCGACCATAAAATTTGCGGAACGTTGACATTAAACGCAGTTTTCGATATCCCTGTGTCAATAATTTGTCAGTGAGTAGTTTACCTCTGTATATGAAATCTTCATATCTTGTGCACGCCCTGGCATATCGGATCATTTGTGAAATATAATCTCCATATGTGGGTGACTGAGGGATATTACTACTTAAATGTGGAAAATTTACGATGGGAAAGCCGAAATCGTCGCGTTTATCGTATAGCTTCGTTGCTAATTTCCCGTCTGTGTTTATATTAAGTACAATGTCTAAGTATGAAGCGTGTGTGCTTGATTCTGTTGTATCTTTAATTTTTAGTTCGCTGGGATATATTGCATTGACATATGTATGAAAAATGTCATTATTAATTGACAAAACGTCGTCGATATATCTAAATGTCAAATTAAAGGATACCGTTAACTTTTTCTTCTTTTGATTCAGCAGTTTCTGAATGAAGTCTGCTTCGTATGAATAAAGGAACAGGTCGGCCAATAAAGGAGCACAATTGGTTCCCATAGGAATGCCGACAGTTTGTTGAAAGACCACGTCTCCGAACATTACAAATATATTGTCTATTAGAAATTCCAGCATGGTTTTATATTAACTTCGGTATATTTATGTGTAGAATCAGAGTGATGTTTGACGAAATAAGTATCCTGATAGCCAATCACTAGATATTTAAATTTTCGGGTACCACCTTTAGTGAAAAAGCAGTTGTCTATGATGCTGAAAAGACTTTCTTTTAATTTTGTATGTGGAATAGTAGTGTAAAGATTTGAGAAATCATAAGTTTTGATACTTTGAATTCGAGAAAAATTGTGTGCCTTCAAATTTTCTAAAAGCTGTTTAGAATTTTTAGGTATCCACATCTGATTTACACCGCTTCTGGAATAAGGAACTGTACAGTATTGTTGAAGTTTCTCCTTAACGGTTGTCAATATCTTGGTAAGGAGTAAAGATAAAGGTTTGGTAGAACATTTGCTGGATCCTGCTATGTATCTTTGCTTATGTGGGGTTTTATGAAGTTTAGGTATCCAGTATTAATGTGGTAGCTCGAAATCGGTATCCGTTGTAGGTATATCAAGTGAGCGTAATACGGACACGTGATTTTGAAGGATCTCGTCCTTTGAAAGTGAGCTACGTGTGTATGTAGGATTTCCAGAATTCGTATTAAACCAAGTTCTTCTAATAATTATAGTAATGTGCCTTACAAATAAAAACTATATTATTTGAGGCTTTGTCTGCTGGTACCAGTACATATTGGTCATGTAACCTATCCAGTTCAGTTACTACTTCTGGATCATTAAATACAGAGGGATAACGTGTTTTCATAGTCCCTTTAAGTTTTCGAATACGAGATTTTATCAACCATCGTATGGCTTTCAGCCATTCAGACAAAGTGTCTGGTTCTACGTCTTCATGTTTGGCCCATCGTCTGGCATAATCTTCGGCAGAATCCATAACTAAACTGAAATTCTGACGCCAATTAAAGGAACGGGCTTCCCGGTATTTAGGGCCCATTGAAATAAGATTTTTGAGGCTTTCATTTTCAACAATAGAAACGTCGCCGGTAATGACATGCCCGATATTATTGTATTTGAAAGGAGATGAAGCAAATGAACATGTGACAGTGTTGTGTAGAAGATGGTTGATGTCAAGGCACTGCAAAACCTGTTTGTAATTGAATAAAAGGTCGGAAACTTTACGATCACCGATTAGTTTTACGGCCATTCATCGACAACGTTTACGATCGTTTCATAAAGCAAGTGTGAATTTCTTACGACTGCCGATTGTTTAGTTTGTTGAATATAAAGACTAAATTTATTATTATTATTATTATTTATTATTACTATTACTATTATTATTATTATTATTATTATTATTATTATTATTATTATTATTATTATTAAATGAATAGATAAGGTGTAGTGAAATGTAGGCAAGTCAATAATAATGATCGTATTGTAGGTAAAAAGGCAAGATCGGTACTTTATCTTGAAAAGATCGGTACTTTATCTTGAAATGTATAATTCTGGAACACGATGTGCTTGATCCGTTATACAGTCCCTTATTTTATACGATCAAAAAATTCTCTCTAACTCATTAAACAAAATAATTTAGTCTGTCATTTCAAACAATTTCTCAAAATATTTCACGTGATCTTGATGAAAACGAAGAATTTAGGATTTACGACTACCTAAACCCAACCGGAATTTACCGACTAAATTTTGTTGTAAATCGGTAATCGAAAACGTTCATGGAAGGTCAGTAATTGTAGTATTGGGTTAACCACCTTTTTCCCCGATTTACGACCTTTTATGAAACGATGCCCAGGTTAACGATATGAATCCGTTCTATGGAATGTCCATTACACAGCAGTATAATGACCAAAAGACCCCATTCATCTAGTTTGTACTTAACTTTTTGAATTTAAATATCTTTACGGCTTCGGTCAAATTAATGAGACTGTTTATATGGGTAAATCTGAACCATGGTGAATGATAATATCCATTATGTAGAAGATATTAATAGATGTACTATATCAAAGTCGTCTATGACATGAGCGGTATGGTTTTCCTATGTTGTTTTATAGACTTATATATTACTACAACTTGAATCGACTACAGCATCAGTTAACATTCAGTATGATATCGCCTAATATCATATATTATCGATAATGGTTTTGTCCAGTATGATCCTCTTACGCCTGATATCAGATATTATATAATTGTCTTCGATATTTCTCCAGTGTGATTGTCTTTCGTCTGATATTATCTATAATCGTCCTCGATATCTGTCCAGTATCATTGCCTTACGCCAGATATCATATATTATCTATAATATCTCTCGATATTTGACCAGTATGAATGCCTTACGCCAGATATCAGATATCATCTATAATCGTTCTCGATATTTGACCAGTATGGTTGCCTTACGCTTAATATCATATATCATCTATAATCGCCCCAGTACGATTGCCTTACGCCTAATATCATATATCATATAATCGTTCTCGATATTTGACCAGTACGATTGCCTTACGCCTAATATCATATATCATCTATAATCGCCCTCGATCTACGATATTTGACCAGTACGATTGCCTTACGCCTGCTATCATATATCATCTATAATCGATATTTGACCGTACGATTGCTTAGCCTATCATATATGATCATAACGTTATATTTGACCAGTACGATTGCCTTACGCCTGCTATCATATATCATCTATAATCGCCCTCGATATTTGATCAGTATGATTGCCTTACGCCTGATATATATCATCTATAATCGTCCTAGACATTTGTCCAGCATGATTGCCTTACGCCTGATATCATATATCACCAATAATCATCCTCGATATTTGTCCAGTGTAATTATCTTACATTTCCATACACATTTTTGTTACGAGATTATATTCAATACAAAATTCATAAAATGTTTATGTAGTCCATTTTATTACGTCTTAGTCAAATGTGATAGATTCGCCACATATATTCATTAAGTTGACAAATGAAAGTGGTTTCGTTTTCTAGTCGAATTATTTACTTGTACGTCGGTATTATAGCACGTGTAAAATGTAAAGTTCTACTGTCATTCAGACGACTATCAAACCTTTGTCTGAATCTCTAATGTTGGATAATTTGGTGACAATACCTATAAAACCAACCGTTATAAGGCGTTACTTGTTTTCAATAGACACACCATGTAATTGATCAACCGATCTTTCTATTTCATTTTTTAAAACTGTTTATGACACCTTCAAATTTTATTTATCATTCTGTACGGCGACATTTACTTTATCGGCATTAGTAAAATATAGAGTCACAATTCGCTTAGGTATGACATTTTATACATTAACTGAAGCCAAAGATTACACTTAATCTTGCTTTAGACTAATCAATTAAAGGTGTGACAGATAACGGCATTTTTCGATCACGATGGTGTAAGATATTGTTATATTTTATTTGTTATCATTTGTATTATGACTTTTGTCAAACATTCCTTTGTGTGTTTGATATTTTAGCATCTGTGCTTTTAACGTTCAGGCTAAATGCACTTAACCTATATCCGACTTTGCTTAGACGATGACCATTTTTTGATTGGTTAAAGTCTTTTTTATATTTCGTGGTGTGATAATGAAATGCAACAAAAAGTAGAGAATATTTGTTTCTCCAATCGATGGTCATGCCAAGGCAAATACGTGATTTTCCTATAAATGACCTTTAACTTTATCCTTTTGGTAATTTCTCTTAATGATTTTTACTGTTCATTATACACTCTATGGTACATCATTGTCGTCACGTGAATAACAATCTAGGTACAACACTGTATTTATCATATAATAGTTGTCATGGGAATTGTAGATTACAGAGTTCATGGAAGACGTATAAGCTAATTAAATAAGCATTTGAATACAAACCGACTTGTAGGGAATTGAATCATTAAGAGTTGGTTTTCTACATTTGGTCTTTTGGTCGCAACTCTATTATTGGTGTAAAAGAAATATTTTGAATCAAATTGAACACCAGACATTAAAGTAAAATATGTAAATGATAAATGATTACATGTATTATTCTATCTATTACACCTCTGTATGATTGATTTAAGTTTTTGTTTATTTTTAGTGATTCCTATCAGCAATAAGCAAAATGGTTTTAAGTAAACAACATTTCAGTTTCATATTACCTTGAACTATGACTGTCATCTAACACCTTTATATAATTTATGTTGAAAATTTACTTTTCTAATTATTACTTACTAATTTAAATTCGAAAACGCCTTCAAATCAAAACCCAAAAGGTGTTGTCATTAAAAGGCATATTATCTCTCAAAATTGTATTTTATATCTTTGAAATTGATGGGTAATGATCTAAAAGAGTGAAGCGAACTTGCAGTATCGAAAAAATTGTTAATATCGGGTACATTTTTTGTAAAGATTCATAGGATTATTCTCCTAGTGGAATCTAAATAATTATACATCCCGAGGTCCTGACGCGTCAGGTAGGCTACGGCCTAATGTGATTTTAGACAACGATCTAAACTCTTATCATGATTGCTGGTGAATACGTAGTTAGTGTAACTTATACCGTTCCAGTGTTCAAACTGATCACCCATATTTCTACTGTTTTGTTCTATTTATATGTAACAGTGGATCTATTATTTTTTCTTGCAAAATACATTAGCGATCGCTTTCTCACAATATTTGATTTGTTACTTTCCGGCATCTTTGTTTTTGTTTACCGGGTTGAGCATGCACAAAAAGGTTTCCGATCTGCTTTAAAATTGAGGTCAAATCAATAAGACACCGGGTCAAATAGATTTTTTTGTCTTTCCCCACAAGAATTTCAGTTAAAACACAAATTGTATACACTGAGCGACAAAATGATTTTAACGTAAGTGATTTGATGAATACTGCAATTGACAGGGTTAGGGTCAGCACAAGAAAATACAGATAAGACAAGGGAATATATGACATCGATATACCTATAACTGAACATAACTCACATTCCTAGTCCTTCCTCTAATGGGAAATAATGCACATATATACATATAAATGTATTATAAGGAACTCGTTTTCACAGTCAGTGGTTAAATGGGGAAAAAGATATTGTGGCCGATCAACACCAAATACTTTCTCCACTGTGGCATTTGATCCAACCTCTGGATTCCCAGAGGTCCGTTTTTGTTCAACATCACCAGATTTCTATATATGTATCACTTTTTATATACCTGCAAATAGTATAATTGTATTAAACGAGTTAGGTAACATTCAATTTCAACTGTTTTTAAAAATCGCTCGCGAGGAAATCTTGTGTTTTTCTTGGTATGTAACTCAAAAGTACATCAACTTACTTGGCATTCCGTTCTTTCAATACTTATATCAAGGTACGTGTGTCACGTTTGTTTGTTTATTGTTGTTTAACGTCCCACTCAGGAATCTTTCACTCATATGGAGACGTCACCAAATGCAGGTTAAGGGTTTGAAATTTTGGCCTTTGCTCAGCATTAAGGCCATTGAGCAGTAGCGCTTCTTGAACATGCCAACATCTACTGTGACGCGGCACCTCAGTTTTTACTGTCTCATCCGAAAGACAGACAGGAAAGCAACCTGCAACCGGCTAGACTCGACCTCACGATCAAAAGTCGAGCGCGCTACCGACTGAGCCAAGCTGGCTCTTGTGTGACACGTTAAATAACCTTTATTGTATTGGTTATAACATAGTTATTAATGCTTTAAATGAACAGTTCGTCATAATAAAAAAAGTACAATACAACGAACACCGTAAAACCGAAAAACAAATTGAGCTTACGATTTTAAGACTATAGATATGAAAATAACAAAATGAAGACATAAGAAATTGGTATGCACTGGTCTTTATGGCGTGACACGGAAAGGAACTGTGAGTGAAATTCATAGCACAGATCAGAAATGTGTGGCATCTCACCTAAAGTTGACGACATCTGAACCATATAACATATAACATATGTTATATCTGTTATATATGTTATATCTGAACATATAAGTGAGACATTCTCCGTGGGGTCTAAAACACAAATGAAGTAACAACAGCATAGCGACTTTATAAAATGCCTAGTGAATAATAAATTACAATCATTTTGAGAGAAACACAGTACAATGTTAAGAAGAAGGGAAGAAAAAAATACTTATCTCTAGATTACTTTTACATAAGTTTATAATTATTGTATTACCAGATCAACATATTGGTTTGATCTCATATACATTTCGTTAATTCATTCACATTTACTAACATTTGGAAAATATTGCACTGGAAACACATATTTAATATAATTTGTTTTGCTGGATTTCTACTTTGCATACCATAATATACAACACTTACATCACTAATTGCTTCTGGTAATTTTACAGTTTATGGCGTTCGTGCCTAGCGGCCATTCCTTGTCAGAAATTTTGTTTTATAGACATGCATGCTTCAAAATAACAATCAAAATCCTGTAATCCCATTACACGCCATATCATCTATATCGACAGCTATTTGTGTATCAGATGGGGGACAATTAATATCTAATTAGGAAGCAGTAGTTTGGATTTTCCCGTAGCACCTGCTTCATAATAAATCTATTCGAAGGTGTAAAGACCACTTGGTGTATGGGAGAAATTTAACATTTGATATATTATTACAAAACAGTCAGGATAGATACAGAAAACACAATATGTGCATTCTGTCTAGCGAAACCCAAATTAATTACGCTAACTTTCCACGAAATTGGGAGGAAAGTAATGTTCCATGTTCACTTAAATCTCAAAAAGAATCGGAATCTCAATCGATAAACCATTTGCACCAAAATATTGAAAACAAAACAAATATAAAACATCTCAAATACCAAAGTAAAAATCTCTATAATGTCCAGGACACAGATACAAATCCGGTTAAAAAAATGGACGAACACGGTCCTCTGGAAACCAAGAGGTAGGATCAGGTGCCATGGAGGAGTAAGCATAATACAAATACGAATCAGGCTCCATTCTATTTGATTTTTATATTGATGTGAAAATAGTAGAGATATATATAACTCAGGCATAAAGCAGATTTTACAGAAGGAACATATATACACTGAAGTTAATATAAAAATATGCTGGAATTTCTAATAGACAATATATTTGTAATATTCGGAGACGTGGTCTTTCAACAAACTGTCGGCATTCCTATGGGAACCCATTGTGCACCTTTATTGTCCGACCTGTCCCTTTATTCATACGAATCAGACTTCATTCAGAAACTGCTGAATAAAAAAAACCTAACGGTGTCTTTTAATTTGACATTTAGATATATCGACGACGTTTTGTCAATTGATAACGATAATTTTCATACATATGTCAATACGATATATCCCAGAGAACTAGAAATTAAAGATACAACAGAATCAAGCACACACGCTTCATACTTAGACATTTTACTTACTATAGACATAAACGGAACATTGGCAAATTAGCTATACGACAAACGTGACGATTTCGGCTTTTCCACATTTAAGTAGTAATATTCCACATTCACAAGCATATGGAATTTATATGATCCGATATGCCAGGTCGTGTTCAACATGTGAACATTTCATATGCAGATGTAAACTATTCACTGACAAATTATTGACACAGGGATATCGAAAACCGCGTTTGATGTCAACTCTCCGCAAATTTCACGGTCGGTCGGTATAATAGTCTCGTTTGCGATTACTCTATTTCACTAAGTGAAATGTTGAGCTGTCTTTTCGTTGGCGGATGTTGAGACGTTTGTACCAATTGTGTGCAAGATTCGTTCCTCACGTTTTTCATTTGGACTTGGCTGTGGACTCACGGCAGGTGTGACCGGTCGATAGGGGATGCTTACTCCTCCATGGCACCTGATCCCACCTCTTGGTTTCCAGAGGTCCGTGTTTGTCCATTGATACCAGATTTATATCTATATCCTGGACATCCTAAAGATTTCTACTTTGGTATCTGAGATTTGTTTTATATACATAAAGTTTATTAACACTTTAAACCATACAGGCCATAATAGACTGGGGTAAACAATAGATACGATCATACCACCTAGATACTTAGGGTAGAAAGGATTAACATCCCAATGTTTGGATCATACCACCTAGATACTTAGGGTAGAAAGGATTAACATCCCAATGTTTGGATCATACCACCTAGATACATAGGGTAGAAAGGATAAACATCCCAATGCTTGGATCATACCACCTAGATACTTAGGGTAGAAAGGATTAACATCCCAATGTTCGGATCATACCACCTAGATACCTAGGGTAGAAAGGATTAACGGATCACACCAATGATTTTGATTAACATCCCAATGTTCCACCACGTAGATACTTAGGGTAGAAAGGATTAACATTAATCATACCCCTAATACTTAGGGTAGAAAGGATCAATATTTGGACCACCTAGATACTTAGGGTAGAAAGGGTTAACATCCCAATGTTTGGATCATACCACCTAGATACCTAGGGTAGAAAGGATTAACATCCCAATGTTTTGCCTTACTGTTATAAAGTTATAAAGGTTAGTCATAGGTGTGTAACATACATTTATTTAATACAATGCATTTCTTTGATATTAAGTAAATCGAAATATTTTATATGCTTAATAAATTTCAAATGTTTCCAAAAATCATTTATGAACATTTCATATAAAGGTAATCTACATACTGACAAGTTACTCGCGTTTTATATCAACGTTCGCAAATTTTACGGTCAGTGTAATAGCCTTGTTTGCGATGACCCTGTTTCAATAAAGTAAATACTGAGTTACCTGTTCGATAGAGGTTGTTGAGCCGTCTGTATCAACTGTGACTCCTCCTCCGTGTCACATGATCCCACCTCTTGTCTCCAGATTTGTTTGTATTCTGTACATCCTGAAAAGTTTTACTTTGGTATTTGAGATTTCATATTTAGACTTTCTTTTTGCCCCCAAAACAGAATCAAAGATAAATTCAGATTTATAGTGGACTGTGAATATATAATATAAATTAAATAGTGTTAGAATGGTGATTGCATTATTTTACCCAATATTGTTTTACCCAAAAAACAAATAATGACCAATGGTCGTATTTACCTGTTTGTTAATTTTAACTGAGGTTACATGACTGATATAAAATTTGATAATTAAAATAAAAGATACATAAATTGAAAAAAAAATTGTTGTTTACAAAAAGCAGTGGTTTTTTAAGCCATTAATGATTTTTGCCCAGTTTTAATTTACCATCCTTGGAAATAGAAAATGTTCAAATATTTGGCGTTAAACATATGTAACTTCACAAAATATGTAAATTTGTTAAAAGTTTGGAGTAAGGACACTATTGGTGTAAAGTAAACCTTCCCCATTATGATAGCAGACCAAAGTTTCATGACTTTTGTGTTTGTGTAAGCCGAAATCTCAACATTATTGTAGCCTTGGTCGAAATAACAGTCGCCAAATATTAATAGTAACTGAATTTTGTACCAGTTGCAGGTCCATTTTTACATTTTATTAACAAGAAATGATTATGTTTCTGTACTCCCCAGTATATATCTCTGCAAATGTTGTTCATTATGTTTACTTTCAACGTTATTTCAGTTTCTGTACTATACAATGCATTATACAAAACAATGAGAAAACAATCCTTGCCTATTTTTGTTTAAATAATAATAGAGGATTCGTTTCTTTATTACACAGTTTGTATAGTTCATCGTTTAAAACAATTCTGTAATACCTGTATGTGAAAAACTGACGCAAGGCTATAAATCACTTATAATGGTCTCTTAAA
>BROG01000278.1:550000-881040 GCA_030159075.1 Atrina japonica
CTGTCTGTGTGTCTGTGTGTGTTTGTGTCTGTGTGTGTCTGTGTGTGTGCGTGTTTATGTCTGTGTGTGTGCGTGTCTGTGTGTGTCTGTGTCATCGATGTATTCAATACAAAACGATGTGCCTCACTCTTTGAATCTGCGTAACGGATTCACACTTCAGGGTGCATACCGCGTTTCTTGTGTCATTCATCGATGTAATCCTTAAAATATTATTCAAAATGAAAAATAAAGTCGGTATACCCATTAATTACATTGTTTTTTGTTTCTAAGCAACAAGAAATACCATGAATAGGAAAGCACTAATAACGTCAGGTTATATTCCAAGCAGAAAGGAAAACATATTTTGCTATCGTACAATAAAAAGCAGAAAACAGAAATAGGACTAAATTATATATGTATGACTGTATTTATGTATGCTTGTATCAAAACATATATAATATGGCGATAGTGTGTATGCATTTTTGTTTTTTTTAATGTTTGTGTGCAAGCCTATAGGAAGATGGCGATAATGTGTTTTGTGTGCTAGCGTATATGAAGATGGCGATAATGTTTATGTATTGGTCTGTTTGTATTTTTGTGGAACCCTACATGAAGATTGCAACAATGTGTATGTAATGTTGTTTGTTATCATTTTTTATCTTTTTTGTGTATGAGAAGTCTGGTTATCGTCTTCATATATGATTGCGATGTCATGTAATGCATTAGCACAAGTATATTTTGTTTTATACATAGTACTTTAAATTTAGAGCTTTGTATGTCAGCGTCAAAGTCACTCACTGAAATACAAATTTCTTACATATTACATGACGACATTTGAAATGTAGATCAATGCATACCTTACATATTACCTGACGGCATTTGAATTGTAGACCAATTTATACCTTACATATTACCTGACGGCATTTGAATTGAAGACCAATTTATACCTTGCATATTACCTGACGACATTTGAATTATAGATCAGTTCTTACCTTACAATTTGCCTGACGGCATTTGAACTGTAGACCAACTTATACCTTACATATTACCTGACGACATTTGAATTGTAGATAATTTATACCTTACATATTACCTGACGGCATTTGAATTGTAGACCAATTTACACCTTACATATCACCTGACGACATTTGAATTGTAGACCAAATTATACCTTACATATTACCTGGCGACATTTGAATTGTAGACCAATTTATACGTTACATATTACCTGACGACATTTGAATTGTAGATCAATTTATACCTTACATATTACCTGACGACATTTAAATTGTAGATAATTTATACCTTACATATTACCTGACGATATTTGAATTGTAGATAATTTATACCTTACATATTACCTGACGACATTTGAATTGTAGACCAATTTATACCTTACATATTACCTGACGACATTTGAATTGTAGATAATTTATACCTTACATATTATCTGACGGCATTTGAATTGTAGACCAATTTATACATATCACCTGACGACATTTGAATTGTAGATCAATTTACACCTTACATATCACCTGACGGCATTTGATTTGTAGATCAATTTATACCTTACATATAACCTGACGACATTTGATTTGTAGATCAATTTCTATTTGTAGGAGGTGGTCTTAGTGTCATTTTTTGGATGTGAGTATGCCACGAGATTATGGTCAGCAGGATGCCGCTCCAAATATATGGGGATGATTGGAAGATTCAAATTTGCCAAAAAGCCTATCTCTATTATAGGTAAATTATTGTTATTGAAGTGTATGTGTTGCTTTTGAACCCCGTATAGCATTGCTAACTTCTCTTTCACTCACCGGACACTGACGTAAAAATATTGTATTTGATCAGAATGACACTGTTACGTAATACAGGTTATTATACCTAGGTATTAATCGTCGTGAGACTCCGGGTACCAAATAGAAATCCGGTGAACATTGTACAAACACGGATCTCTAAAAATCCAGAGATGGGATTGGGTACCATGGAGGAATAGGCATCTCCCATTGAACAGTTACACCAGACGCGAGTCCACTGCCAAATTCAAATGAAACAAGTGGCTGCTGGTGACAATCAGTAAAGATGCTTCAACAAGCACTATCGAACAAATACCTCTATATGTCATTCAGTGTAACATTGTAATTAAAAACAAGGATATTACAGCGACCCTAAAATTGCGAAATATATCAGAAATTTGAATAATTCCACTAGAAAAAACAGACATTATCACGTAAGTGAAACCAATAAAGTAGATTTAGATGAATGTTGCATTGTATCAAATGAGACATTGACATAATATTTGTAAAATGCATGTTATATATCCGTATTAAAACTGGCTTGTTTAGTTCTGGCGGTAGTCTAGTGGTAGAGTGTTCACCTATCAAACAGGAGATCACTGGCTTGTTAAGTTCTCCTGGTAGTTTTGTGGTAGAATTTTCACCTATCAAAAAAAATGGAGGGTCACTGGCTTGTTAGGTTCTGGTGGTAGTTTAGTTGTAGTGTGTTCACCTATCAAACAGGGGGGTCATTGGCTTGTTAGATTCTGGTGGTAGTTTAGTGGTAGCTTTTTCACCTATTATATTGGAGGGTCACTGGCTTGTTAAATTAAATTGGTAGTTTTTTGGAAGAGTGTTCACATATCAAACAGGAGATTCACTGATTTATTATATTCTGGTGGTAGTTTAGTGATAAACTGTTCAGACAGGAGATGCATTAGCTTGTTTAGAAGGACACTGGCTTAAGTTCTTGTGGTAGTTAAGTGGTATAGTGTTTACCAATCTAACAGTAGGTTCACTTGCCTGAAAATTTCCGGTGGTAGTTTATTGGTAGAGTGTTCACCTATCAAATTGGAGGGTCACTTGCTTTGTTAAACTATCGTGGTAGTTTAGTGGTAGAGTGTTCACCTATCAAACAGAAAGTTCACTTGTCTGTTAATTTCCTGGTATTTATTGGTAGAATGTTCACCTGTTAAACATAATGTTCACTGGCTTGTAAAGTTCTCCAAGTAGTTTATTGGTAGAGTGTTCACCAATCACTCAGGAGGGCCACTGGTATGTTAAGTTCTACCGGTAGTTTATTGGTAGAGTGTTCACCTATCGAACAGGAGATTCACTAGGTAGTTTAGTGGTAGAGTGTTCGCCTGTCAGTCAGGAGGGTCACCGGCTTGTTAAGCTCTTCAGATAATTTATTGGTAGAGTGTTCACCTATCAAAGAGAATGTTCACTGACTTGTTAAGTACTAGTGGTAGTTCAGTGGTAGCGTGTTCACCTATCAACCTGGAGGGTCACTGGTTTGTTAGATTCTCCCGGTAATTTAGTGGTAGACTGTACGCCTATCTAACAAGAGGTTCACACCGTGACATATGTATAACTTACAATCAAGCTAACCTCATCATCAAGAGACATGCTGCCGGACAGAATTTTGTTTAACAAATGATTTCAGATATAAAGTGAATTTCCAAAATCAGATGTGACAGATTGCTAATAAGTATTTTGACAAGCATTGCCAATCGTGGTCGCTGTTGCGGTTTAGGAATTGAATAACAATCTAAAAATATGATTACTTAATTGATTTCAGCTCAGCTCTCTTCTAGTATTTTAGGACACATGGGAATTATTTTTTCAATATGAATATAGTCGTTATAATGACCATGTACAAATGCTTCATGTGAGGATTTAGGTATTGGATACATGACTTTAATGTCTATATAACAATTTATTTCAAAATTTATGCTAGCATATAAGAAATGAGTGTCGTATTACAGTAAGTGTTAATAGATTATCTAGTTATCATTAGAAGTAGATTTAATGATGAATATACATTTATAATTTGTTTAAACATTAATGGTATGAGTAGAATTAAAAACAATGTTTAATGTATATGATAGATGCTCTCTGTAACCGATATCAATTATATGCACTGGGTAACATATAATTGCACATTACTTCATAGTATTGCCTTTATAATAGATGACTCATGATGTAGGATAGTTTCGTGAATTAATTTGTGTCCAAAAGGTTAAAATTGGATAAATTTAATACTGTACAGTTATATTTATCGCTTAAGGAAGACATATATAAAGTGTATAGTTACACGCATTCCTCTGTAGCTGAGTTCGAAGAGTTTAATAGAAGAATAAGAGATATTTAGAGACACTTCATGAAAACTGAATAGTTTGTGTTATGTCCATGTAAAATAATTTTAGAATATTTACTTATAATATTTAAACTGAATAGTTACATAATGGACTATTACATAATGCTATTTTACAACTTGACAAAAGCGTGAAAAATGTGTTGTTAGTTCAAATATACTGTGTTTACGTTTACAATGATATACATGTATTTATATATCATGTCGAGAAAAATCATTTTCATGACGAAATAGTCGACAAAATGTTCAAATAATAAGAACATTGAAATGATTTCTACTTCTGAACATGGGGTATCATTAGGGTATGATTTGGATTTTACGATGTTTGGTTAAACATGCATTCGCTAATACTAAAGAGTTTAATTGTTCATGTTTTATAACTTTAACAAGGTTTCGGTTTTTCTTCATCGCCACATGGTCAGTAATGTATCTGATGACGTCACGTGTATGTTTTGTCCAGAAAACAAATGAGGTATTGTTATGTATCAAAATATTAAAGAAATATTTGGGTAACGATACAAGCATGTATGTGCCAGTATTTACTCGGCAAAATGGCCAGTAACAGGAAATGATTTTAAATTAGAAATTAGAAAGCAAAAACGTATTTCGTCTTTATCTTTGCAGATTTATTCGTTGTCGTTGCTTCTACTGTTGTTTTTATTATTGGATCAGAAGGTACCGTTTTTGCAGCATCAGCAATAAGGTAAAGGTATTAGAAAAACTTACCTTCCGTTTGGCAATTAAGATTAATGAAAATAAAGCGCAATATTATTTTCTTTGCAGATTTTATCGTTGTTGTTGCGTCTATTCTAGTTTTTTGTTTCGGTTCTGAGGGTCAAGTATTTGCTGCGTCAGCAATAAGGTAATTGATCAATATCAATTAGATGTTTTCACAAACCATGGAGTAAACCTGCTGTAAATGACGTGTGTAACCTCTCAATGACACCGAATTTCTGGCAAAACGCATGCATTTATATATTGCTATCGTTTTAGAATATGAAATATCTTTCTACCTTTGTTTGTATTTATTAGTTCACGAACGTTTTTTTTTTCAGAATTAAATACAGTTATGTTTTCTTTTGTATTTTAAAGAGGACTATCGATTTATAAACGTTGTATGTATAAACCGTCATCATCCGTTCCCTAAAGGATTTGTTAATTGCTTTTTACATGAGGTATCATGTGAATGAAATTTATCCTTGACATAAAAATGAACCACAAATTATCTACAATTACAGAATCCTCAGCTGTGTTTGACATTCAAGAAAACAATTTTTTCATTTTAAAAGCATCTCATACTTTTCGAAACTCTTTCGGATATCGGAAGAGTGTTAATGAGAGTACGGAGATAAATTTGAATATTACGAAATATAAATACTCCTAAGCATTCTTCAATGTCACTTACTTTATTGATATTGACATAATCCCACCATGGGAAATTATATTTCCCATGTACCGGAAATATAACGTTGGAAGCTGAAAATTGTAAAGGCTTTTGTCATTTGAAGGATAGTGACATTAGAAAATGAAACAGATTCGACATAAAAATCTAATCGTGGTATATTACCATAACGATGTCTTGTTTATTTAAGTGTAAAGTTGATTATAAATAAAACTTCGTAGAGAACACTCAGTGCTAAATCAATATCCTAAAACATCAATTTTGATTTCGATATTTTCTCTTTTTCCATCATGATCTGTTTTTAAATTAAATTCTGGAGTAATAAACTGTCGGCGTCGGCGTGTCACATAATTATGAAAAATTGACACATGTTTACCAACACAACTAGTCTAACTTAACTCATTCATCCCTACAGGTCACAATACACTAGTCATAAACAATAGGAAGAGCATACCAATCAGAAAGGGTTAAATCATAAAAGCAAGGGGTGACAAGCTACATCAATACATCATAAAAGGAAGGGGTGACAAGCTACAGAAATAAATTATAAAGGGAAGGGGTGACAAGCTACAGAAATACATCATAAAAGGAAGGGGTGACAAGCTACAGAAATACATCATAAAAGAAAGGGGTGACAAGCTACAGAAATAAATCATAAAAGGAAGGAGTGACAAGCTACATCAATACATCATAAGAGGAAGGGGTGACAAGCTACAGCTATACATCATAAAAAGAAGGGGTGACAAGCTACACAATGCATCAGAGGCCAAGTTATATACCTTCACATCCTTACTTTTGGACATACCGAGTATGGTTTGGTTTCTGGTGGTAACCGGAAGTGCTTCTATGTTCTGATAGACCTATGTGTACATTTGATAAGATACCGCTATGTGTAATTAAGCTCCCCGACAGCAAACAAATACGATTCCACAGCTTTATTAGAAAAATCACATGATTCAACTGTCAGCTATTGACCTGCTTATGACCTATCTTTTTATGTGAAGAGTGAAGAAATGTTGCTTTTGGCAATAATTAATTGACAAACATCATTCCTTCCCCGTGCTTTTGCTAATCCTAGAAAGAAACGTGTAAATTAATATTGTTTGTACACGCAAATTCCATGTTTTAAATTTTAAATTTATATATGTGTGTGTTTAAAATCGCTTTTGTATAATATATATATATAATTTCATTTTCCAAACCTATCTGTTCTTTGATTAACAATGGCCGTTTTGCAATTTTCAGCTAGTTTTTTATCTCTGCATTTCATTCCATTTTAAAAGTGATTTTAGCTAAGTATCCACTTCCGGTATATTAGTATAAGACAAATTTATACATAACGAGATAATATTCACATTGTGTTAGCGATATAAACATTATTTTTTATGCAAGTCAGAGAAAATTAGCGTTTTGTAGTCGACATTTTCATAAAAATGAAGTACATGTAATTTTGCTGTTATTTGAATGATATTAATAAACAGATTACATCCCATGCCTTACATTTCATTTTCGCCAGAGATAATTCAAGCCAAATCTTATTTTGATATGCATGGATTCTTCAGTTAATGAAACTGACTGGTAGATAGGCGCCTGCTGATACAACTGTTATCGTTGATAGGAACGTATATTTCATCATTTTATAAAAGTCCAATGCATAATAAAAGGTATTAAACCTGATACATGATTCTGTCATTCCACAATTGTTTGATTTACCAATAGTTTGGTCATCCATTACCATTTAAGTTTTAGGCATAAATGGAATTCTTCGATGTGTATCAATAGGGTGCTACCAGTAAGTTGTCTGCATATGACCTCTCATGTGACCATTCTTTTCGTAATCATACCAGTACAGTAAGTGTGCAAAAGACCAGTACAGTAAGTGTGCAAAATACCAGTACAATGTGCCAAAGACAAACTATGAAAATGCTGCAGAGTTATTACGAATATGCCTCATGGGTTACTATAACTATTGTGTTGTCTGACAATGTATTGAGAAGTATACATTTAAACAATTTTGATTTACAACTTAAAATAGACATTAGTCGAAACAAGTATGTCGTTTGAGAGCACATGCATTGACTAATGAAAGCTCTCTAACAAATTCACATTTCTATTTCAAATATCAGACACCCATTTACGACACACGGTAGTAAAAAAAGTTAGGGAGTCTATGATGTATTGTAATTTATTTGTATAAACTATATATAGACATGCAAAGTTGTTTTGGTTGTTTTTTTTTTTTTTTTGCATTAGCAATACTCCAGCCAAAAAATGATTTTTAAATGCATTATTGCTTCGTTGTTAACCTCTGCATTGAGAAATGATAATGGTTCAATACTGAATTTTAAGATGAATTACCTTACATTATACAGGGGTGTTCGTTTCCTACAAATTTTGCGAATGTTACATGTTGACCGTCAGGGTGGCACATGGCGACTTCTGGGATCTGTTATATACCTTCACCGACAGGTAAGTATCGATATATACTTTTAAGGGGTCACATAGAGCTATTTTCAGTTTAGGTTCAGTGAAGGTACTTACAGATATCTTTTCAGTGTATATGGTCACACAGATTATGTTTAAGTAGTCATACAGGTATTTTCCGTGTAGAATGTGACACATGTCTTTTTAAGTGTGGATGTTTACAGATGTCTTTTCAGTAAACGTTGTCACGCAGGATACATTTAAGTGGTCACATAGATGCCTTTTCAGTGTACGTGGTTACACAAATGTCTTGTCAATGTAGCCGGTCACTCATGTATTTTCAGTTTAGATGGTCACACGCACGTCGTTTTCAATGTAGGTGGTTATAAATGTCTGAATTTTAGGTGGTTACACAAATGTCTTTCCCTGTACGTGGTTCCAATATTTGGTGCAGTTATACATCTTAGGAAGTCGGATGGAGTATTGCATACACAAATTGAGCACCCACCACACTTACTTAGACTTACTCCCAGTTGTTGTTTTTATTTATTCGAACCATACATCAGTTTTATCTTCGCTAAAACTCATATTTGGTTCAGATATCAAATTATAGTTTAAAATGTGATACATCAAAAATGAGCTCCTAACAAGCTTATTTTACGAGTTATTCCCCTTTGTTGGTTTATTTTTAAAGACCATTTATATTTACATTCTTCGCCTAGGTTCATCATATTTGGTGTGAAATACGTCCTTGGCAGAAGGGTGTTTTGTCAATTTATATAACTTGACAATATCACCGAGGTGTGGGGTTTGTTTGTTCGAAATAGCCTTGTTCGCCCTTTCTAAGATAAGTCTCTTATTTGGAGACATACACGCCTGCGGAAATTTTATCTCCGATTTTATGATTTCTTTGATGCACATAGCATCTAGTATCGCACCTATGAAAAACGTCGAATATCGGATAAGGACCCTGCGACTTTCATTTCAAATGCCTAACGACAGCGCAGACAAAGTTGTAAGGTCTTACGCCTTACTAGACCAATTCTAGCGTCAGCGAAGGGAAAGTTGTAAGGTCTAAGGCCGTATAGACCAGTTCTAGTGTCAGCAAAGTTAAAGTTGTATGGTCTAACGCCGTACTAGACTAGACCTTGCGTCATCGAAGGGAAAGTTGTAAGGTCTAACGCCGTACTAGACTAGACCTTGCGTCAGCGAAGGGAAAGTTGTAAGGTCTAACGCCGTACTAGACTAGACCTTGCGTCAGCGAAGGGAAAGTTGTAAGGTCTAACGCCGTACTAGACTAGACCTTGCGTCAGCTTAGGGAACGTTGTAAGATGTAAAGCCGTACTAGAACAGGCCTAGCGTCAGCGAAGGAAAACTTGTAAGGTCTAACGCCGTATTACACCAGTTCTAGCATCAGCGAAGGGAAAGTTGTAAGGACTAACGCCGTACTAGACTAGGCCTAGCGTCAGCGAAGGGAAAGTTGTAAGGTCTAACGCCGTACTAGACTAGACCTTGCGTCAGCTTAGGGAACGTTGTAAGATGTAAAGCCGTACTAGAACAGGCCTAGCGTCAGCGAAGGAAAACTTGTAAGGTCTAACGCCGTATTACACCAGTTCTAGCATCAGCGAAGGGAAAGTTGTAAGGACTAACGCCGTACTAGACTAGGCCTAGCGTCAGCGAAGGGAAAGTTGTAAGGTCTAACGCCGTACTAGAACAGGCCTACTGTCAGCGAAGGAAAACTTGTAAGGTCTAACGCCGAATTACACCAGTTCCAGCATCAGCGAAGGGAAAGTTGTAAGTCTCACGCCGTACTAGATCAATTCTCCTCGACATTTGCTTGAAGGATGCTGCTGAATCACTTCGTTTTTGAGTTATTGAAAAGATATATATAAGGAGATGGATACATATTTTATTTCGTTACTACACTAAAAATGTAATATTATTTCAATTTCATGTATTCAAACTTTTCTCTTTTACTTTTCAGGAACTTATAACAACCCTTTATATAGGATTTTTAGGCCTTATATTTTCTTCCTACTTTGTATATCTTGCGGAAAGAAATGACGACCGGAAGGATTTTGCAAGCTATGCAGACGCTTTGTGGTGGGGAGTTGTAAGTAAACATAAGAACACTAGATGTATTTTTATTTCCATTTAGTATTCATGGGATTTCAAATATAAAAGACGACAACGACGTCCGTTAATTTAGCGTTTTCTGGGATGGGAAGAAATGACGGGAGATAGCGCTGTAAAAATATCGTCAGTGTAATCAAAAATCCATGTAAATCAATTAAAAAGACAGTTCATTACACCATTACCGGCTTTGTCTTACTTCCTTCAATCTAATAAGCTTTTAGATTTAATTACATTCCTATACGACAGCCTGATTAAATTGAAAATGGCTTTAAAAACGAACCACCAATCTTGTTCGAAAAGAATTTACTAATTAATGCATCTTGTTGCTAAATATAGATTTAAAAGCAATACGTCTAGAAAATCTAATACATCATATACAGCGGTAACTGTTGCTGGACTACATGGAGCTATGTGAACAATGGCTGTAAATAAAACAGGTCTTCAAGGCGATCCTTTGTCAATGTTTTATTTTCAAGGGAAAAATGAAAACTTGAATTGTAACTAAGGAAACTCAAAGCCAAAAGTGACAATTAAAACTGATGCATTGCATCCATAGTGTTAATCAGATATATCATTGTGTTCAAATCGATAACTATCTTAATAATGTCAATTTTGGTGTATCAGTTACTAACTGTCATGAATACATATTTCG
Source organism: Atrina japonica (assembly GCA_030159075.1). Classification (NCBI taxonomy): domain Eukaryota; kingdom Metazoa; phylum Mollusca; class Bivalvia; order Pterioida; family Pinnidae; genus Atrina; species Atrina japonica. The sequence goes on from BROG01000278.1 coordinate 560,749, forward strand.
GAAGTGCGTACGATGCAACACACATTGTTTTAGATACTACTAGCAATACCAAAGTTACATAGAGAGCAGTGGCAAAGACCAAGCAGTTATAAATATTATTAATAATACGAAAGTTATAGTTGAGCAAAAAATAGGCTACATACGTACAATAATCTTAATAATTTCTGGGAAACACATAAGACGGTACACGCTTACATACATACAATAATCTTACTAATTACTGGACAAACAGATAAGGCAGTACTTGGTTAGATAGTTACAACAATCTTACTAATTACTGGACAAACAGATAAGGCAGTACTTGGTTAGATAGTTACAATACTAATCTTACTAATTACTGGACAAACAGATAAGGTAGTACTTGGTTAGATAGTTACAATACTAATCTTACTAATTACTGGACAAACAGATAAGGCAGTACTTGGTTAGATAGTTACAATACTAATCTTACTAATTACTGGACAAACAGATAAGGTAGTACTTGGTTAGATAGTTACAATAATCTTACTAATTACTGGACAAACAGATAAGGCAGTACTTGGTTAGATAGTTACAATACTAATCTTACTAATTACTGGACAAACAGATAAGGTAGTACTTGGTTAGATAGTTACAATAATCTTACTAATTACTGGACAAACAGATAAGGCAGTACTTGGTTAGATAGTTACAATACTAATCTTACTAATTACTGGACAAACAGATAACGCAGTACTTGGTTAGGTAGTTACAATACTAATCTTACTAATTACTGGACAAACAGATAAGGCAGTACTTGTTGTTTTTTTTTTTTTTTTTTTTTGCTACAGATGTACAATATTCTTACTAATTACACAGGAAACAAGTAGGGCGGTACTTGGGTACATTCGTAGAATAGTTTTACTAACTACTGGGAAAATACGGATGAGAGAACATAAGACTACATACATTGAGTTTGTTAGATACTGCGGTAACGCATTATTAACAAACAAATAAACTACTTACACAAGGTTACAATGTTGAACGCTTGGAGACGTCGTTTCAAAAGTTTTATGGTCGATACGGGGATTTTGTTACACGTTATGAAGTCCCCCTCTCAGCGATATTTGATAGTATTCTGGATCACGGCCACAGACAGTGACTTCGATTCATGCTTTTCACCGAACTTGACATCATCACAAAACTTGACCCGTTCATCGAACTAGATAGGTTTCCATGGAACATTTGCGACGGGTGTGCCATGCGAGCAGAAGACGCTGACTCCTTCCGGACACCTGGTCTTATCCGTTTTGGATTCGTAATTTGCACATCTAATTTGTCGTGTTATAATGGACTTGAATTTTGATTACTGATTGGTACTTCTTCGATTTTACTTATTACTGTATATAACACATTAGAATAGATAAAACTACTAAGTCTATGAGATTAAATCAACATAATTCAGAATGTGACTTGGGTCACAAAATGCCATACCATTATATTTTAATTTAAACCTTTGGACCTGCAACATAGTAGGGAAGATAAAATCATATTGACATGAGTCCATTCTGGGTATCAAATGTACAATAATTTAAACCTTCGGACCTGCAACATAGTAGGGAAGATAAAATCTTATTGACTTGAGTCCATTCTGGGTATCAAATGTAGTTGCTGATTTATCATCTTTTGTAGAAATCATTCATTGTTAATCTATCACAGCAAATTTGAAACTAAAGGCATCCCGATACTACCAGGGAGGCACATACAATGTGTGTGTGTGTGTGTGTGTGTGTGTGTGTGTGTGTGTGTGTGTGTGTGTATAAAAAGAGAGTAAATGTTTGTGTATACTATATTGCAGATAACAGTTATGACAATAGGCTATGGGGACAAAGTTCCTCAGACGTGGATTGGTAAAATTGTAGCGTCATGCTTTGCAGTATTTGCTATTTCATTTTTTGCGTTACCAGCCGTAAGTATCTCTTATCGTTATTACGTTTACAGTGGTCTAATACAGTCAAACTTGCATTAAAATCCACCTCTGTATAAAGAGCACCTGCCTGTAAAGGTCATTCCAACATAACCTTTCCCTTGGCTGACCTTTATTATAGACAAGTTTGACTGCAATTATTTTTTTCTAAATTCACAATTTTAAATTTTGATTGTATATTTATTTATATAGGGATTGCCACGATCACTGAATATCTAAAAAGATACTTAATCTTAATGAATATATATTTCCATGTTCCAGTTTAAAGGGACATTCACTGTTTTTTAAAAATAATTCCTTTCCTTTTTACAACTTAGGTTGATTAATAATAACCAAATAAGAGATGTACACAGGCATGAAATTGAAAAAATAAATCGTACTATTTGCATATACCACACTGGACCTGACCTTTTTTTCACAATATATATTAGAACATAAGATTCTTATGACATGTGTGTAGCTCGTTTTTGTTATGGTACAACAAGTACAAATAGTCCCTTTAAATTAAAACTTTACTCCACGTGAATTACATCGATAATGTATTAATTGTAATTAAGAATTTACTTCAATAGGGCATACTTGGATCAGGGTTTGCTTTAAAAGTTCAACAAAAGCAGCGACAGAAACACTTCAATAGACAAATACCTGCAGCTGCCACATTGATACAAGTAAGTCAAACTATTTACTATAATAAAATACCTGTGTCCCTATCTGCCAAAATAATACAAGTATGTGAAACTATTTACTGTTCCAGAATTATCTGATAGAATACAATGATGCATTGAGTGATCACCGACGCTGACATTTAGTGTCCGGAAAAAGATTTGAATTGAAATGAACTGACAAGTTAACTGGCATCTTAGATTAAATTCCAACGTGAAGAACAACGAAACAGTTTTTGTTCTGGACTTAACATAGCAACTCACAATAACGAGTGTAAATACGCAGAAAAAAAGTGTATTGATATTAAAATAAGAGTGGTAAGAATCGAATTTACCATAATGTATCATCCTGTTTGAGTAACGTCATAGCACTTACTGATACATGGCTAATACAACCCGTATCCGCAATGTTCACTATGGCGCCAGATGTCACATCAGAGATTCGTGTTCTTTCCATTCACTTCTTTTATCCACTTCTAATGTTTAAGTAATAGTTTTGTATTCACAAATATCGTTCATACTCAGATACCAAAGTATAAGTCCAGGATATAGATACAAATCTGGTACAAATTAGACAAACATGGATCTCTAGAAATTATGAGGTGAGATCTTGTGTCATGGAGGAGTAATTATCCCCTGTTGACAGGTCACATTCTCCGTGAATCCACAGTCAAATCTACGTGGAATAAATAAGGAAACAATCCTCGTTACAACTGGTACACAAGACACAACTGCTATCGAACAGGCAACACAACATTTCACTTAGTGAAACGGAGTAATTCCAAACAAGAATTTATTCCGACCTTAAAATTTGTGAAACGTTGACATCAAACGCGGTTTTTTATATCCCTGTGTCAATAATTTGTCAGTGAGTAGTTTATATCTATATATGAAATGTTCATATGTTGAACACGCCCTGGCATATCCATTTGTGAAATATAAACGCCATTTGCAGGTGATTGCGAGATATTGTTACTTAAATGTGGAAAATTTACGATGGGAAAGCCGAAATCGTCACTTTTATCGTATAGCCTAGTTATAATTTCCCGTTTGTGTCTATAGTAAGTAAAATGTCTAAGTATGAAGAATGTGTGCTTGATTATGTTGTATCTATAATTTCTAGTTCGTTTGGGATATATCGCATTGACATATGGATGAAAATTGTCATTATCACTTGACAAGAGGTTGTCTATATATCTAAATGTCAAATTAAAGGATACCGTTAGTTTTTTCTTCTTTTGATTCAGCTGTTTCTGTCTGCTTTGTATGAATAAAAGAACATATCAGCCAATAAGGAGCACATTTGGTTCCCATAGTAATGTCGATATTAGCGTTCTTATTTATCAGAGGCTTGGGGAAGTAAAAGGCCTTTGATTTTTTGTTTTACGCCATACTCAACAATCTTTCAGTCCTATGATGGCGTCCAGTTTATTGGTGGAGGAGAAACCCCTGTTACCCGGGTAAAGACCACCGACCTTCCGCAAGAAAACTGACAAACTTTCCCACTTAATTCGAAATTACCGTAGCGGGATATATTCAAATCGGATGTACTTCAATGTTATACAAAAAATAGAACGAATACCCTATATATATATATATATATATATATATATATATATATATATATATATATATATATATATATATATTGCATACCAAAAAGAACCCAGATCGAATACACAATACACGAAAAACAGAACGAATACACTTTGTAGTAAAACAGAACGAGTACATTATATATCACAACAGAACGAGTACACTTTATATCAACACAAAAAGAATGCACTGCATACAAAAAAAACAGATCGAATACACAATACACGATAAACAGAACGAATACACTTTATATCAACACAAAACTAATACACTGCATACAAAAAAACACTATAAGCACAAAACAAAAAGATAGAATACATAATAATATAATATCTTAGATACCAAAGTATCAATCTTCAGGATGTCCACTATACAAATCTGGTGAAAAATATATAAGTATAAATCTTCGGGATGTCCACTATACATATATACAAATCTGGTGAAAAATATATAAGTATAAATCTTCAGGAATTCCACTATACATATATACAAATCTGGTGAAAAATATATAAGTATAAATCTTCGGGATGTCCACTATACATATATACAAATCTGGTGAAAAATATATAAGTATAAATCTTCGGGATGTCCACTATACATATATACAAATCTGGTGAAAAATATATAAGTATAAATCTTCGGGATGTCCAGGATACATATATACAAATCTGGTGAAAGATATATAAGTATAAATCTTCAGGATGTCCACTATACATATATACAAATCTGGTGAAAGATATATAAGTATAAATCTTCGGGATGTCCAGGATACATATATACAAATCTGGTGAAAAATATATAAATATAAATCTTCGGGATGTCCAGGATACATATACAAAAATACACTATACAGCAAAAACAAAAAGATAGAATACATAATAAACCAATAACAGAACGAATAAATTCTATAATAGTACCAAAAATATACACCTGAAACCAAAAACAAAACGAATACAATATACCCTAGAATTCATTAATGTGAAAATGGATAAGGTTGGTTTAATTCATTCGAAGAAAGTCTTAACATCCATGGAAATTTTATTTTTAGTTACAGGTATCGTCCACTTCATCTTTATGCTATAGTATAAATGGACTAAGTGCACCGGTGAAAAAGTTATAATGTTACCGAGGCGTGTAAATCGCATGTATTAATTATTTCGTAATATTTACGCTCACAAAATTGGAGTATCTTTGTTGTTGACCAACTATTGTCTTGTTGTTGACCAACTATTGTCTTGTTGTTGACCAACTATTGTCTGGTTGTTGACCAACTATTGACCAACTATTGTCTTGTTGTTGACCAACTATTGTCTTGATTTCAGTGCGTGTGGAGATGTTATGCCTCTGATTCTAACACCCGGTCGGACGCTACATGGAAAATTCATATTCACGATGTTTCAAATGAGGAGAACATGTTAGCTCGTATGGCTAGACGAGCCAGTCTAACATTACGAAAGAGGAGATCTTCAAGAATGGATTCCGTTTCTCTTGGAAATCATTTCCATAGGGAAAGTATGTCTTCAGTGTTCATGGATGAAAGATTAGGTAACTGGACGTTTGCTTTATTCCAGTAACAGCCCATCTTACACGAATGGTCAAGAAGCTTTTGTCATTGTTTAACGTCTGTCGTCCGCCCATTAGAAAATCTTAGATGCTCTCCTCTGAACAGTCATTTGTGAGAAACGTTTGCATAGGGAAACTAATGTGCCAATCAACGAACTACCATCTGTTAATAAAACCTAAGATTTATAGAAGTCTATTTTTAGTTTTGCTTATATAGTAATCACAACTGGAGAAAAATGATAAATACAGAAATATATTAAACGTTTATTCTTTCATCAGAATTACTAGAATGTCCTTCCGGCGTTGTTGCCCTTTAATTGCCACTTTTATACTATTTTGACTATTGAAGAGCAAAACTTTTCAGCTCGTAAACATCTGCAAATTGCTAACACGGATAAAATAATCAGAAAACCTCTAATGGAAGTATTTTTGTGTGCAAGAAAAATGTTCGCGTAAACATCTACAAAAAGTTCACTTGGTCGAATTTTGCACATGGCCGCTTATGTTGTTGTTGTTTTTTTTTTGTTTTTTTTTTGGTTTTTTGGGGTTTTTTTTGTGGGGGGGTTTGGTTTTTTTAAGGGGTGTTAGTTTTATTCGCATACATCCATAAACATTTCAGGTTAGCTAAGGTAAGGGGCACTACCGCCTAAATATTTAATAGTATTCTAAATCATTGTGCCTGCAGTTTGTTGTCAAAGACACAACACAGACATGGTATAAAATGGCTGGGTGTATTGTACAAATGATGCATTAATATAATCATTTTTAGTGTATGGGCGATATGTAAGCGATGGGTGAGTGATACAAGTTTAGGTAAGTCTCTCATCGCCATATAATCCCATATAAATATATCCTTTGTCTATTGAAATATTCACACTGAAAAGTAAATAGGCAAATGAAGAAACAACTCTCAGATGATTTTATTTATGAAGTTAAAATGTTTTGATAATTCGAAATGAGAATTTCTTGCGTTGTCCAAAGTCATTTCGCTAATACATTCAAAGTATCTATATAGTTGTTGGTGTATTACTTTTTTGTATTATGAGAGAGAGAGAGAGAGAGAGAGAGAGAGAGAGAGAGAGAGAGAGAGAGAGAGAGAGAGAGAGAGAGAGAGCGTGTGTGTGTTAATACATACGTTAATTGTACAGCCTATTTCAAATTGAAAATAAAATTGATGTAACAATTCATCTTCATCTGACCTCTCTGTACTCGACATTGACGTCATACTTTCTATAACAGCAGGGACTCCAAAAATTCATAGAAGAGAATATGGTCGTCCTAACTGCCATCATGTACATTCCGGAAGTCTGTGTAATGATAATTATCTGGATGACAATGATTACGATACTGAGGAAACAGAGAAAGTAGTACAGTAAGTATTACACGTCATAACATAAAGTCTAAACAAATGCTTACAACGATACTGAGGAAACAGAGAAAGTAGTCCACAGTAAGTACAGTAAGCTTACAACCATTACTTCTGTCAAGAAGGCTCAGGAGTTGAACTCGACTTTAAAACAGATGTAGATGTTCGAAAGAGAAAGTGGTATCCTACAAGGTTAAATGCTATAACTAAATATAATTCAAAATTTGTCTCTTATATTTGTTCATTTTATTCGTTTCATGCCTGACTTTATGTCAATTATATGGATACATTGCCAGCTACAAAGAACTCTAGGAGTTGAGCTCGACTTTAAAATAGATGTAGATGTCTGAAACAGAAAGTGGTATCATACAAGGTTAAATGCTATAACTAAATATAATTTAAAATTCGTCTCTTATATTTGTTCATTTTATTCGTTTCATTACTTTATGTCACTTCTATGGATACATTGCCAGCTACAAAGAACTCTAGAAGTAAGATAAGTATTCACAGCATGCAAGCAAAAGTCCGTTGGAAAGAAATTCGAAAATAATTTTCGTTCTGTAAAAAGTGTGGAACCAGCAAGTATGATTGATAGCTTCACTGTCCATTACAGATTAACAGACGCACACAGAGCTGCCATACGGGTTATACGAAAGATAAAATATTTTGTAGCACGTCGAAAATTTCAGGTCTGTAGAATTAATATATTAATTTGTTTAATACACCATTTACTATGATGAGCAGAAAAATAAATGTTAATACAAATAATATATCCATGTACGACTTTATAATGAGCTTTGTATCAAAAGTTATACTCACCTGTTTCAAATACTAAATTTAGGTACTATAACTCCGGTTATATTCGCAAGGAACTTAATTACAAGTAATTTCGCGAGAGTTCTCGCTCGTGAATATACAATTTTGGCTTAAGGCACAAATCGATGATTTCAACCACCGGGCATACAAGAAGTTTTAGAAAACGTTTGGTAGTTATTGTGAGTTCATACAAGAATACGGTTGTATGGAGGACAACTTTTGTAATAATATATAATAATCGTATGATGAAATGTGCATTCGAAATCGCAAAAAAATTATCTCAAGAATATAACTGGAACCAGTGCTTCTGGAAAATTATATCCAGCGAAAATTTGCGGATTTACAATAATATTAGATTGAACCAGACAATTTGTATCTTAGGTTATATCAGTGTTATCACTTATTACAAACTTTCTTATTTTTGTGCATCGTAGCAAGCACGAAAACCTTATGACGTTCGTGATGTGATTGAGCAATACTCACAAGGCCATTTGAATATGATGGTTAGAATTAAAGAATTACAACGAAGGTATGACCATGAAAGTATATCTATACTATATGCTTGAACTTATTTCTTAGATTAATTTTCAGTCATTAATCCCTGTCAATTTTAAGTTAAAGTAGTAAGTAAGTCTCTCTCTCTCTCTCTCTCTCTCTCTCTCTCTCTCTCTCTCTCTCTCTCTCTCTCTCTCTCTCTCTCTCTCTCTCTCTCTCTCTCTCATAAATAAAAAATTAATTCTTTATAATGATATATCATATTTCAGGTAAACGGGAGTGCTTTCTTTCATAAAGCACAGTTAAAATATATGATATGAATAATGGCTTCTGCTCTCCTAACATCATCTTTCCACATTATATCCGTTAATCATCTTGTTTTGTTTACCACATGATCCGGTATGATATAACCAGCAGAAACACCGGTATAATATAACCAGCAGAAACAAATTATATGTACTTATTATATATTATTGACATGTCAATTTCAATCCCAGATTTTTGTTGTAGATTGGACCAGACACTGGGTAAACCGAACACATTGTATGCAAATGGCTACAGTAAAGACAGAGAGAAAGTAACGATAAGTGCGAGGATAGTACGGTGTGAGAACCAGGTATATACCATTGTATTTGTTTGTTTGTTTGTTTACTTTTTGCGTTATCGTTGTTTCTAATTAGTTATATTCCATCTTCTCCCGCCTACGCCGTTTTCATTTCACAACTTATACGTTATGCCAGGGCATTCTCCTCTTATGAATGTTTTATGCTGAGAGCAAAACGACTCGCCAATGAACTACTTACACAAAGTTACGTTGTTGAATGTTTGATATTGTCGTTAAAGAATATAAAAAATCTCAGAAACCAAAGTATAAACGTATAGGATGTCCAGGATATGGGTACAAATCTGGAAAAATGGACAAACACGGACCTCTGAAAATCAAGAGATGGGATCAGGTGCCATCCAAGAGTAAGCATCCCCTGTCAACCGTTCACATTCGCTGTGAGTCCACAGTCAAATCCACATGAAATACGCGAGGAACGAATACTCGTCACAATTGGTACAGTCGTCTCAACAACCGCCATCGAACAGGCAATTCAGCATTTCACTTAGGGAAACAGAGTGATCTCAAAAAAAAAATTATATAATTATAACATTTGCGGAATGTTGACATCAACAGGGGTTTTCGATATCCATGTGTCAAATTCAATAATTTGTCAATGAGTAGATTTATGGTCGAGGCAGGAATCTTAAGCAATATGAAGCCCCCCCCCCCTCTCTCAGGAATATCAGATAGTATTCTGGAGCGCGACCACAGACAGTGACTCCCTTTCGCCAATCATATATAAAAGTAACTGATGGCAATTTCACCGACCTTGACCTTTTCACTGAACTAGAGAGGTTTGAGACATTTGTCATGCTGACAGAGAACGCTGACTCCTTCCGGACACCTGGTCCTATCCCGTATCGGATTTGCAATAATTTTTTCATGTTTCACTGATCTAATTTGTCGTATCCTAATGACCTTGAGTTTCCATTACCCGTTTGTACTTCTTCAGTTTATGATATGCCAGGGCGTGTTCAACATATGAGCATTTCATATACTGATATAAACTATTCACTGATAAATTATTGACACAGGGATATCGAAAACCGCGTTTGATGTCAACGTTCCGCAAATTTTATGGTCAGTATAATAGTCTTGTTTGCGATTACTCTGTTTCACTGTGTGAAATGTTGAGTTGCCTTTTCGACGGCGGTTGTTTTGACGTCTGTACCAATTGTGACGAGGAATCATTCCTCACGTATTTCATTTGGACTTGACTTTGGACTCACGGCGGGTGTGACCGGTCGACAGGGGATGCTTACTCCTCCGTGGCACCTGATCCCACCTCTTGGTTTCCAGAGGTCCGTGTTTGTCCATTTTTACCGGATTTGTATCTATGTCCTGGACATTCTATTGATTTATACTTTGGTATCTGAATTTTTTATATTAGAATACATAATATTTTAATTTTGTGACATAAATTATCATTGACATCTATTTCTGATATCCACTTAGATATGCTACTGTCAGAATATAACTTTGATAGTTTGTTTCACTTTAAAATAATCAGTAAATTGTATTTCAATTTTGTCTTGTCACATTCCATTTTGTTATTTGACATTTATAATGTGTATTGGCATCAGTTAAATCTTAACTGAACACTTTTAGTTATAATGTGTATTAGCATCACTGATAAATCTTAACTGAACACTTTTACTTATAATGTGTGCTGGCATCACTGTTAAATCTTAACTGAACACTTTTACTTATAATGTGTATTATCATCACTGTTAAATCTTAACTGAACACTTTTACTTATAATGTGTATCGGCATCACTGTTAAATCTTAACTGAACACTTTTACTTATAATGTGTATCGGCATCACTGTTAAATCTTGACTGAACACTTATACTTATAATGTGTATTGGCATCACTGTTAAATCTTGACTGAACACTTTTACTTATAATGTGTATCGGCATCACTGTTAAATCTTGACTGAACACTTTTACTTATAATGTGTATCGGCATCACTGTTAAATCTTAACTGAACACTTATACTTATAATGTGTATTGGCATCACTGTTAAATCTTAACTGAACACTTTTCGTTATAATGTATATTAGCATCACTGATAAATCTTAACTGAACACTTTTACTTAAAATGTGTATTAACATCACTTTTAAATCTAAACTGAACACTTTTACTTATCTTCGTTGTCATGTGTGTGTTACGGTTTCAAATTAAATGCCGAAGTTCCGAAATGCTGGAACTCCGGTATGTAATAAGAAACCGTATTACCCGTATGACAACATGGATAACGAATTTGTCAGCTTTCTCAACATTTTACCGAAAATTATAAATGCATATGCCTCGTGCTTAGTTCTAGTAACATTATATAGCCGTTCACTGCCACAGACAAATCCAGTTCTTTGGTCCGTTATATGATTACAATCATATAGCTTCGCATGCCAATCGTCTGACATCACGAATTTAATGAAAGCGCGGTATCTATATATTTGAAATAAATTCTTCATTATATAATGTTCAACAAGGATTTAGTTGTATAATACAAAGATTTGAAAATAGATACAACATATATTGAAACACTCATATATTCTAAACAGAAAATAAAGTCATTTAAATTATAATTCAAACAAAATCATGGCTTCTGATGAAAAATTCTAGCCATTTATCTGAAATATTACAAGTCAAATTACTGTACTGTCTTGTTATATCGTATAAAGCCTCCATAGCAATAACGTTTCCGGATACAGAAATAGATAACCAGAGTATTTCAACATCATCTCTCTATTTATGTGCCGTCTCGAGTTTCTTATTTAAAAAAATATCTTATTTTACAGATTCACAGAATGGACCAAAAACTCGACCAAATTATATTTTTATTAAATTCCATATTGAAGTCCAAGTCTGTGAATGATACTGCCATGGAGGACGAAGTGTAAAACTCGAACAATTTCTATTTTTATTAAATTCCATATTGAAATCAAAGTCTGTGAATGATACTGCCATTGGGGACGAATTGTAAAACTTGTGTTGTTATAAATGTCACCATTTGTATATTTAGTATATTTACATTGTCATTAATTTTGTTGTAAACAGTCAAAGGTTTACTGATATTTTATAGCGCACAATTTATCACATCCATATGAAATTACGTTCTGTTATCTAGAAACGAATTTTAATTGATTTACCGAAATTGATATCCTTCGCCATTTTCATGATGAAAGAAAGTTTGAAGTTCATTATCTTCCACTTTTCGGTTTTGATCAATGTCTAATTATCGTAATATCATACTCCATGGATGTAATTGTCGTTCACTCTGGTCGCTATATATTTCGTTTTACGATTTTTTACTATGTCAAGTACTGTGTAATCTGATACCAAATGAAAGCATTAAATTGGTCATTACCATACCACGTGACATGAAGACATGGGCATCACATGACAAACGAAACCAATCCATACTTTGAGGATATAGTAAAATAATTTCAATCCGAGTAATACGATTATTGAGTGCCGAATCCTAGATCGTCTCGGGTTCGGCTTTCAAGAATTCTAACCAAATGATTGAGGCTCTTTTGTTCTATCATCAGTGAAGGTTTTTTTTGTTTTTCTGTGGTCCATTGTAACTATAGCTTTACATTTGTAAGCAAAATAACAACTACATGTGGTTTAAGACATGGTGCAGTCAAACTTAGTTCAGTTTGTGTTACCTGTATAGCATGCCAACGGTCATCAAGCAAGGAGATGACAAGAAATACCCCATATTTAAAATTATACTCAATATCAGACGAATTTACACCACTCACTAGCTTTATGAAAAACAAAAACTAAAACAAAAGAGAAATAATAGCTGAACCTCTGAAATATTAACTAAAAACACAGATCTATTTTAACAGACCTTCTCAAAGAAGATATTATAAAACATAAATATGTATCTGAACAACTTTATTTGGTATTTACATACTTGTATATATTACAAAGGTAAGCAGAGTGAACATTCTTAAAGAATTATACTTGTAATGAGAAAGAACAGCAGTGTCTTTTATTGTTAGACGACTCCTACTATTATTATTGCTTGGCAACTATTATTTATACAAATATAGAGTTTCGTAACTCATAATCCCCTGTGGTCACATTTAGACTCACCCAAATCAATGAATAGTATGGTCTACTTTCATAATTCAGGAGTGAACAAGTTTATATTGCATGTAACATTACTATGGATTTCTTATTCTTAATCAGACACCCCTGAATTCTGACAGTGGACTTAACTATTCTTTGAAATGGGCAGGTCCAAGTGTGACTTCAGGGGATAATGAGGTAACCAATATATTCATTATATTTATTTTGATAATATCAAGCGACCTCATTGGCATATCAATATAATCTTGTAATTTTTATATTGTTGATATATCATATACATTGTTAAACAGTGAAAGAAAGGTATTATTACTCCCAGGAAAAAAATATTCGACATTGAACTGACAAAATGCTTACTTTGGTGTTCACATTGTTCATATGAAATATCTGTTCTTTATTGGTACATTGTATATTTAAAGTCAATATATTTGATGTGCTTTCTATTTCATTTTTAAATGTCTGTCTTTAGTAAACAAGCATGTTGTAACTCAGACATTGTCTAATAAGGATATAGTTTAACTCGAGAGGTTTCCATGGGACATTTGTAATAGGTGTAGCGTGAAACGGGGGATGCTGACTCCGACCGACACCTCATTTTTTCATCCCATTTGGAAAATATTACCATTTCATCTCAATTAATCATTGGGGATATCTCGAAACACTCCAAATATCACATTCATAAATATATAAATTATTTTGCAGCCAAGTGAAAAAGGTGTTACATGTTAAAATTAAACAGTTGCGTAAATTTGGTTATTTTCATGTTGTGATACTTTAAGTAATTTCATTTTGTATTGTTTGTCTGTTCGTTTATTGTTATTTTTCCAGACAATTCACACAAAATATTAATATAAATCAAGTAAGAGCAACATGACATCTCTGACTGCGAGATTGTATGATTGTCAAAGGAAACACAAGTAAATAAAACAAACACATTTATTTATTTAATGATACAATACAATAACAAGAAAAAGGCTGGACCTGAAGTCATCAAATTTACTCAATACTCAAGCTCAACTGTTATTTCATTACTTTGACAACAGAATCGCTCATAAAACTTCGAATTTGAGTGAATAGGAAACATGTTATAATTTTACATCAGTCACATATTTTTGTGTCACACTTATGATATTCCTGTAAAAAATGAATACATTCGTTGAATATTGTGCTCAAAATTTGAGAAAGGTACTCAAGATATATCTGAAGTTTTCTTCAAATGAGCAATAACTTCCACCATTATATTGTTTGTCATCAGTATACAAACATGTTCAGTTACAGAATAAATTTTTTACTTGTTTTTTTCCCTTAAAATCAAGTTAGTTGAGCTTGAGTACTGACTAAAATTGGTGACTTCGGGTCCTGGTGTAACTTTTATTCAGTATAACATTTATTATTGGGTTATTCCATTCTTCATTCACAAAATTTCCGCAAAGTATAATAACATTTCAACATTAGTCCAGGGTCTACTGTTTTATATCGTTATTATAGGTAATATCTATTTATCTTATTGGAGAAAATATGTTACCAAACATTGCATTGTTACATTAAATATTATGTCAACAAATGAAGTTTGGTTTTCTGTTTTTAGTGTACACGACACATTGGAGATGTTCATGAAATATGTATTCGACCTAATCAAGAATTTCAATCATATGTATTCCAAGGTTGTGATGTTGTTCTATATCTATACAAGCTGTCATCAACATTTCCAATTTTAAACATTTGTAAACAGGCTACTGGGGTGAAAGAGATTTTTAAAATTCATGGTGCATTTTATAATTTTCAGCATTACTAAAACAATTTTCGAAAACTCCAACTACCTTTTCGTATAGCGATAGCTGAGACATGGAAAACCAAACCATCACAACCTTTCCGCACGACCTGCATCACTACATTTCTTTATGGACTGTGTCTGATTTCCGTATGGTCTGTACCTGATTTCTTAAGGTCTGTATCTGATTTTCGTATGGTCTGTACCTGATTCCTGTATGGTTGGTATCTGATTTTTGTATGGGCTGTACCTGATTCCTGTATGGTTGGTATCTGATTTTTGTATGGGCTGTACCTGATTCCTGTATGGTTGGTATATGCTATGAAAAATATCTACTTACAGCTGAAGGAAAAACAACAGTATTTAAAACAAATGAAGGTCAGGAGTTTCAATTGCCAACAATGGCAAGGATACATGGTTGTACCAAGAGAGAGAGAGAGAGAGAGAGAGAGAGAGAGAGAGAGAGAGAGAGAGAGAGAGAGAGAGAGAGAGAGAGAGAGAGAGAGAGAGAGAGAGAGAGAGAGAGAGAGAGAGAGAGAGAGAGAGAGAGAGAGAGAGAGAGAGAGAGTAATTCGAAATTTTATATTTTCTCGAATGATTGTATTCTCGAGAAAATGCTCAAACGCATCGTAATTCTTACTACATATGTTTATTGATCACACACCTTACATGTTTCTATCGGATTATTCCACGAGCAACCGATGTCACTTTCCCGGCAAACTGAAATAGCTGAGAGTATATTTCATCAAGAGATTCTATGTCAGCTGACTTAATTCAACTAGTACACAAATCATAAACATAATACCAAAGTTATAATTTACAAAAAAGTAAAAACCCATTGTTGAGATGTGAATGATATGTCCCGATGAAATTGAACAAACATGAATCAAAATCAATACAACAAATTTTTATTGTGCATTTGAAACCAAAATAAATCAAAATTAACTAATATAAGCGAGTCGACTCGAACTCATATATAAATGTACAGAAAAAACAACATATAAACAAAAGTTCAGTCAGTGTATTAGTTCTTAGCACTACAAAATCAGAAACCAACAGCTAAAGTCACATAAACACAGTGTATAACAACAATGTTTTATAACAATCCAGTATACGGCATATATATATCCTGTCCAGGTGAGTTATACAGGCCCGCACACGGGCAGTTTTGAGTCACTTGAAATTTTTTAAAGAAACGGTTAAGTAATGCTGCATAAATCATGTTACGGCACACAATGCATGTTTATAATAGTTTTGTAAGTGTATATAACACAGTCTTCCGAGTTTGCATTATTTTTATGAAAACTCGGAATAGCAATAGGAATATTCCACCATTTCCACATATGCACGGACTTGAAAATTCAGTTTATTGGTTCACTCTGTCTGTAAGTCTTGTTTTAAGACATACGAGAACCCTAGGAATTTATTAAAATAAAGACCAAATATAAAAATCTCAGATACCAAAGTATAAATCAATAGGATGTCCAGGACATAGATACAAATCCGGTAAAAATGGACAAACACGGACCTCTTGAAACCAAGAGGTGGGATCAGGTGCCATGGAGGAGTAAGCATCCCCTGTCGACCGGTCACACCCGCCGTGAGTCCACAGTCAAGTCCAATGAAACACGTGAGGAGTGTATCCTCGTCACAATTGGTACAGACGTCTCAACAACCGCCAACGAAAAGGAAACTCAACATTTCACTTAGTGAAACAGAGTAGTCGCAAACAAGACTATTATACCGACCATAAAATTTGCGGAAACGTTGACATTAAACGCGGTTTTCGATATCCCTGTGTCAATAATTTGTCAGTGAGTAGTTTACCTCTGTATATGAAATCTTCATATGTTGTGCACGCCCTGGCATATCGGATCATTTGTGAAATATAAACTCCATATACAGGTGACTGAGGGATATTACTACTTAAATGTGGAAAATTTACGATAGGAAATGAGTATATGTTAAAAGGATAAAATAACAGCGCGAAAATACGAAACAAATCGACAAATTCAAGCGAGAAACACGGAATACAATAATATGGGAATTTTGGGCAACACAAATGATTACCTGATGTTTTTCTTTTAAAATTAGAAGTTTGCTCTGGGGAATATTGTCCTGAACTGACAAGTTCCAGCAAACTAATATTTATTTTCCACACACCAACATCACCTTCTTCAGTATAGGTGAACAGCCTTCTCTCAAATAAATTTTACACGGACTTTTTGTTACCTGTTTTACCCGTATAAGCGAGGCACGATAAAAGTGTAAACAAGAGAGGCTCAATAAAGGGAATAATAGATACATATGAAATCAAGTTTGTTACACCCATACTCAAGACAATCATTTCTGTCAATAAGACTTTGAGTTTCATTTTAAAATATATATAGAGTAAAACCTGCCTTAGTGACCACCTGTGTATAAAGACCACGTGGATACAAAAACCACTTTTTGCTGTGCCTAATTGTACCATTTGTGTACAAATCAACCTCTATATAAAGACCACCGTCCTATTTATTTTGTCCCTGAGGCGGTCGTTATATACATGTTTTACTGTATAGGGTTCATGCAGGGCCAAAAAGTAACCTAAATGTATTCCTAAATTTGTCAACGAGTAACCACTATAATAATGTGAATACATGATCTGTTAAACGCATGAAATGTGAATATGATACATACTATTAATGTCAAAAAAACTAATACTGTATATATATATATATATATATATATATATATATATATATATATATATATATATATATATATATATATATATATATATATATATATATATATATATATATATATATATATACGGTGGCATTGCGACGGTGTCCGATGAATGAATATAAAATCTCAGATACTAAGGTATAAATCTACAGGATGTCCAGGATACATATACAAATATGGTGATATTGGGCAAACACGGACCTCTGGAAATCGAGAGGTGGTATCAGGTGCCATGGAGGAGTACGCATCATCTGTGAATCCACAGTCAAATTCAGATGATAAGAATGAGGAAGAATTCTTAATTTATCTTATCTCTGGGCCTGGAACCATGGAACGTAAGAGTTGTTTAAGTCTAAAACTTTTAACCAAATTTAAAGCATGATGTGTGATACTGTAAACTAACTAAACTATGATACATACAATAATATATTTATATAATATATATATATAGGCTGATAGGTCAGGACGTTGGTTTTTTCTTTTGGTTTTTTTTTCAGTGCCCTCTTATTACATCTGTCATGCTAAGTTATATATATTGAAAACAGACAAAATATCATTAATACCTCAAGCATAATGGTACGGTGATGGGTACTTAAGTAACCCCTAAATATACGATAGTAGTCATGAGTCGTTGATGAAAATTTTGGAATTTAATAAAAGACAATTCAAAAAGATAGCTTGATGACTTTCATACTTTGGAGTACAAGTGAAAAAGACACAAAAAGGTTTCATATATACTCAAATAGCATTCCATTAACTGTTATAAACAACCCATGAACCACAATATACCAAATCCTGCCTAAAGATTGTTCCCAACTTTGTAAAAATTGGAAAACATTAACAAACTAATTACCAAATTATTAACAGTTGCCGGCAACATAAAAAACTATTTACAAAAGCAAACTTCGCTGATAACGGGTAAAACAAAATGTAGAGCCCCTCGATGTGGAACGTATGATTACATCGAGAACGGGAAATAGTTCTAAAAACTGGCGAAGAAATGCGGGCAGAGGGCATCATCAACCGTCTACCTTGATGTCCAATATCTATCTATTTAGGAATCTAGAAATCAGAACATATCGATGTATCAAGTTTTTCGTTTCTACACGATGCGACAAAATGAAATAAACAGTATCAGAAACATAACCAACGCTGTACACCTTTACCTGCAGAATATGTGTACTGTAATAGTTCATCCGCATCAATATTGGACTTAGCAGACAATTAAAACGCCCATTTGCAATATTGGACTAGAGTATATTTATTGACATACGAGTTCTTAATCTGTAATCAGGATCATGTGAGTACAGCTTGGAATTACACTTCACCTGATATATGTTCGAGTGGAGAGTCAACATTGCTTTTTCTTTGCTGTAATTGTTTCAACCTTCCGACCTTAGTTGTTCATTGTTGTCCTCCGGTATCTTCTCTTTGCCATGATACCAAGTTAATTGATCTCTTTAAATTATTCGATCCAGTATTTTCTGCTACATGGTAAAAATGATTGTTCGTTCTGCCGAGCGATACCAGATATTTCTTCTGTATTCGGAGAGATAATGGGATTCGAGGAAACAATTATATCAATATTTATAGAAGGTTAAAAAAATAATTTGCACTAGAAGTTTAAATCTAGGATATACATATTTGACAGAGTCGTAAGAATGAATTCCATTGCAAGGAGAACTGATTTATACGTGTGTACAACAAATTGATCAACTGAGGACCATATACAAGGTCCTCTTGTCAGTGACGTCACCGAAGTACAATCCTCTTCTAGTGGATCTGGTCCTTTGAGGATGAAGATAGAATATTGGTAAGATATTTGTTTTCATATTATTGCTCGTTCTTTGTTTTCCCTTGATATCAATATTATAAACATAATACCAAAGTTACAATGCTCAAGACGATCGTTTCTGTCAATTAATCTTCATCAGTTGAGCTCCAATTTAAAAAAGATTTGCTTAAGAGAAAGCGGTATAAGATAAGGTCAAATTATAATTCTAAACGTATAACCAAAATCCATCTAAGAGTAACCACTGTAAAACAAAACTATTTATCGTAGCTTTAGAAGAATTAAGAAATGTAAATGGTCCTATCAGAACGAAATATTACTTTAATTTAAGATTATCAGCTGGTACCGAAATACCACTGATTCTCTCTCTCTCTCTCTCTCTCTCTCTCTCTCTCTCTCTCTCTCTCTCTCTCTCTCTCTCTCTCTCTCTCTCTCTCTCTCTCTCTCTCTCTCTCTCCTCCTGCTATAATCTGAGATACTCACTGCCTGATACATGAAGACGGTACTCCACATACTGCTTCCACGAGGGGGGGGGGGGGGGGGGGGGGGGGGGGGGGGGGGGGGGGGTGGGGGGGGGGGGGGGGGGGGGGCGGGGGGGGGGGGGGGGGGGGGGGGGGGGGGGTGGGGGGGGGGGGGGGAGAGGTATATAAGTCTTAGTAGACGTCACAATATATATAAGAAAAACTTTTAACTTTTTTAATATCTAATACGTATGTAAAATATGCAATATAATTTATTCCCTAATTTACCACTCCCTAAAACTGATTAGGACTAATATACAAGAGAGTTTCAACCAGATCACGGATACAGGAGTATATCCAATGTACATGACGTATGTGCATGTGTGGTGCATATTGTATATTACATGCTCTGAAAAGAAACGTCAAAGCAAACATACCCAATGACTCGGCTTTACAAATACTGATAATTACGCTTATACATGTATATGTTTTGAGCATTCCTATAGGTATTGAATATGGTATATGAGCACTCATGAATGTGGCCGGCATGTATGTTGGTATATGTGTATGTGCTTATAGTTATGTATACACATGTGGTTATTTTGGTATATGCATGTATCTATGTAATGTCCATAATGAGTTACAATGCAAATAACTGTGTGGCGATACCTTTAATGAATAATGTATACATATAAGTCGAGAAAGTAATGTTGGAATAAATGTAACACAAAACTTTGAATTTTTATCACATATCAAAATGAGTAGTCTACTATAATATGTTATATAAGAGAATGTACATTTGTAAAAGAAATCACTGATATACTAGGTATATGTCTGTGCATACATGTCTGTGTACATTACATGTGAAGTAGGGATTGTTCAGCAAACAGAAGTAATGACTTAACTTTTTAAATACTGATAGTTACACATATATAAGAGATGCTGAAAATACCTATGAATATTTTACATAGAACTAGGGGTTCATATATACTGATTGCATGTGCATTTTGAGCATCTTCATGGGTATTGAATAAAGAAGTATATGTGCACACGTGCATGCGACCTTCATGTATGTGGGTATTTGTGTATCTAGGTACATTCATATGTGTGATAGTTATGTAGATATATGCATACATGTATATGGTGGATTTGTACATGTATGTGGTGGATTTGTACATGTCTGTGGTGGATTTGTACATGTCTGTGGTGAATTTGTACGTGTACATGGTGGATTTTTACATGTATGTGGTGGATTTGTACATGTATATCGTGGCTTTGTACATGTATGTGGTGGCTTTGTACATGTATTTGGTGGATTTGTACATGTATGCGGTATATTCGTACATGTATGTGGTGGATTTGTACATATATGTGGTGGATTTGTACGTGTACATGGTGGAATTTTACATGTATATGATGGATGTGTACATGTATGTGGTGGATTTGTGCATGTACGTGGTGGATTTGTACATGTATGTGGTCGATTTTTATATGTTTATTGTGGATTTTTTTTATAAATGGTGGATTTGTACATTATATATGGTGGATTTGTACATGTATATGTTTGATTTGTACATGAACTTGTTGGATTTGTACATGTATGTGGTGGATTTGTACATATATATGGTGGATTTGTATATGTTTGTGATGGATTTGTACATGTATCTGGTGGATTTGTACATGTGGATATTTTCGATTTTTTTCGACATATTTCCCAAGTCTTAAATTCACCCTAAATCACTAGAGAGTATCTTGGATGGCGAGAGTGTACATGCTAGGTATGTCCAAAGTCTTTAGGATGTCCAGGATATAAATACAAATCTGGTAAAAATGGACAAACAATGAAGGCATTTGATATCTGTATTCATGGTTATGAAATATCGTGATACAGAATTCAATCTTCATTCTATAATTAGTACTATATACTTTATATTAAATCAATATGTAGGTCATCTAAAAGTACACTTTGCGGTAATATTAGTTTATACAAGGATTTCTACTGTCAAACTACCATTTGTCAGATGATCATATTTCATATGTTTTGATCAGGGGGAAAAATTATCCCTATATTTCTGTGATATTTATTTTTAACAAAATTTATTTTCAAAGTAATCCTAATCCCTGACATTTAAATTTATATCGTTTAGATATGTATGACCACAATTTGGGGAACGATTCCTTGCCTTAAAATTAGCGGTCCTTCATGCATATCCTAACTGCGAGGTGACTGGAACTTTTGCTGCAAAAGGTAAGGCACTGTCTGCATATGTTTTCTTTGTCTCATATATAGAAAGTGTCACATAATCTATTATATAAATATGTAATACGATTTCTGAAAAAAATGATATTACATGTAATTTCATGTCGCTGACAATGAGCCTATATAAATTATCACTCAAGTTATATAAAAAGCATAGAAATTGTTAAAACATTTATATAAACACATATGATATTTGATAATTTGAAAATAATCATTTAAACTTTTTTGATTAAGGATTTAAGAAATTTGGACAATCCTGTATTACAATTATATGATTTTCAATATTACAGACTCCTTTGAAGTATTCGTGAATGGAGTTATAGTTTACTCCAAATTAGACAGAGGAGATTTCCCCAACTTGAATGAGGTAAGTATAAGAAGAACAATTTCTTTCAGAGCCATTATCTATGAGATGAACAATCGTTTTGGAAGTCTTGTTCTATGAGATGAACAGTTGGTTTGGAAGTCTTGTTCTATGAGATGAACAGTTGGTTTGGAAGTCTTGTTCTATGAGATGAACAGTTGGTTTGGAAGTCTTGTTCTATGAGATGAACAGTTGGTTTGGAAGTCTTGTTCTGTGAGATGAACAGTTGGTTTGGAAGTCTTGTTCTGTGAGATGAACAGTTGGTTTGGAAGTCTTGTTCTGTGAGAAGAACAGTTGGTTTGGAAGTCTTGTTCTATGAGATGAACAGTTGGTTTGGAAGTCTTGTTCTGTGAGATGAACAGTTGGTTTGGAAGTCTTGTTCTGTGAGATGAACAGTTGGTTTGGAAATCTTGTTCTATGAGAAGAACAGTTGGTTTGGAAGTCTTGTTCTATGAGAAGAACAGTTGATTTGGAAGTTTTGTTCTGTGAGATGAGCAGTTGGTTTGGAAGTCTTGTTCTATGAGATGAACAGTTGGTTTGGAAGTCTTGTTCTGTGAGATGAACTATGAGATGAACAGTTGGTTTGGAAGTCTTGTTCTGTGAGATGAACAGTTTTGTCTGGGAGCCTTGTTTTATAAAACAATCTGTGTGTTTGAGAGTCTTGTTTTAGAAAACAATCTGTGTGTTTGAGAGTCTTGTTTTATAAACAGAATAGTTTGTCTGGAAGCCGTATTCTATAAAAAAAAAAAAGGTTTGTTTGAGAGCCTTGTTTTATATGACGAACATTTTTGAGAGCCTTGTTGTATAACTAGATCAGTTTGTCTGGGAGCCTTGTTCTATAACTAGATCAGTTTGTTTGAGAGCCTTGTTCTATAACTAGATCAGTTTGTCTGGGAGCCTTGTTCTATAACTAGATCAGTTTGTCTGGGAGCCTTGTTCTATAACTAGATCAGTTTGTCTGGGAGCCTTGTTCTATACCTAGATCAGTTTGTCGGAGAGCCTTGTTCTATAACTAGATCAGTTTGTCTGTGAGGTTTGTTCTATACCTAGATCAGTTTGTCGGAGAGCCTTGTTCTATAACTAGATCAGTTTGTCGGAGAGCCTTGTTCTATACCTAGATCAGTTTGTCTGGGAGCCTTGTTCTATAACTAGATCAGTTTGTCTGGGAGCCTTGTTCTATAACTAGATCAGTTTGTCTGGGAGCCTTGTTCTATAACTAGATCAGTTTGTCTGGGAGCCTTGTTCTATAACTAGATCAGTTTGTCTGGGAGCCTTGTTCTATAACTAGATCAGTTTGTCTGGTAGCCTTGTTCTATAACTAGATCAGTTTGTTTGAGAGTCTTGTTCTATAAAACGATCTGCGTGTGTAAAAGCCTTGTTCTATAAAACGATCTGTGTGTTTAAAAGCCTTGTTCTATAAAAACGATCTGTGTGTTTGAAAGCCTTGTTCTACAAAAACGATCTGTGTGTTTAAAAACCTTGTTCTATAGGAACTGTTTGTTTGAAAGCATTATTCTATAAGAAGAACAGTATGTACAAGGGCCTTGTTAGTTCAAGTAGGCAATGGATGTAAACAGAAAATGTGATGTATTTCGGTTTTTAGAGGATAGAAAATTTGACAGGTATTTACAGGAAATGTCAAAACGAGAAAGTAATCAAATTCTACAACAATCTGTTTAATCCAAATGGCAAATGAAAATTAGAATGCGAAAGAGATTTTTATCACTGGGGAAAATATGTAGATACCTGATTTATTGACTCATAGCAGTTCTGGGTTTTTTATTTGTCTGTATATGATAAATGTTGATAAGACACAAAGACAAAAGGATATTACGGACAGAAGAACTCATGACTATTATGCCTTACCGTAGATATGCACATTGATATCTTGACAAGGTTACCTTACCGTAGATATGCTCATTGATATCTTGACATGGTTACCTTACCGTAGATACGCTCACTGATGTCTTGACATGGTTGCTATGCCTTACCGTAGTTACGCTCATTGATATCTACACCTGATCCCACAGATGATGCGTACTTCTCCATGGCACCTGATCCCACCTCTGGATTCCCAGAAGTCTGCGTTTTCCCAATTTCACCTGATTTGTATATTGTAGCCTGGACGTCCTGAAGATTAATACTTTGGTATTTGATATTGTATATGGTTACAATGAATAACCGTAGATACGCCACAAGAAGTCTTCATAGATTTACGACACAGAGTAACTGTGAAGTAGATGTCAGGTGCGTCCAATAAATGCTAATGGTGCTTCAAAGTTACAATGAATAGTTCTAGTGTGTGTATTGTACACTTACAGGATCGTTGACTTTAACCCAATAAACAAATATTCCAATATTCCAATACTTTGTACATGAACTTGAGAGAGTATTTATTCGCCAGATAATTAATTAAACCAAGGAATTGTTGCATTTGAAAGAAATAAATGGATCAATAAATTGAATGTTGAAGTTGATTCATTTGGTAGAACCGAGGATATGAACAATAAATATCGGTGTTATAGCTAAATGGAGACCTGATATTAAAGTGACAGGGAAAATCATATTATCATCTTACAAGATCAGCACTTTGTAGACCGTATTACTCATGTTTCGTAATCTGGTGTGTTCAGTATTATGCTTACTGCTTATTTGCTGTGATTCATGGGATTGTATATATAAATACATTGTTTATAGGTTTTCATGCAAAATAAGCTATGGTATGTCCTCTATAATTAGTAATTAAAAGCAAAATATTGTTGCTTAGGATATTGTAACAGTACTACTTGAAATGGCATATGTGGAATAAGTTTTATGGTCGATACGGGGAGTTTGTTAAACATTACGAAGTCCCCCTCTCAGTAATATTAGAGAGTATTGTGGAGCACGACCACAGACAGTGGCTCCATTTCGCCAATCGTGTTCTTTACCGAACTTAACCTTTTCACCGAACTTGACCTTTTCACCTAACTTGACCTTTTCACGGAATTTGACTTGTTCATCAAATTAGAAAGGTTTCCATGGATTATTTTCGACGGTTGTGACATGCCAGCAGAAGACGCTGACTCCTTCCGGACACCTGGTTCTCTCCCGTTTGGGATTCGCAATTGTTCATGTTAAGACCATTTACACATCTAATTCGTCGTGTTCTAATAAACTTGAGTTTTGATTATCATTTAGTACTTTTTATCGTAACATGTAGTTTTTTTTCGCGTGGGAACATATATTGCACTTTAATTTTTCTGTCATTGTCATCATTAACATAGAAAGATCGATATATTAATGACGACATTATCTAGATAGATCGATATATTAATGACGACATTATCTAGATAGATCGATATATTAATGACGACATTATCTAGATAGATCGATATATTAATGACGACATTATTTAGAGAGATCGATATATTAATGACGACATTATCTAGATAGATCGATATATTAATGACGACATGAATAGGTGTTTAATTAATTTCTCGTCAAATAAAGGTGTTTAATCAGTGAAAAGGGGTACAAATACAGGGATTAATACCCTGGGTAATTACCACTAAAATAATGTTACTCCGTAAATTATTCTCTAATGCGCGAATAGCAATTATCTATAATGCTTAAGCTACATGTGATGTCCATTGCATGCTGTCCAGGGAATATCACAGCATGTAGGGTCACCACATGTAGCTTAGCACTGTAAATAAACCTGAGAACTAACACACGAACATGCAACTTTAAAAGCAGATCAAGCACTAAAATACAATAAGCACTAAATGCATACATAGTTAACGGATAATAGAACAAGGGTCATTTTTCAACGCTGAAAATGGAACCAGAAAGGCTTTGGAAATGATCGTGCCGTTGAAAAATGACAGCTGCTGGGGTCAATTCTCAACGGATGGTCTGTTGAAAACTGACCATTTCAAATTGGCCGTTTAATACAATCTTGACCGAAAATTCATGCCACAAACTCATTATATAATTTACCATGTTGAATAAAATTAAAAATGTTGATGAATACGTTGAAAAGAATTGACCCTAATACAGACCCCTGGGGCACCCCTTGCTGATACATCCCCCAAAACAATACTGACAAGTTGACCAATTTTTACCTGTTGCTTTCTTTCTAACAGATAGCTAGAAAATAAAGACACTGGTTTTGGTGATAAACCGAAAGCTAAAAGTTTCTCTAGTAAAATGTTGTGTGATAAACAAGATATCCATGAGGATGGACGCTGTGTACATGTTCTTATCTAACGCTTCTAAAATAAGCAATTGGAAGTCATGACCTTTTCTAAATGCACGTAAATAGTTGTCAAAGTAAAAACAAATTTGTGGACATATAACTTTTTTCAAAATATTGATTAATACATTGACTGGACGAAACTTCTTCGCTTTCTATATTCCTCTCATAATTTGTAACTTTTATTTTTTAAATACCTGTTGTAAAGTATGTGCTCTATATAGATTGCTTTTGTAAGTCCATGGTTCATTTGCGGACATTTTTTCTTACGTTCATACCTCTGTTTCATCAGTGCATGTTTCTCAACAATTTGTACAAGTTTTTGTTCGAAGTCATTGTACACTTTGTTTTTATTTGCCTGAACTATATTTGTTTTGGTTTCATATTCTCCATCTAAAAGCCTGGTATTACCTAGGTCTTCACAGAAAGCATTTTCATTGACTTTTCTAAAGTTTCTATACATACATTTTGAGTTTTTTAGAGGTGAAATAGAATTAACACCACTAGAAAGTTATGACAATCAGTATAACCTGTTGGTTGGTTCATAAGTTTAAAAGTAAACTGATTTAAGCCATTTAATATAACATCTACTAAAGATGGAACACAAAAAGATGGATAAAAGATGTATAAATATGCTATCTATCAAAGATGGTGATCTATATGCACACATTAAAATCCATTTACGTTTATTGAGTATCACCTCACATACTAAGTTTTCTAGTCCTTCAGGCTCAAAATCTTTCCGCCTTCTTACTGGTAAGTCACACCGGACATGGGCCGCTATTCCGCACCCGTGTCTATTACGATCGCAGCTCTCGAGTCTGTAACCCTCCGCCTCAAGCGTAGCATCACGAAAACTACAAGTGTAGTCTTTGAAATAAAAAGTAAATCAACTATTTTATCAGTCAAAAGTTCTTTTATCTCAACGAATTTGTTACGGATACTGTTGATGTTCAGGATACATCATTCATTTCATGTAGGTTCCTTACACCTAATTATAAACACCATTTTATTTTGTAATTGCTAAAAATTTCAATAAACTGTGCTATTCCTTTTTTCAATGCTGATATATCAGAGTATCGAGTGTCGAACTATTGTTCACCGAAGCAGATGTAATAAACACGTTTCGTTTCTAATTGTTGAGGAGAAAATCTGGTTACATTGTACCCGGTTAAATATCACCGGTTTTGCGCAAGTAAACTGGCAAAGTTTTTGAAAAAAATCAGCTTATATTCCAATGGGATTTGAGCTTGCGTTAGCTAGAAGTGATATACTTTATTTACAAACATACAATTTATCAGTGAGAGATTGACCTGTTATGACCAGTTCAGTGGTTGAATAATTAAAACCGCGTAGATCTATGTGGGTCGGTACAAAAATATTAGAGATTCCTCTTGTATACAAAATCATGGGGCGTATGAATATGAAAGTAGTACAGTGTTTTACTATTTCTTTACACTATCTCGGAACTTTTTTTTTCGTGATTTCTCCCCATTGAACTTTTTTCATTTACGGCCAGCGTCATCAATTAAATCCTATTTTGATGTAAATTTATAAGCAATGAACTATACATTTGTGACCAGTTATTTGCGTAATTCATCATCTGGAAATAATCGCGGGAATTCTTGGATGTCCACAATAACAAACACATGCACACTTATGTGACATTAATTTCATGGATATCGTAGGAATACCTTCATCTTAATATAAACACAGACGGGAAATTAGCAACTAAGCTATACGACAAACGCGACGATTTCGGCTTTCCCATCGTAAATTTTCCACATTTAAGTAGTAATATCCCTCAGTCACCCGCATATGGAGTTTATATGTCACAAAGGGGCCTCCGTGGTCGAGTGGTTCGAATCCCGCTAGGGTCATTTCGAATTGAGTGGGAAAGTTTGTCAGTTTTCTTGCGGAAGGTCGGTGGTCTTTACCCGGGTAACCGGGATTTCTCCTCCACCAATAAAAACTGGACGCCATCATATGACTGAAAAATTGTTGAGTATGGCTTAAAACAAAAAATCAAATCAAATCAAAATATGTCACAAATGATCCGATATGCCAGGGCGTGTACAGCATATGAAGATTTCATATACAGAAGTAAACTAATTATTGACACAGGGATATCGAAAACCGCGTTTAATGTCAACGTTCCGCAAATTTTACGGTCGGTATAATAGTCTTGTTTGCGACTACTCTGTTTCACTGTTGAGTTGCCTTTTCGTTGGCGGTTGTTGAGACGTCTGTTCCAATTGTGACGAGGATACACCCCTCACGTGTTTCATTGGACTTGACTGTGGACTCACGGCAGGTGTGACCGGTCGACAGGGGATGCTTACTCCTCCATGGCACCTGATCCCACCTCTTGGTTTCCAGAGGTCCGTGTTTTTCCATTTTTACCGGATTTGTATCTATGTCCTGGACATTCTATTGATTTATACTTTGGTATCTGATATTGTTTTATACATTGTTATAGATTTTATCTTCTGTACTAATTCTTATGAAACATAGTTGATGAATTCAGTGTTTTGCAAAGATTTATTTTTAACAGAAAAGAATACATTCTCCTGGGAACTCTATTTTTGGAACGTAACGATCACCAAATTTCAATGTAAATTTGCACGTTTACCAGGAATGCATCTTATTACCGACCTGGCTAAGTCGGTAGCGCGCTCGACTCTTGATCGTGAGGTCGTGAGTTCGAGTCCAGCCGGCGGTTAAAGGACCCTCACTACTCAATGGCTGTATGTGCCGAGCATAGACCAAAATTTGAAGCCCTTTACCGGCATTTGGTGACTTCTCCATATGAGTGAACGATTCTTGAGTGAGACGTTAAACAACAACAACAACAAAAAACAAACAAAACGATTAATTGAAAATGTCACTTATTTGGCTATCAGCTATTTTGAGGGTAAGGCCAAATAAACAAACGTGATAAGTCACCTGGTAAAAACATAGTGAAAATCCCAGATAATGTTCAACTATTCCAGTTAGAAAGTTTACAACAGCTGAAGACAAAGAAAGAAAACTATAAAAATGATAATTCTCCTACCTGTCTCCTAGTAAAATCATTTCTGAAATCCTAAGTTCTAAATAAGTACACTAAAATGAGTAATTTGATATATGAGTAGTGTGAAAGCGGGTTGTTTTAAGGCGTAATGTACAATTATCAAATTATAGAAGTTAACAATTCAGTTAACAAAAGATAAAAGTATTACACATTTCAGTAGATACAGTATATGTTTGTATGATTGATATATATATATGTAATGTGTGTATCCTTTTGCAGGTTTTGTCAGTGATTCGGAAGACTATAACTGAGTCTTCTAAACGATCCAAACCATCACGTACATGCGTTATATTGTAACACTATAAAGCTATACCATGAACAAACAACTTGACAGCAAAGACCATGAAAGAGTTTTGATGTGTCTCATTTCGATCTCAAGATCATGAAATGCTGCGTTGTATCTCATCTGGATCTCAAGATCATGAAATGCTGCGTTGTATCTCATCTGGATCTCAAGATCATGAAATGCTGCGTTGTATCTCACCTGGATCTCAGGATCACGAAATGCTGCGTTGTATCTCATCTGGATCTCAAGATCATGAAATGCTGCGTTGTATCTCACCTGGATCGCAAATCATGAAATGCTGCGTTGTATCTCATCTGGATCTCAAGATCATGAAATGCTGCGTTGTATCTCATCTGGATCTCAAGATCATGAAATGCTGCGTTGTATCTCATCTGGATCTCAAGATCATGAAATGTTGCATTGTATCTCATCTGGATCTCAAGATCATGAAATGCTGCGTTGTATCTCATCTGGATCTCAGGATCACGAAATGCTGCGTTGTATCTCATCTGGATCTCAAGATCATGAAATGCTGCGTTGTATCTCACCTGGATCGCAAATCATGAAATGCTGCGTTGTATCTCATCTGGATCTCAAGATCATTAAATGCTGCGTTGTATCTCATCTGGATCTCAAGATCATGAAATGCTGCGTTGTACCTCATCTGGATCGAAAATCATTAAATGCTGCGTTGTATCTCATCTGGATCTCAAGATCATAAAATGCTGCGTTGTACTTCATCTCGATCTCAAGATCATGAAATGCTGCGTTGTATCTCATCTGGATCTCAAGCTGGAGCACATCTCAGGATAATGAAGTGGGGAGTTTTATTTCATGTCGATCCCAAGAACATGACGTGTTGCGATGTATTTCATCTGGATCTGTAGACCATGAAGTGTGGCGATGTTTTTCATCTGGATAGCAGGATCATGATAGATAGATAGATAAATCGTGTCTTTGTCAACTGTGTAATTTGGATTTCTATAGTGATAAGTTTCTTTTATGACGGCGAAAATGTAAATCCATTATTGGCTCATTTGCACCTGAAGTCCGGAAACGATTACTAATATTTGATTTCTATAAAAATATAGTCACTAGACGTTGTCAATCATGGTTTGTTTTTATTTTTTATATATAAACACATATATTATATCGTGATTTTTAATATTTGACCTGAAACACAACAGATTAAAATATCTTTTGGCGAATTATTAATGTATTTGGGGATAATTTATAACCATTCCCAGTTCCAGGTAAGGGGAAAATAAACAGTATCAGGCACAGGGGGCGTGGTGCTTCGCTAAAAAAAACTTACCTCTTCGGATCATTATGAACAAATCAATAATTTATTTTACCAATTGTGAATGGCTGGGGGATCCCCATTGGATATTCCCCTATACACCATTAAATTTGTCTTTCAACAACGCACAAGCAGTATATCGTGCGCAAAGGCAAACGGTTAAGTGAAAGAAAACTAAACCAATATACATTATTGCCCTTGATCTTACCAACACTAACCACTAGAATAGCAGTATATAAACCAAAACTCTAAAACTCTAAAACTTCAGTGTCCCTCAATAATGTGTCTGGAACCTTAGCATACATTATAAAGGTTTAAATGTAAGTTATTCGTAAACAATACATAGCACTCTCAAAGAAAGTATGTCTTATGTTTTACAATTAATAAAGGTAAGA
The DNA here is from genome assembly GCA_030159075.1 of Atrina japonica. Taxonomy (NCBI): domain Eukaryota; kingdom Metazoa; phylum Mollusca; class Bivalvia; order Pterioida; family Pinnidae; genus Atrina; species Atrina japonica. The sequence goes on from BROG01000278.1 coordinate 592,575, forward strand.
AGATCCCAAACATTAGGTAACACGTACCTGTTAACGTCAAAGGGAGATAATCACAATTAAATTCTTTATCGCGTCTACTGCATTACATTTGACTCCTTAGTGGTTTTTTTCACATAGACAATTTAATGAGGTGCATTTTAAAAACACACCAGGATGGCCTTTCACCACTTGTTTTTCAGTGTCACCATATTTAAAAGAAAACATCTTTGAACATAACTCAACGTCTCCATATGAGTTATTCTTGAGTGTGACGTAATTTCATCTTGCCTAATGTCTTTTTTTTATTCAACATTGGATAAGCAAAAAGAAAAAAGACAAATCGTACAAATGCCTATATAAAATGTTAGTGAGTTGACGATGTTGATCTAATTTGTCGTACTGGACACGGAGATGTCGTACTCTAATGGACACGGCGTTTGTCGTACTGTAATGGACACGGCGTTTGTCGTACTCTAATGTACTTGGAATTTGCCGTACTCTAATGCACTTGGAGTTTGTCGTACTCTTATGGACACGGCGTTTGTCGTACTCTAATGGACTTTGAGTTTGCCGTACTCTAATGCACTTGGTGTTTGCCGTACTCTAATGGACACGGCGTTTGTCGTACTCTAATGCACTTGGAATTTGTCGTATTCTAATGCCCTAGGAGTTTGTCGTACTCTAATGGATACGGCGTTTGTCGTACTCTAATGCACTAGGAGTTTGTCGTACTCTAATGCACTTGGAGTTTGTCGTACTCTAATGCACTTGGAGTTTGTCGTACTCTAATGCACTTGGAATTTTCCGTACTCTAATGGACTTGGAGTTTGTCGTACTCTTATGGACACGGCGTTTGTCTTACTCTAATGGACTTTCAGTTTGCCGTACTCTAATGCACTTGGTGTTTGCCGTACTCTAATGGACACGGCGTTTGTCGTACTCTAATGCACTTGGAGTTTGTCGTACTCTATTGCACTTGGAGTATGTCGTACTCTAATGGACACGGCGTTTGTCGTACTCTCATGCACTTGGAGTTTGCCGTACTCTAATGCACTTGGAATTTGTCGTACTCTAATGCACTAGGAGTTTGTCGTACTCTAATGCACTAGGAGTTTGTCGTACTCTAATGGATACGGCGTTTGTCGTACTCTAATGCACTTGGAGTTTGTCGTACTCTAATGCACTTGGAGTTTGTCGTACTCTAATACACTAGGAGTTTGTCGTACTCTAATGCACTTGGAGTTTGTCGTACTCTAATGCACTTGGAGTTTGTCGTACTCTAATGGACTTGGAGTGTGTCGAATTGTCCTATTAAACATTGTCCTAAACAAAAAAGAAACAGCATTTTTTTAATTCTTCATAGCCCGTTCCTTTAATTGGCGTCACAATTTCAGTTTAGTTATGAATTCTGTCGAAGATTATGCCAGACGATGGACCAAACATGCAGGCGTAGAACCAGACACTTTGTCTGAATGGCTAAAAGCCATACGATGATTGATAAAATCTCGTATTCGAAAACTTAAAGGGACTGTGAAAACACGTTATCCCTCTGTATTTAGTCACCCAGAAGTAGTAACTGAACTGGATAGATTACATGACCAATATATACTGGTACCAGCAGACAAAGCCTCAAATAATATAGTTTTTATTTGTAAGACACATTACTATAATTGTTTATTAGAAGACCTTGGGTTTAATACGAATTCTGGAAATCCTACACACGTAGCTCACTTTCAAGGACGAGATCCTTCAAAATCACGTGTCCGTATTACGCTCATTTGATATACCTACAACGGATACCGATTTTGAATTACCATATTTATATTGGATACCTTAACTTCATAAAACCCCATATAAGCAAAGATACATAGCAGGATCCAGCAAGTGTTCTACCAAACCTTTATCTTTTACTCCTTATCAAGACATTGACAGCTGGTAAAGAGAAACTTCAACAAAAATTCTTAACAGCTTTTAGAAAATTTGAAGGCACACAATTTTCCTCGGATTCACAGTATCAAACCTTATGACTTCTCTACTCTTTACACAACTATTCCACATAAAAAATTTAAAAGAAAGACATTTTAGCATCATAGACAAAAGTTTTTCCACTAAAGGTGGTACTCGAAAATTTAAATATCTAGTGATTGGCTATCAGGATACTTATTTTGTCCAACGCCACTCTGATTTTACACATAAATACACTGAAGTTGATATAAAAAAACATGCTGGAATTTCTAATAGGCAATATATTTGTATTGTTCGGAGACGTGGTCTTTCAACAAACTGTCGACATTGCTATGGGAAGCAATTGTGCACCTTTATTGGCCGATCTGTTGCTTTATTCATACGAAGCAGACTTCATTCAGAAACTGCTGAATTAAAAGAAGAAAAGGTTAGTGGTGTCCTTTAATTTGACATTTAGATATATCGACGACGTTTTGTCAATTAATAATGACAATTTTCATACATATGTCAATGCGATATATCCCAGCGAACTAGAAAATTAAAGATACAACAGAATCAAGCACACACGCTTTATACTTAGACATTTTACTTAATATAGACACAGATGGGAAATTAGCAACTAAGCTATACGACAAACGCGACGATTTCGGCTTTCCCATCGTAAATTTTCCAAATTTAAGTAGGAATATTACTCAGTCACCCTCATGTGGAGTTTGTATTTCCCAAATGATCCGATATGCCAGGGCGTGTACAACATATGAAGATTTCATATACAGAGGTAAACTACTCACTGACATATTATTGACACAGGGATATCGAAAACCGCGTTTAATGTCAACGTTCCGCAAATTTTACGGTCGGTATAATAGTCTTATTTGCGATTTCTCTGTTTCACTAGGTGAAATGTCGAGTTGCCTTTTCGTTGGCGATTGTTCAGACGTCTGTATCAATTGTGACGAGGATACACTCCTCACGTATTTAATTGGACTTGACTGTGGACTCACGGCGGGTGTGACCGGTCGACATGGGATGCTTACTCCTCCATGCCACCTGATCCTATCTCTTGGTTTCCAGAGGTCCGTGCTTGTCCATTTTTACCGGATTTGTATGTATGTCCTGGACATTCTATTAATTTATACATTGGTATCTGAGATTTTTTATATCATTGAGTTCGAGAAAGCCTTTGATTCTGTTTCATGGATTTTTTTGTCAAAAGAATTGCAATCTTTCAGTTTTGGGCCTGACTTAATTAAAGCAGTAATGAATAAGGATGCTTGTCGTTGTGTAAGTCAAATCCGCTTTCTTTGCAATAAGTCGTGGTTGCAGACAAGGTGATCCTGTCTCTTCTTATCTTTTCAATATATGTGCTGAAATAATGTGTCTATTGATAAGACAAAATAAAAATATCAAGGGAATAAATATAGGTAAAGTAGTAAAGCCCCTACAACATGCTGAAGTAAGTTAAAAGAGAGAAAACATCCTTGATGGTTAGAATTGTTTACACCGCTAGCTGAATTTATCGACCTCAGCCATAAAATGAAATTACACATATTCTATCTGCTCCTCTTTGGTATAACCCTTCTGTTACCATTAGCAACTGTTTTACTTTGTTCATGGGATTAAAAAATTCAATTATTAAGAAATGGACAGTTCTTAAAGACCACAATGAGTCTCGCATCAATTTTCTGTTTCAAACTGTTTTTATTAAAATAATTTCCAAAGATACAACAGGATCCAAAAATAGTTACTCTCTTTTTCAAAAGAAAATGTAAAATGATATCAAGGATGAAATGGAATGACGATCTCTCATTAACTCATCAGAAAGATTAATTGGATCAAATCCCGCATGTATAAAATTGCCCATTGTTGTACAAAAGATTATAATGTCATATGGTTTCAATACCGATTGTTTAACAGAATCTTAGGGACAAAACAATTCCTGCTGAATCAAACTCAGTCCATACTGCAGTTCCTGCAAATCAGACGAAGAATCCATTGATCATATATTCGTTTACTGTCCTCATATCTCAACTTTATGGAAAGATATAGACACCACAATCAAACACACGGACCTTTTACTCACTTTAGACACAAACAAATAAACAACCAAGCTTTACGCAGAGGTGATGACTTTAGCTTCCCCGTTGTCAAGTTTTCACATTTTAAAAAGAAGTAATATTCCTTTTTACCTGCATATGATGTTTACATGCAGATGATCCGATATGCCACACATTGTTCAACATATGAACATTTCATATAGAATGGCAAACTACTTCCTGATAAATTGCTGTCACAAGAATATCAAGAATTGCGTTTGATATTAACATATCGTAAATTTTACAGTCGGTATAATGGCCTTGTTTGTAATTAATGTTTAACTGGTTGAAATAATGTATAACCTGTTTGATAGTGGTTGTTAAATCGTCTGACTGTTTGATTGTGACGAGGATTCAGTCCTCAATTATTTTATCTGTATTTGACTGTGGACTCGAGGTAGGTGTGGCCTGTCGACAGGGGATGCTTACTCCTTGACAGTAGTAATAGGCAGCTCCATGGTGTGCCATTTGAATTTAACCGCCATTGATGACGTCATCAGAATGCTGGCTTCTGATTGGTCAATTCAAATGGCACACCATGGAGCCGCCTGTGACGTCATAACCGGAATGGCGTCATACCGGAAGTGATGTCATACCGGAAGTGCGTCATACCGGAAGTGAGGTCTTGTTGTCATGGCAATAAGGAGAAAGAGCCAATCGTTGAGTTTGGGGGCGTGTCTATGACCGGAAGTGGAAGGTTGTGGGGGCGGCCATCTTGGTTAAGGAGCCAATGAGAGCCTTCGTTACAAGAGGTTGGGGTCACGAGAAGTCACAAGAGGTCACGAGAAGTCAACGGGAAGAGAGAGAAGTTGGGTTTTTCCAGTTTTGAGCTGAGAGTGAATCTATTTTTAGAACCGAAACTTTGGGGTTTTCCAGGTTTGTGAAACTCGTAGTTGTTGGCGCCACCGTCGTTAAGAGTGTGCGAGTGCGCATGCACGAGAAGCGGTAGGGCGAGCTCGACTCAAGCTTGAAACTAAGACTTGTACTAAGGCTTGTAAAGTGACGGGTATGTACAAAGGGAGATCACTCTGTATAGACTGTATAGGTGAAACAAAGGGAGATTACTCTGTATAGACTCTATAGGTGGAACAAAGGGAGATTACTCTGTATAGACTGTAGAGATGGGGCAAAGGGAGATCACTCTGTATAGACTGTGTAGGCGAAACAAAGGGAGATTACTCTGTATAGACTATAGGGTATAACAAAAGGGTTGATGACTCTTTATGGGCAGTAGGCATTAAACCAAAGGGGTGGGTGGGTAGCGAAACAGGAAGGTTAGGAAGGGTAGCCATCTTGGGTATGGAATCATGGGATATCTAGTTTCCAGGGACTGACTAATCTCACGGCAGGAGTGAGAACCATAGAACATGAAAGTGTGTAACGTACTCAAAGTTTGTCAAAGTGATCAAGTGTGTACCGTTCTCATGTTTCAAAGTTTGTCAAAGTGATCAAGTGTGTACCGTTCTCAAAGTTTGCAACGTGTGCAACGTTCTAAGTTATGAAGTCTCAAAGTGACACAAGTGACAAAGTGACACAAGTAGTTTGTGTCGTTCTCAAAGTTTGCAACGTGTGCAACGTTCTAAGTTATGAAGTCTCAAAGTGACACAAGTGACAAAGTGACACAAGTAGTTTGTGTCGTTCTCAAAGTTTGCAACGTGTGTACCGTTCTTAGTTATGAAGTCTCAACGTGTGACACAAGTGACAAAGTGACACAAGTAGTAAAGTGTAAAGTATGAAGTTGTTCACTTACATCGTTTCAAACAAGTTTTTATATATTTCTTGTACTACTGTATATAAAAATAAAAAATTAAACACTCACCCAGAGAGAGTTTTTTCTGACGATGTTGACTCTTCGAGCTTCGGCTGCCAAATGAGCTCTCAGTAGTCTAACTGAAGTTATTCTCAAGTGTTTAATGTTACTATTTTTAGAATTGCCCTCGTTTTGAATTTTTGTCCTTCTAACTAAACATTTTCTCAAGTGTTTAATGTTACTATTTTTAGAATTGATTTCTATCTCATAAAAATTTGTTCAATCAAGTAAAAGAATTAACTTACTTACTACTAGACTTACCACTATAGTATAACACAACACAAAAACTGCATAGTTTCAGTTAAGGTTTTCTTTTCGTGTAAGTTAGCTGGCCCTAAAAAGGGCCGTTTGTTTTTTCGGGTTTAAAAAACCCTATTCCCCGTCCATCAGACGTCGCAACTGACTGACTTGCAATTCTTTTTCTTCTATCAGCCGTCTAATTTCTTGCTCCTGCAGCCTCAGAAGTCTCAAATCTGCCTGAGCCATAGTATACTGCAGCTCAGGCAGTGGAGGCGCTGATGGTACAACCCTGGGTGGAGGAGGTCTAGGGGGTGGTACCCTAGAGCTGCAAGGTGGCGGTGGCGGCGGACGGTCTAAAAAAGCTGGTCGACGGGGGATAGGCCGCACTATCGTCACTTTTCTCTTCGGCGACGAACACCGACGAATTCCTCTCACGAAATCACTTTCAGAAGGGATATCCCCAAATCTGTCCATGGTGATGAACTGATACCGAGTCACACCAAATGTCAGGTTTATATAGAGACTATGAACGCGCACGCAATCAATGACGTCAGAGGTCTATTCGGAGTATGAGTTGTTTCATGACTCCTACTACTACTACTCGGAACGTTTTTGGCTTATACCTTAGATGTTTTATGCATACACTACTCAAGTGACTATGTATATAATACATACATGACTGAAGTGACCATGTATATAATACTACATCTCTCAGTTTCATTACTAGTATTAAAATGGCTTACTATCAGTCCATATCTCCCGATACGATACAATTAAAGCATGAATTTACCATGGTTGTGGCGGGACCTACCAAATCAGGGAAAACTTTATTTGTAAAACAGTTGATAGAATGGAAGGATCAATGGATTCATTCCCCTCCCGACAAAATTGTATGGTGTTATCGTGAATGGCAACCTGCTTATGAAATCTTACAACGGGAACATCAAGTTCACTTCGTTCAAAATATACCTGAGGATGACGAAGTCTTAGTTTCTGATCCAACTCGTCGTCACCTACTTGTCTTTGATGATATGATGGGCAGTAAAGCTCTCGATTCTATCGTAGAATGGTTTACACGTAAAGCTCATCATCGAAACACAAGTGTGATCTACATCACTCAAAACTTGTTGGATCGTGCTAAACAATATCGTACCATAAGTCTCAATGCTCATTATCTCGTCCTGTTTAAGAATCCTAGAGATAAATCTCAAGTGACCAGCTTATCACGTCAATTAGACCTACCAGGTTTAAACCATGCTTATCACGATGCTACAAATCGTCCTCATGGTTATCTCTTGATTGATCTCACATCGTCTACCCCTGATAATCTAAGATTAAGATCAGATCTGTTTCATCCTTGGTTTACGGGAGGAATAGTGTTGTATACACCTTATTAGTAGACAGTCACTTTCTCTAGGGTGTCATTTTCTCGTATTCCTGTTAACGTAGAATCATGAATCCTTTACCTAAAGCCACCAGTAAACTGGTGACTACTCTAAGAAAATTACAATTTGGAGAAAGATCCCGTCAGACGTCAAGAACTGTTAGAATTAGGTAGAGACGCTTTATTGAAATGGTTTGGTATGGGGGCTAAAAATCTTCTGTCTGGTACCATTCCAGTGACTAAACCTACAGCAACGTTAATACAGAGAAATGCTGATCATTTAAAAATCATTGCTGACCCAAAAGCTGATGAAGAAGCTAAGAAAAACTGCTATCTTAAAACGAGGAGGGGCAGGGTTCTTAGGTGGGGTAATCATTCGATCCCTGTTACAGTGGGCTAGTCGTCTCAAGAAGAACACTGCACCTAAAAAGAAAAAAACACCCCCTCCTCCTAAGCAGAGAAAGCAGAGCCCTAAAAAGAAGAAGAGTCCTAAGAAGAAGAAGAGTCCTAAGAAGAAGAACCCACCATTGATTCTAAAACTAAATCTGAAACAGATTCGTGAAGCTAATACAATGAATCAGACTACTCCTACACGAATACCGTCTCCACCTGTAACCAACAGTCCTGTAGCAGGAACTTCTGCTACTGCAACATCTATCTTTGGACAACCTATACGTCTTCCTGGTAGACCTAATATCAAAATTACACAACGGAAACAACCTTCTATTACTAAGACTAAAGCAGTCCTACAGGCACTGAATGTACCTAAGAAGTCTACTCCTACTAATACTCCCAATCAGTCTTTGTTATTTCCCTTATTACCAAAACCTTTAACTGCTAAAGATGTATCATCTCAGCTGAACAAACATGTTACATCTACTCCAAAGTCTACTCGTTTACCTTCGTTTGCTTCTACCTTTGGATCTCCCATCACCAGTCAGCCTAAGACACAGGCTACTTCATATATAAATAGCTACAAATGTCTATGGTGTCGGGCTCTTTTTACTACGAGTAAAGAACTTCAAGATCATAAACGACTTCAACATCCTATGTTGATATAGGTTTATAAAACTACCTCAGATCATGTATTGAGTCATTTGTATAGAATACTTAGTTGTAGTGACATCATGGCACCCACGAAAAAGTAAGCATGGGCTTGAATCTCATGCTGCTGCTTTGATTAAAGTCTTAGGACAAAAGCAGTATCCTATTGAGTTTAAAAAGATGATCTTACGGTATGCCCCTGATGATACGATCATGAATATTTGTGAAGTGGTGTATAACATCTTAAAAGGAGTGATTCCTTTAACAAAACGCCAGAAACAGCACTTGGGTTCAAAGAAACGGGTCTTAAGAAAACTAGTTCATCCTCAATTGACTGTCCCTCAACGACGTCGAATTCTAACGAATCAACAGGGTGGTGTGTTTACCTATCTTACCCTTATTAGCGCCATTACTAGGAGCCATAGCTTCTCCTGTTTTAAAAATCTATTCTATAACCATGAGCACACGAAAAATGATCTTAGTTCCCGAGAGGACCATGGAAGAACTCAAACAATGGAGAGAAAGAAGTTTAAATCCTTTGCCTCATACACCTGAAGTAGCATCTTCGGTGCGTTTAGGTAATGAATTAGATACGATTGTAGATCGTGATGATTTGACTCCTGAAGCTAAGGTAGCCAAGTTTTGGTCAAGAACTTCATCGATACCGTACGTATCTACAACAAGCTCGTCATCCTGTAGAAGAGAGACCTTGGTCTCTGAAAACAGATAAAGTCAAAGAAGTCAAAGATGATGTTAAAACTGAAATGTCTTCTGATGATCAAGATCTTATGACAGCTATTTCATCCAGTGTCACTGCTCCATTAAAACCAAAAGTCCCTCTGTTATTTAAACATCTCCAGAAACATTCTGATGTACTAACATGGGAAAAAGACGGTCAAATACAATACAAAGGAAAGACCGTCCCTGGGACCAATATGGTCGATCTCGTAACTGATGCTTTACGAACACAACCTAGAAAAGGGTATCAACCCTCGGGACTTGATAGTTTTGTAAAAGGATTAGTGGAATCGAATGTTCCTCGTGATTGGATACGTAACCCTAATTATATCAAAGTGATGAATCAACCTATTGTAAAACCAAAGGCTATGAGTACCCCTAAACCTCTGGATAATGATGATGAAGATGACACAGGGTTCTATGACGCTATGCCTTCTCTTCCTTCTACTGACATAAAAGATTATGCAAAGACACCCCTTAGTCAGAAAATGGTGAAGGATTGGCAAAGATTGACTCCTACGGCCTGGTCTACCATTAAAAAATCTAAAAAGAGTTCTCATCTTCCAGAATGGATCAAAACTCAAAATCTTCGCAAAATGCCAAATTAGCATCCATCTATTATGATCCTTCTAATCGGGGTGGTTATGCAGGTGTACAACCTCTCTATCGAGAATTGAAACGTCGAAAGTACCCCATTTCTCTAAATGAAGTCAAACAATGGTTGAAAGAACAAGACACGTATACGCTTCATAAATCTATCAAGAGAAAGTTTCCTCGTAACCAAACGAGAGTGACCGATATGGATGAACAATGGCAATTAGATTTTAGCGGATGTATCCAACATCAAGACACACAATGATGGGTATACGTTTCTCTTATGTGTCATTGATGTTCTATCTAAATATGCTTGGGTCATCCCTTTGAAAAATAAATCTGCCAAAGAAATGGTACGAGGGTTTCAAGCAGTACTAAAACAAGCTAAAGGACGACGTCCTATTCGTATACAATCCGATAAAGGAAAAGAGTTTTTGAATCGTGAATTTCGTCATACGTTTCATGATATTCATTTCTTTACGACAGACAATACAGAAACAAAAGCTAGTATTGTAGAACGCTTTCAAAGGACCCTAAAAGCTCGCATGTGGAGATATTTTACTCATACTCGTTCACGTCGTTATGTTGACGTTCTACCTCAGATTGTTCAAGCTTATAATCAATCGTATCATCGTAGTATCGGTAGAAGTCCCATAGAAGTCAATCCTTCCAATGTGTTAGAAGTCTGGGAGACCTTATATGGTACCCCTTCTAAAAAACCATCCATTGCCCAAGTTTCATACAGGTGATCGCGTACGTATCAGTAAAGTAAAGCGTACATTTGATAAGGGATACTTACCTAACTGGACCACGGAACTGTTCACGGTCGAGAAACGAGTACCTGATCGTTATCCTTATGTGTATTACATCCAGGATGATCACCAAGAACGATTGGAAGGTACGTTTTACGAATCTGAATTACAACCCGTTGTGAAAACAGATGATGTCTATGAAGTCGACGAGATTCTCGATCATAGAAAAAGGCGTGTAGGTAAAAATCGAGTTATAGAAGAAGTGAAGGTACATTGGAAAGGATATCCTTCTACTTTTGATTCATGGATCCCCAAATCCAACTTGATCGACCAGTAGACTCGGTAAGCCGAGTTTCTATCAGAGTTAACAATGAGCCCACCGAGCAAACACCCGATAGAGTGAGTCATACGCCTAGTACTACTTGGAAATGGTGCGGAGAAAAGATACCTCGGAATGAAATTGTATTCTTTGTTCAAGTCATTCTTGCCTTTACTATCATCATAGCTTGCGTCGTTTCATTTGGCTTTGAAAGATGACAATAGTCAGTTCTGGATGGTTATGTTAAGTGTGGATGTATGGGGTACATCATGCCTAATCCTAGTATGAAACTACCTTCCAAAGCAAATCATTGAATCTATAAAGACTTCAAGTTCCCACGTTTGAATCCATTCCTAAGGACTGTATTGATAGTGACACATTATGACACTCATCGTTCATAAAGGGGTACCCCGTCAGAAAGGCTATGGGCTTCTCTCCCCTAAACTGACTCAATCGTTAACGAGAACAACTCATGGTCTGATCTCTCCTCAGAGAGGTGGGATCATCAATCCATTAAGACTTGCAGGGAGTATCGTCAATACACTCGTAGGAGCATTTAGTCCTAGAGCATCGGATATGCAATATGGCAAAGGCATTTGGTCAGACTTTCTCAAACCTACCATGACGAAAGCCATTCCTCATATAGCTAAATTTGCTTTGAATACGGGTATGGATGTGATACAAAATAAACATTCATTGAAAAATGCTCTTGTTCAACGAGGAAAAGAAGCCGTGAGCAACTTAATGACGGGTCCTAAGAAAACGTTAGCTCGTGCCCCCTCTCATGTCGCTTCTCGTTTAGCAGGCAAGAAACGAACAGGAACATCGAGTCATACGAACAGTAGTATAAAAAAGAAACGAACGAGCCGTCCCTTTCAGTCTACTTCTACAAGTAAATCTAAACAGGTCGGAAGAGAGCAAGATATCTTTGACTAACAAGATGATGATGCAAAAAGATTCCTGTGAGTGTAGTAGTGAAGCACTAGAGTTGTTTAATGTCCCTCCCACCAATGTAACCTTAGAAGAAGGAAGATGGGTGGAATAATTACCCCATCTCTAGTGTCAATACACAATCTGCTCCTATTGAGTTTTGAAATCAAAGGACAAGGCGATGAGTATTTGGATTTGAACCAGACCTATGTGTACGTAGAAGCTAAAATCGTCAAACAAGATGGAACTGATCTAGCAAATGATACTCAAATCACTCCCGTCAACAATTTGCTGCATAGTTTGTTTTCCGAGATCGATTGTAATCTAAATGGAAAAGTGATCACTCCTGGAACCGATACCTATCCCTATCGAGCTTATCTCGAAAAGTTGCTAAAATATCAGATTAGTGCTACCAGTTTATGGTACAAGGATCAACCTGGACGATTTGACAAGTTGAATCCTCATGCCGATGATGTCGCCGAGAAAAACTCAGGATTAGCTGATCGTCATGAACGTATCAGTGAAAGTAAAACCTTTAATATGATGGATCGTCTCCATTTGGATCTGTTTGAACAGAAACGATTTCTACCTAATGGCATAGATGTACGCCTAAGGGTTTAATAGAAGTCGTGAACCCTTTTACATGATGTGTGGAGGAGGTGAATTAGGTTATTTGAAGATATTATAAATGTATCTAGTGGTACGTAAAGTGAAACCCATTGCAACTTTACTGAATCAGATGAACGAACAGATGAATACCAGTACTGCAAAATTTCCCTTGAGACGTGTAGAAGTGAAAACGTTTACCATTCCTGCTGGGACACGTTCAAAGATTACAGATCATTTGTATCAAGGTCAAATGCCAAAACGTATAGTAGTAGGTATGGTGAGCAATGCCGCTTTCAATGGGGATGCGACAAAGAATCCTTTTTATTTTCAACATTTTAATGTCAATAAAGTGGATGTTAGTATCAATGGAGAAAGTCTTTGCACTCGTCCTTTAGAACCTGACTTTGAAAACAACTTGTACTTGCGCTCATACTTGAGCTTATATCAAGGATTAGGTCGATTAGGAGAAGACTGGGCCCCTTCCGTGACCATTGACAACTATAGAAGAGGGGTTTACCTTGTGGTGTTTTGATTTGACAGCTGATCAAGACAATGATCAGAGCAAGTTACACTGGATAAAAACAGGAAATTTACGCATCGAACTTCAATTTGCTCAAGCTTTAGCAGAGAGTGTGAACTGCATTGTCTATGGAGAATTTGATAACGTATTAGAAATCAACAAACAGAGAGAAGTGGCTATAGACTATTGAAACCATGCAAAGTATTCAAGGCTTGAATGCTCATCAACTCAATAGTATTTTATCACGAGACCCTTATGTAGGACCTTCGTTCGGCGGAGTATACCCCAGAGACGTTTTTTACGGACTATCTACCTTATGGCAAACATTCATTTATCGTTAATACAGATCCTCACGATCAACCAGGAGAGCATTGGGTTTGCCATTCATTTCATAGGTCAACAGACTGCTGAATATTTTGACTCTTATGGGCTACCTCCATGGATCTATCCTGATATCTATCAGTTTATGAAACGCCATGCAGATCGAGTGATTTTATAATCAGCAGATGTATCAACACCCTCGCACCAAAGTTTGTGGACATTACTGTGTGTATTATTTACGTCAAAGACATCGAGGTGTCCCTAGCCATGTTTTATTTCAATCGTTAAGTCCTCAACCTAGACCAAGAAGAAGAAACATTGATCCTTTACTAAACGATCGTTTTGTTTGGAGATGGTTTTAGAGAGCAATATCGCATACCTGTACCTAAATCAACCGTGTATCAGTCCTGTCAGTCACGACAAGTATGGGTTTAATTACGTCAAGGAATCCGAACCGACCGATCTAGGACAAAAGCTGACGTTCTTTTGCTCCGCGCTGTATGGGCAAGATCAACCGTAGTAGTGAGACGTAATAAACTCTTTGTTGTTGTTTTTTTTTATTTTATTATTATTATTATTATTTTGCTTTTTGGTATCACTGTACGTAGTCTTAGAGGGACGGCCCTAATCCTCCAAGAACTACTTCTAGTTTGAGCGGGGTAATAAAATGTTGAGTGAATAGACTTGTTTATGAGTTATTTATGAGTTAAAAAAAACAATATAAAGTAGAAAGAAAAGGTGGGGGTGTGCATGAGAGAGAGAAAACAGAAATAAGAGAAAGGTGAACATGTGGAGAGAGAGAAGAAATGAGAGAGACAAAGAAATGAGAGAAAGGTGAACATGTGGAGAGAGAGAAGAAATGAGAGAAAAGAAATAAGAGAAAACATGGGAAATGGGAAGCGAGTACAGAGATACGATTCATGGGATCACGTGACCTGATGGGTATGACATAGACTGACATCCCATCAGAGTGCACACAGAGAGAAATCATGATTGCAACTGTATGGATGATCTGCTGTTCTCTATTACGCAGAAAAATGAAACATCAGATACGATGTACTCCTGATTGGAATACTTATGTACGTGGTGTGAAAACACCTGCACATTTTATAGGGATTGTGTATCATATGTTTGATGATGAGATTTTTACGGCAGACCGCTTATGTGTATTATAAACCTTTACAGAAGATGTAAGTGCATTACGTCAAAATCCTATCTATTGGGAGATCTACGGTATAACCCGTGACATGATCGAGAGACAATTGTGTACAAGCAACTAAAAATACATAGATGGGATGTCACGTGATTCACTCAGCTATTAAAACTGCAGTTCAGACTTGAAACGGACCAAATGAATTTTTGCTTGTGGACCACTACACTAGTTATTTTCGTCAACACCAACTACAACATGGAGCAGAGCTACAGTCAATCCATTGATAGTCAATGGCACATGGTGTACGCAGAAGCCATATTAAACAAGATGTACGAAGTAGCCAACACTCAATGTTACGGTTGTGAGATTGATCATCCGAGTCAAAAGCAACATTCCTGCCTGATGATGTATGATGACGGCACAATGATGTTTCACTACTTTGACGAGGCTCTAGACACAGTGAACGAAATGAACATTTGGAAAAATTTGAAGAAAGTTTAGAGAAATCCAGTATTCCTAAAGCATTTAGAGACGTCTACAAACAGAAATTCTACTGCCCAGATTGGAGAGCTACTCAATGGCACAAAGAAACAGACCGAAGCCGACTTTGGGATACGGTGTATCGTTTGATGGAACTGGCCCCCCCTTCTCCATAATGAAGTGACAGTTTAAGTTTTTTTCTTTCAATTATTGTACATTTTCCAGAGGGATAAGCCCCTAACCCTCTGCGAAAATACAGTTTGATTTCCTTTTTTCATGGGGAAAATTAAAACATTAAAACATAAAAACAAAATTATTTTTGTTGTTTATGTATTTTATCTGGGTATAAGGTGTACACTTATAGTGTAAGCATAGTACTAGTACACGGTAGACACAAAGGTACAAGAGTTGTAGGGTGTAAAAACACCATGAGAGAAACTATGAGACGGAGTAATAGTATCACAAACTCTATGAGATGTTTTTGTTATGATGTATTCACTTCATTAGATAAAAGTCTAAATATAGTAAGTCATGTGACTAGAGAGAGGTTCAGTTCAGCCTGTGAAAACTCATTTGAGATCCGAAGCTCGAGGTGTTAACATCATAAGAAAAATCCACTACTATCAGCATAGGGTGAGTGTTTCATTTTTTATTGGATCAGACAAAATTATTTTCCATGCACTAAAAATAGAATTATCTAAAAAAAAAGTCACATGACTAGAGTATAGGTTCAGTTAGACCTCTGAGAGCTCATTTGCGATCCAAAGCTCGAAGAGTCAACATCGTCAGAAAACCACTACCAGCATAGGGTGAGTGTTTCATTTTTTATCAGATAGGGCTAGATTATTTTCCATGCACTAAAAATAGAATTATCTCAAAAAAGTCACATGACTAGATCATAGGTTCAGTTAGACCTCTGAGAGCTCATTTGGGATCCGAAGCTCGAAGAGTCAACATCGTCAGAAAACCACTACCAGCATAGGGTGAGTGTTTGAATTTTTATTACCATAGGTTTAGTGTTTATCGTATGAAACATGTACAAACAATATCTCAGAAAAAATTAGGTAACTAGCAACGTGAATAAGGTTTTCATTACTTATCACTTAATTATGGTATCAGGGAAATACCCCATCATCTAATCAATGTTCATTCACTCTAGACTTTAAAGACCCATCACTATACATTTACTCTACAAGTCTTAGTACAAGCTTGAGTCGAGCTCGGCCTACAGCTTCTCGCGCTTGCGCACTTGAAACAGAACTCTCGACGACTAACAGTGACGGGCTCGGCCTACCGCTTCTCGCACATGCGCACTCGCACACTCTTAACGACGGTGGCGCCACCAACTACAAGTTTCACAAACCTGGAAAACCCCAAAGTTTCGGTTCTAAAAATAGATTCACTCTCAGCTCAAAACTGGAAAAACCCAAAGTTAGATTCACTCTCAGCTCAAAACTGGAAAAACCCAACTTCTCTCTCTTCCCGTTGACTTCTCGTGAACTCACGTGACCTCTTGTGACTTCTCGTGACCCCAACCTCTTGTAACGAAGGCTCTCATTGGCTCCTTAACCAAAATGGCCGCCCCCACAACCTTCCACTTCCGGTCATAGACACGCCCCCAAACTCAACGATTGGCTCTTTCTCCTTATTGCCATGACAACATGACCTCACTTCCGGTATGACGCACTTCCGGTATGACCTCACTTCCGGTATGACGCACTTCCGGTTATGACGTCACAGGCGGCTCCATGGTGTGCCATTTGAATTGACCAATCAGAAGCCAGCATTCTGATGACGTCATCAACGGCGGTTAAATTCAAATGGCACACCATGGAGCTGCCTATTACTACTCTTGACGGCACCAGATCCCACCCTGGCTTATCAGAGGTCCGCGTTTATCCATTTCTCACCAGTTTTCTTTAAACCATCTATTAATACTAATAACAATTTCTTCCATAACTATAGAATACAAAATCGTTATCAGGTATCTTTGTTTCTCGGAGCTAAGTGATAATCTGAATGTGAATCATGCAATTAATTTGGATATTCCAAATCTACTTCTGTACACATATTAACCAAAATAACCGTTTAAGGATATGCAGTTAACACCAAAGGTTTCAAATTCAAAATCACTGGGGAATCTAAATCCTGACATTGTGAGTGGGTATGACCTAGCCTAATATATTATTGGCATCTATATGCAATATATATCTTTTTGTCAGAGATAATCAAATGTCCAGGGGATATATGGTTCGCTTTTGAATATTTGCTGGAAATCATGGAGATTCACCCACATATGGCACTTTTGAAAAACAAATACATAGATGTATCAGGATTTATTTTTACTTCTGGCGTTTTAGTGTTGGAACCCATGCTAGACAGGATTTGTATAGCAATATTTTACACCGGTCCAACACGTAACAATTCCTGAACATATTTCCAATATATTCAAACTCATCTGTTAATAGCGATACGTTTTCAAATAAAAATCGTCGTACTCTCCTACAAAATTTACTTTTAAGTTATTTTCATTCATTTTATGTATGCACATATTCGGAATATATCGGATCTGTTCAACTGACTGTACAACAGATTTCGGTTGTAATTTTATTTCCTAAAATTTAACCTGATTATCTATCATATTCATATTAATATACTCCTTTTCGTAAATATAACTCTACATAAGTTTAGGATCTTATTTTGAAAAATAACCATAACAGAACTGTTAGCGAGGGTAGATAGGCACAGAACTGTTAGCCAGTGTAGGTAGGTAAGGAACTGTCAGTAAGGGTAGATAGGCACAGAACTGTTAGTGAGGGTAGATAGGTACAGAACTGTTAGAGAGGGTAGATAGGTACAGAACTGTTACTGAGGGTAGATAGGCACAGAACTGTTAGTGAGGGTAGATAGGTACAGAACTGTTGGTGAGGGAAGATAGGTACAGAACTGTTAGCGAGGGTAGATAGGCACAGAACTGTTAGCCAGGGTAGATAGGTACAGAACTGTTAGCGAGGGTAGATAGGTACAGAACTGTTAGTGAGGGTAGATAGGTACAGAATATTAGTAAGGGTAGATAGGTACAGAACTGTTAGTGAGGATAGATAGGTACAAAACTGTTAGTGAGGGTAGGTAGGCACAGAACTGTTAGCGAGGGTAGATAGGTACAGAACTGTTAGTGAGGGTAGATAGGTACAGAATATTAGTATGGGTAGATAGGTACAGAACTGTTAGTGAGGGTAGATAGATACAAAACTGTTAGTGAGGGTAGGTAGGCACAGAACTGTTAGTGAGGGTAGATAGGTACAGAACTGTTGGTGAGGGTAGATAGGTACAGAACTGTTAGTAGGAGTAGATAGGTACAAAACTGTTAGTGAGGGTAGATAGGCACAGAACTGTTAGTGAGGGTAGATAGGTACAGAACTGTTGGTGAGGGTAGATATGTACAGAACTGTTAGTAGGAGTAGATAGGTACAGAACTATTGGTGAGGGTACATAGGTACAGAACTGTTGGTGAGGGTAGATAGGTACAGAAGTGTTACCGAGGGTAGATAGGTACAGAACTGTTAGCGAGGGTAGATAGGTACAGAAGTGTTAGTGAGGGTAGATGGGTACAGAACTGTTAGTGATGGGATTATTCGCATTATGTATAAAATTGCCATTATTAATTGACAAAACGTCGTCGATATATGTAAATGTCAAACTAAAGGACACCGCTAGCTTTGTCGTCTTTCGATTCAGCAGTTTTTGAATGAAGTCTTCATCGTATGAGTAACAGGAACAGGTCGGCTAATAAAGGGGCACAGTTGGTTCCCATAGGAATGCCAACAGTTTGTTGCAAGACCAGATCTCTGAACATTACAAATATATTGTCTGTTAGAATTACAGCATGTTTTTATATCAACTTCAGTGTATTTATGTGTGAAATCAGAGTGATGTTGGACAAAATAAGTATCAAGTAAAGGTGTGCCTTCAAATTTTCTTAAAGTTGTTTTGAATCTTTAAGTATCCACATCTGATTTACACCGCTTCTGAAATAAGCAATTGTTCAGTATTGCTGAAGTTTCTCCTTAATGACCGTCAATATCTTGGTAAGGAGTAAAGATAAAGGTTTGGTAGAACATTTGCTAGATCCTGTTATGTACCTCTGCTTATATGGGTTCAATGAAGTTTTTAGGCATCCAATTTAAATATGGTAGATCAAAATCAGTTTCGCTTGTAGGTACATCTAAAGAATGTAATACGGACACGTGATTTTGAAGGATCTCGTCCGTTGAAAGTGAGCTACGTGTGTATGTAGGATTACCAGAATTCGTATTAAACCCTAGTTCCTCTAATAAAAGATTTATAGTAATGTGTCGTACAAATAAAAACCATATTTTTTAGGCTTTGTCTGCTGAGACGAGTACATATTGGTCATGTTATCCAGTTCAATTACTACTTCTGGATCACTAAATTTTACATTGCAGTTTGAAGATGTCATCCGACCTACATTTCACGGCTGAGTTACCACGTTAAGATTTGATTTTGTCATTCTCTCAGAAAGAAGTAGCCTTAGACAGATCAAAATTGCATGGATGATGTGTCATATAATGACTATCAGCTTGCATGTTGCATCTGACCTACATTTCACGGTTGAATGACCAGGATAAGAAGATTTTATTTGGTATAATTTCGGAAAGCAGAAAGGCTAGACTCGTACACAGATGATGCGTCTGGTGATGCCCATTAGCATGCAGTTCGCAGATTTGGCATCTGACCTAAATGTCACGGTTCAGTGACCACATTAAGAAGATTTTATTTTGGCATTATATCGGAAAGAAATAGCACTAGACAGACCAAATATGTATGGACGATACGTCTGATGATGGATATCAGCTTGCAGTTCGAGAATTTGGCATCTGTCCTACATTTCATGGTTGAGTGACCGCATAAAGAAGAATTTATTTTAGCATTATGTCCGAAAGTAGAAAGGCTAGACTTGCCAAACTTGCACAGAATATGCCTGCATAAGTGGGCTATGTAATCTGTGATGACTGGAAATAACACTTCTGAAAGCGTGATAAGTTATCACCATCTAATCAGATGGAAGCTGAATGTCCATGTCATCTTGGATAGAAAATAATATCTGACACAGCTGTATTGTCTTTGGACATTTGAGTGACTTGTAATTTTAGTGTGGCACTGAAATACCATAATTTCCATTATGTTATTTTTCACTGGTGAAACTGGTTAAAATGTATCCGTAAAGAGACCACCGGCCTTCCGCAACTAAACTGGCAGTGTTTCAAACAATGCAGGAAAAGGCCCTATGTTTGGTATTTAAAGAGCGTATATTATGACTTTTCTCAGTATGAATAATCAGGGCCCAGGGCCATAAAATTGTTATCAGACAAATTTTCTACTCAACTTCAAGATTTTACTCAAATCTTGAGAATTTTCTCAACTTGGGTAAAGTGATGGGGCATAAAAATTCTTAGACATATTTCTTTCTCAAGTGCAAAATACTTAAGTACAGCATGTAGGCTAGCTGACTTAAGTAATTCTTAACGGCGAAAATGGCTGCCTCCTATGTTCGCCCTTAGATAATAAACGCAAATACCATTGTCATTGTCGTCCTAGAGAATTTCGGGACATGGTTAATCCTTTGTCTTTCGAAAACAACTTGGTACGTTTGTTTACATTAACAATAGGGACGGTGTAAATATGTCTGGTACATGTGCCTCAGTGTATTTTCCGAGTCATTTATCTTACCTAATGCACTTATACTAATTTACATGTATCTTGAATATCATTTATTATATACATAATACATATTATATGTATAAATTACTGACTTAGGTCATGTATTGGCATTTTACAAGAAGTTTTTAATGTTTTTAAAAAGGTATATATCTATTCCCCTTTTAGTACTATAAAACGCGCTGCCTACTTGATTTTGAACACGTTTTATTCCTCTTGGTTGGTTTTTAAATGATAAATAATAGATTATGGTAAGATTAATGTCCAAACATTCGAAATTATATGAATCGGAACATGGACTGGGACATATGTCTTGGACGAGATTTACACTGCCCCTTGACAATCTTAACTCAGTTGAGAAAATTCTTAAATCGTTTTATGGTCCGCAAATTTTCACTTTTTACTCAGATGAGTAAATTCTTAACTTTTGAGAATAAAATTTTTCTCAGAATTTTCCTTGTTAATGGCCTCGGGCCCAGAGCTCCAGATAAGATTTTAAAGTGATAAAAGCTGTCACAATGATGATTTTTGTTCCCAGACATATGATAAAATATGTGTTCAAATACATTAATAAACACGTGAAACTTTGTAAAAGATCTTCTTTTCGAAGTTATTTGTTTTATTAGAATTTTTAAGTTTTCCCGTACCTTAAAAAATATATCAGCAATCTTTGACACAATCGACGTATGTTAAAGTATGCCGACTTTTATGTTTTATATTTACTTTTAAAATACACTTTTATTGAAAAATACATGTATTATGTAAAATATGTGTTTTTCAAGGCTATTTTTGATACCTGATAATCGGATGAATATATCAATAAAAATATCAGTTGATCACTAAAAGAAATTTTTCCAATCTTTAATGTTACCCTGAATGCTGACATTGCCAAAATAAAAATAATATAACTATTAAAACTATGCGTGCTTTACAATCGTGCCGCCATGTAAGATGGACTTAGGCAGTTTATGATCGTATGTGTCAAGAATGATAATGCCGATAATGCGACGGAACGAGTTTAAAATGGGTCGAGATCACCCGATATACCACCTGCACGTGGACAATTTCAGAAAGGAATGTTTTGAAACGACGGAAAAAACTACTTTGCCTGATTTATGTACGAAATGATGATGTAGGAAAATAAACGCAAAGTGTAATAAGAATAGAATATATATTAACTGCAAATAGCACTGCTTATCGGACACTCGGTAATCTTCGTAAAAAATTACTGAAAGTTAATTTGCAATGCTCAAAGTTATAGCGGACAAAATTAACTGATATTACGGGTTACGTTTGGCAATATTTTTGCGACTGTACGCATGCATTGTTCTAACTATCGGGTGGTCTCTTTAGGATAAATATGAGATAAAATATTACAGGAAATGGGCATGTAAATTTTTTACCTACGACAGCTCATATCGCTTTAAGTTAAAGGGTATTTCACTAACAGAAATAACATTTAAAGGGTAAATCAAAATTCTGGCTATTTTTAAATATATAAATGTTGTTTTACATAATTATATACAAATTGTCACTATAACAATTTGTAATTTCAATTTCCAATGAGTAATTTCACCCCGTTTTAAATTCAAGAGCTGATTTTCAATTTTTAAAGGGTAAATACCCTATTACTACCCTTATTAGGAGCTCTGACATTAATATAGTTTTTACATACAAACTCAGTTATATATGAAACATCTCAAATACCAAAGTATAAATCTCTAGGATGTACAGGACACAGATACAAATCCGGCAAAAATGGACAAACATGGACCTCTGGAAACCAAGAGGTGGGATCAGGTGCCATGGAAGTGTAAGCATCCCCTGTCGACCGGTCACACACGCCGTGAGTCCACATGGAATACATGAGGAACGATTCCTCGTCACAATTCGTACAGGCGTCTTAACATCCGCCAATAAAAAGGCAACTCATCATTTTATATACATACTCGGTTATCAGACGCCATTTTTTCACTAATTTGTGGTGTTTTTAAAACAAGTTAATTCTTTTCAGATTACTTACCATATTGTAACATGCAATGAGTGGAAAATAACAAAAACTTATAAAATAATGTAAACAGCATTCTTCAATCACTGAGCGATCGGATGTAGACTTCTCTGTTTCTATGCAGCGTATATGAGTACATTACGAAGTAAAATTGAAGAAGTACCAATCGATAATCAAAACTCGAGTCCATTATAACACGACGAATTAGATGTGTAAATGGTCTCAACATGAAGAACAATTGCGAATCCCAAACGGGATAAGACCTGGGCCGGTATTCATAAAGATTTTTAGTCTATACTTAAGTATGAAAAAAATACAAGTAACTTTTTTCTTACTTAAGTGGTTAAGAAATGTCTCAAATGTGGGTGAAATTCTTAAGTATTATTCATAAACTTACTTAGCACTTAAGAATGTACTTAAAGTTAAGAGTACCAAAGAGGACTCCTAAATGATAGAAGAATTTTTTAAGTTTTCTTTTTCATAAAGAATTACCATGTTAGAGAAGAAATTTTAAAAGAAGGTTGTAACAAAAAACCTAACAATTCTGTACAGTTTAGTTCAGGCAGTGTGACTTCGCGAGAGACTTTTCATATGAATAAAAAAAAAATAAATATCTTGAAAGAAATTCAACACTGGAGAAGCCTGTCACTCTGAAAATACCTGTTACATGCATGCAATAACTGCAGAAATTGATCAAGTTTGTTTTAGGAGGATATCGGGTCAGTTTTAATTTCAAAGCATCAAATATTTGAGCTTTCAAAATCTCAGAAAAAAAACTGTCATCTTGAGTTTCATTCGGCTTTATTCAAGCTTTGGTAGGTACCAAATCGATGTTTTGGTTGGCAAAATCTATTTACAAACTGGGCTTTCTCCGGATTCCCCTTGGTAACTTACTTAAGTATTACTTAGCTAATAATAACTCTTAGCATCTTTGTGAATTTCACTTAAGAATTATTTCTTATCTAAAAATTTATTTTCTACTCAAGTGTTACTTTAAGTATAAAACTTAAGAATCTTTATGAATATCGGCCCAGGTGTCCGGAAGGAGTCAGCGTCTTCTGCTGGCATGCCACACCCGTCGCAAACGTTCCGTGGAAACCTTTCTAGTTAAATTCGATGAAAAGGTCAAGTACTGTGATAAGGTCAAGTTCGGTGAAAAGGGGTCACTGTCTGTGCTCTGCTCCAGAATATTATCTAATATTTCTGAGAGGGGAACTTCATATTTAACAAGATTCCCGTATCGACCATAAAAACTTCTTAAACGACGACCCCAAGCGTTCAACAACGTAACCTTGTTTAAGTAGTTTATTAGCTATTCGATTTGCTCTCAGAATAAAACATTCTTAAGAAGTATATGCCCTGGCATAACGTATAAGCGTAATTGGTACCCAATGGAAATGGTTGCATCAAACAAAAATATTATTGAACATCGGAGTTTATAGCTGTAATATAGTCAAATCCATATAACCTGGAGGGACGGAGTCTCGTGAACCATTTCTTGATCTGAACCAGTTTTAATTTTAGTACTGTTCCTACATCATACCTATGAGTAAGCCTAGAACTATCCAATGAGGAACAAAATGCTTTTCCCCGTCATAACCGAAATCAAAAGGTTACTCCGCCCCGCCATGTTATGCGGATGGGACAATACTTATATGACCACACACTAAAACAAAACATAGTCATCTTTCTTTTCAACTGTTTATTGGCATATCAATTTTGTACACAGCCAAATCACAACACATTGCAGAACATGCTCTGGTAGTACATGGCTTATCACCAAGGGTCATCTTAACTCCATCACCTCTAAAGTCACATTTGGACTAGTCTGTCATTGGCATCAGGAACAGTCCATTGCTTGTCAGGGGTGACAGAGTTAAATCAATAGATATGTCTTCTGTTATTTACTAAACTTTTGCTACTAGCTGTTTAACGTTAAACAAATGGTAGATTTTAATGTGACCAGTTTGCATGCTACATTAACCAAAACTTGAAGCAAAAATTACTATATTAATAGGTTTCAAATTTTATTTAATATTTGATTCTGTTGAAAACCTGTAGTTGCACAATACAGTAACATTGAAGTTCACCTCATCTTCATATAGCCAGTAATTCAAATAAAAACAAAATCTGTAGTTATAAACAAATCTGTTTTTTTTTTACTTCTATTGACTTCACCATACTGGATTACGATTTTGATTTTCAAATACATAATAACAGGTATATATACCTATTATAGGTAATCTTATTGGATCCATTATTTTAATTTGCGTTTTAACAAATTCTAGATAAAATTTCAATAAATGATTAAAATTCACGAAATAAAAAAAATGATGATCATAATCTTCTGACAAGATAAAATCATAAAAACAAACAATTTACCGGTTCATTAGTGGACAAAGAGTTTACTATTCTTTGTACTACTGATAATAAATAACTCTGACCTCTAACAAAAGTTGAATTTTCTAAACTATTTTACCAGAAACCTTGCCAATATGTAATACCATATTGACAGTCCATTCTGACTGTAATTTATATCATTTAACTACATATAGCTGTTGTGCAAGATATGGACATCTTGTAACCACAAAAAAAAAATATAAATTGTAATCCAATTTTCGAAACAATTACTCCATAATTTGACAGTAGAATGAGTGTACCACGTGGCCATCTTTGGTATGATCTACCCATTGTACCTGTGTACCCTGCTATCTATCCTATTTTCTCTCTATTCTGCCCTAAGCAATAATAATGTTTATCTACACATGTGTTTATTAGACAGGTACAAGCTGACTAGATATTGATTTAAGTTTTAACTGACAGCTTTATCATATGAAATACTGTTTTGGTGATAAAATGTTCGATTTGAAGCCCTGTGATGGTCAAAACATGGATGTAATCGTCACAACAGAACGTTGTTATTTCTAAAAATGATCAGAATGTTAATTTTTGTGATTATCTGGCTGTATATATAATCTAGATACCTTGTGTCAAATGATAATTTTACAACAGACGAGTTCCGTATAATTCACCCATCAGTTATGTACTCTATGACTTTTAATCACAGACCTCTTCAAGGCAGGTTACCATGAATGATATGTATTTTCAAATTGTTAAACAAAATTTATTCAAATATGATACACTGAGACAAAAGAAAAAGAAATTTACAAAAGAAAACAATTTGTACTATCAAATAAAATACTATGTCTTAAAGCTGAGCAAAGTAAATGCCAAATGTATGAGATGGCAAGCAATAATTCGTATTAATATTCTACTTTAATGCTATTAAAAAAGTTCTGAAAAGTACTACGTCCTAAATTGAAGAAAATATCAAAATGCAAATAAGTCTATTATTAGGAATGATTTTTAAAAAAATGTTCTACATGTTAGCATAACTATTTTGTTATGGAACCTACACTGTGGTTCTGTATAGTTCAACAGGACTTTATAAGCCACTATCTAGATATAAGTAATAATGAATTTGTATATATCATATGATATTGCCAATGGTGTAGTGTAATCGTAATCATGAATCTAAACAATGTAATAGTTGTGTATATGTCTGAAAAAGCACATTATGACCAAGTCACTGTCACTGACACTCTTGTTTACTTAAGATACATGGACATAGTAAACAAACACATGGTTGATTACACATATTCCTGAGTTCTCACAGTGAAACCCTTCACTTTTTGCACACAGATAGCATTTATTTTATAAATCTTGAAATATATCCTGTATTTTTTGAAATTATTCAATGTACAATACATGTACCTGGGCTATTCAAGATAAAACACATACATACGTAAGGCACTTGTAACAGTGTGGCTCTCAATCTTTACAGGAATTCAAATTACAGATTCCAGAACAAAACCAAAAACAGGTATTCAACATTGCATTAACATCAGTATCAACAGAAGAAAAAAAAATTTCCATGAAAAACATCCACGTTTAGAACAATCCTTTAAAAAGATATAGACAAAAATAACTAACTTTGGTTTCCCCAAATTTAAATTTCCAAAGATACCATTTCAATTACAAATAAAAATGATGCCTCACAGTTTAAGCTCCATTTTAAAATTTTGAAATATCCCATTTGAGAATTGTGAACATGATCAACTATGGGCAGATTGTCATCACAGACTTTGAGGTATTTCTTCAATAACATTCAGGATGAAGTGTAACTAAACAATGCAACATGTCAATATACCATTTGTGTGCAAAATTGTCTGAAAAAGAACAGTTCTTGAGTGAAGATAAGTCATGTTCTTTATAAGTTTCAGTGTTACCAAACAAAAACACACATCACCAAACTTGATATATAGATATAGATATCAATCAATTAGACTCAACAATTAGTTCCACAAATTGATGCTGTGTACACAAAACAGTCATAATATATATATATTTATATAGAACTCTTCACAGTGCAGCGTCACAAATAAAAATTTATACAGATTACACGGCATATGTAAATGTTCTGATTCTTTTGATTTTAACCTCACACAAAAATGTCAACAAATCCATAACAATAACTTTTGTTTGTAAAACAGAAAGAGAAAAATAAAACACCGCAAACAGTTTAGCACAAAAATAGCTATTTCAGAGTTCATATCCCTTACAACACTTCACAGAAAGTACAACAAACGCTATATCTAAAAAACAAAAACACTAAGTTACCTATAAGGTAATCAACAGATACCAAGCTACTTTTGAAAATTCTGACAATCTAATGAAAATTATATCTTATATTTCAAATCAATCCAGAGCTAGACATCTTGGATATCTTTTTAGCAATGAGCAGGGCAAATGTTTTAAAATATCTGTAGAACACACAACAGGAGTCCACCAACCACAGAGAAAAAGCTTTCATGTGACATGGAACTTTTTACAACAATTTCAAATTTTGAAAATCCTTATCAACTTCAAAGTCTTTAGTTTACTGACTCTATGTCAACATTAAAAACTCTTATCATAAACACTTCCGAAACAATGATAAATAAGCCCGTTCCCCAAATCTCCTGTAAGTTCTACATAAATCACAAGACTTATGAACCCACAGGGAAAAATGGGTCAATTTCCAACAACCTCAGATGCAGAGGTAAATAGAGCTATTTATGAGGTGAAACCTTGACGTTAATAAATCAATAAAACAATTTCAATTCTTCCGACATCACAAAAATCTCTTCACATGTCACAGAAGTGAAGAAAATGATATTTTCATACAATGAAAGGCAAAAAGCTTGTAATGAAAACATAAACCATAACAACATTAAATGCTCCTTATTAAGATCTGAGTACAAATGCTTCTACATAGCATACAGTATAGTACAGCACTATTTCATGTTAATGAGAATTACACTGACAGGCAAATTGTTCTGGAATGTACAAATTCAAAATTGAAAAATAAATTCTTCAAGGGCATTGTCACTAAACATGGCTAAGAATTTTATGATCTGAATCAGAAACTGGACAAAACCTAAAGTTCATGCTTGTTTGCTTTTTTTTCTTTTGTGCTACTTTTTTGTGAATAAGTTTCAAATCAAATGTGTAAGTAGCTGCTGATAAAAAAATCCTAATATGAATATGCACGATCATAATCTGACAACTTGATATTAGCATCCTCACAATAATTTTACTGATATTCTTTGGCCATATTTTTACTAATGAAGGTCATAATAATATCAAAATCAGCATAGATACCAGATTTTAATATCCTAAAAGGCTTTAGAAATAGCCATAAGCTACAAAATGTACACCATTTTGATTAATTTCATAAACTTTATCCATGAAATTTGATCGTCCAGTCGGTTTTTAAAACTTCAGGACTTTGTGTGAAGTTTCAATTTATTTGACAAATTATTGTAACCTTGGTTAAAATGTTCTTAATATTAGAACATTTGGGAAACTTCTGAAGGCTTACACTTCTTTAACACTTTTGTAAGCTTACACTTCCTGAACACTCCTCTAGGCTAACACTTCTTTCCTGTAAGCTTACACTTCCTGAACACTCCTCTAGGCTAACACTTCTTTCCTGTAAGCTTACACTTCCTGAACACTCCTCTAGGCTAACACTTCTTTCCTGTAAGCTTACACTTCCTGAACACTCCTCTAGGCTAACACTTCTTTCCTGTAAGCTTACACTTCCTGAACACTCCTCTAGGCTAACACTTCTTTCCTGTAAGCTTACACTTCCTGAACACTCCTCTAGGCTAACACTTCTTTCCTGTAAGCTTACACTTCCTGAACACTTTGCCTGAGCGACAATAACACTTTATACATACAAGATACAATAGCTGTTTCTACTATGGACCAAACCATGGGACATAAATGAATGATACACATATATATATATACACATACAATAATAACACATTATCAATATGTACTGATATAGGTCAACATTATAGCAAAATAATTATTTTCTGTTTGATTACATATAATCTTTGGTATTATTTCAAAACATTATATCAACAATATATTAAACCATGAGTTTACAACAGGGCTATTGATACAAATATCTGTTATAAAAGTATTGTGTTTGGGAAATGCAAGCTTTTTATGTTGGGGAAATGAAACATATATATGACAGTTTTTAAGAACATTTTGAATATAGAGTCCAAACAATACAAACTGTCATAAACAGCAAACCAATGATCACTGATATATCATGGTTTTACATGAGCAAATTTTAAACACAAATGTGATATTGAGACAAAAACCAGAATGTCCTGATCTAGAACAGTTTGAGCAGAGATAAGTCACATTTACAAAATGATATTAAAATGAAATAACCCTTAGATATATTTTCCCAATTTAATTAATGTTCTTTTTTCAGATTTTAACCCAAAATATCAGCACTTCAATATTACATCTTCTCTAAGACATTAAAACTGAAAATATTTTCAAATCCTTTGAAAATAAAGGACAAAATATCAGTTTTGTAATTAAAAGTCAAATAAAAAAATAAGTATGAACATGATGCCAGAATGAAAAATATACAAATGCTAATGGTACTCTGTGGTTGGGGACACATGACTGACAAAATAATGCAGAACTACATAAACAATAAAACAATGATTGTAATAGATTCTGAACGTTAATTCACCGTTGACTAACCCAATAAAAAATTCTATCTCCCAAAGATAAAGTAGAGAATAATCATAGAAAAGACAAAAAAAAGGTAACTGAAACCCTAAGTTCTTTACATACTCTGCCTATCTATAGTATACTTGCCAACACTTACTTAAAATAGCAACATATTTCAAACAGGCAGACTCAATTTTTAAAAGGAAACATGTACGACATCACGTTGACACGGGTATAGCACGCCACTGCACGTCACGTTGTCATCTACATAGAATAGAAGAAGCAAAGGAGAATCATTTTATTATGATGCTGAAGGTGAGCCCTCTAATTACATAAAGCAGTACTTAATATCTCATCAATAAGTCACCCTACAGCACATGCTAGCAATCTATCGTGTATATATTATATTACAAATATACACACGGGTTTGCTCTAATGCATATAGATTAAATTAATACATGTATCAATTAATAAAGACGGTTATAGGTAATGGGATAATGTATACAAAATCGCCCCAGAACCTCTAAAACAAAACCTTGATATCACAGCTAACAAAATATCTTCAGCAGAAAACTGAATTGAAGGGATCAAGTTCTACAATACTTATATGTAATGGAACTGAGATATCAATACAACACTTATATGATGTACTAAGGCTTACAACAATCAAATTCAAATTGGATTCTAAAAATTTAAAGAAACTAAAAATGATATAGGGATCAAACACACCAATAAGAGATGACAGACTTGACAACAACCTTGACAACACATAAACTAACCACATACATTATCTTGACACCAATAAAAAGAGACATCATTTAGACAACAGTGACATTAGGGACCAAAGAACAATCACAACAACAGCACTAGATCTAGATTTAGACCATATTGAGAAAATTAAATTATACAACAATATCACGTAGTACTTTACATTACCTAAAGCATTAGGGCCTACTTAACTCTGGTTATGATTTAAATGATACAGGTGATAGGGAATCTGTATCATTCTATATGTCAAAGATCATGAGTATGCCACAGTGTAGGAAAGCAATATACATAATAAACCTAAGAACAACAATATAATACACTCCTCAGGACAACTATATAATAAACTCTTTAGGACAACACATTATAACACTCCTAAGGACAACACTATATTACTCTTCAGGATAGCACTATAGAACACTCCTAAGGACAACACTATATTACACTCTTCAGGATAGCACTATAGAACACTCTTAAGAACAACAGTATATTACACTCTTCAGGATAGCACTATAGAACACTCCTAAGGACAACACTATATTACACTCTTCAGGATAGCACTATAGAACACTCCTAAGGACAACACTATATTACACTCTTCAGGATAGCACTATAGAACACTCCTAAGGACAACAGTATATTACACTCTTCAGGATAGCACTATATTACACTCGTCAGGACAACAGTATATTACACTCTTCAGGATAGCACTATAGAACACTCCTAATTACACTCGTCAGGATAGCAGTATAGAACATCCTAAGGACAACACTATATTCTTCAGGATAGCACTATAGAACACTCCTAAACACACTATATTACACTCGTAAGCACTATAGAACACTCCAACAACACTATATTACACTCGTCAGGATAGCACTATAGAACACTCCTAAGGACAACAGTATATTACACTCGTCAGGACAACAGTATATTACACTCTTCAGGATAGCACTATAGAACACTCCTAAGAACTATATTACACTCGTCAGGATAGCACTATAGAACACTCCTAAGGACAACACTATATTACACACTTCAGGATCAGAAACACTCCTACGGATATATTACACACTCTATAGAACACTCCTAAGGACAACACTATATATTACACTCGTCAGGATAGCAGGACTCCTAAGGACAACACTATATTACACTCGTCAGGATAGCACTATGGAACACTCCTAAGGACAACACTATATTACACTCGTCAGGATAGCACTATGGAACACTCCTAAGGACAACACTATATTACACATGTCAGGATAGCACTATAGAACACTCCTAGGAACACTATATTACACATGTCAAGGCACAACTCCTAAGACAACACTATATTTCAGGATACACTATAGAACACTCCTAAGGACAACACTATATTAGTCAGGATAGCAACTAAAACACTCCTAAGGACAACAGTATATTACACTCGTCAGGATAGCACTATAGAACACTCCTAAGGACAACAGAACACTCACTAACTCCTAAGGACAACACTATATTACACTCTTCAGGATAGCACTATATTACACTCTTCAGGATAGCACTATAGAACACTCCTAAGGACAACAGTATATTACACTCTTCAGGATAGCACTATATTACACTCGTATATTACACTCGTCAGGATAGCACTATAGATAAGGACAACACTATATTACTCGTCAGGAAGCACTATAGAACACTCCTAAGGACAACACTATATTACACTCGTCAGGATAGCACTATCACTCCTAAGGACAACACTATATTATAGTCAGGATAGCACTATAGAACACTCCTAAGGACAACACTATATTACACTCGTCAGGACAACACTATATTACACTCGTCAGGATAGCACTATAGAACACTCCTAAGGACAACACTATATTACACTCGTCAGGATAGCACTATAGAACACTCCTAAGGACAACACTATATTACACTCGTCAGGATAGCACTATAGAACACTCCTAAGGACAACAGTATATTACACTCGTCAGGATAGCACTATAGAACACTCCTAAGGACAACACTATATTACACTCATCAGGATAGCACTATAGAACACTCCTAAGGACAACACTATATTACACTCTTCAGGATAGCACTATAGAACACTCCTAAGGACAACACTATATTACACTCGTCAGGATAGCACTATAGAACACTCCTAAGGACAACACTATATTACACTCATTCATAGAACACAAATGACAACACTATATTACACTCATCAGGATAGCACTATAGAACACTCTAAGGACAACACTATATACACAAGGATAGCACTATAGAACACTCCTAACCTATATTACAACTGTCAGGATAGCACTATAGAACACTCCTGACAACACTATATTACACATGTTCTATTACACTCCTAAGGCTATATTACAACTCGTCAGGAGCACTATAGAACAACTCCTTATTACACTTCAGGATAGCACTATCACAGTTCTAGGGCTCTATTACACTCTTCAGGATAGCACTATTACTAAGGAATTACAATCTTCAGGATAGCACTATAGAACACTCCTAAGGAAAACACTATATTACACTCGTCAGGATAGCACTATAGAACACTCCGGGACAACACTATATTACACTCGTCAGGATAGCACTATAGAACACTCCTAAGGACAACAGTATATTACACTCTTCAGGATAGCACTATAGAACACTCCTAAGGACAACACTATATTACACTCTTCAGGATAGCACTATATAATGCTCCTAAGGACAACACTATATTACACTCTTCAGGATAGCACTATAGAACACTCCTAAGGACAACAATATATTACTCTTCATGACAAATGACCACTAACCACTTCTTTATTGACAAGTGACCACTAACCATTTCTTTACTGGACAACTGACTACTAACCATTTCTTTACTGCACAACTGACCAATTTTTTATAATTCACAGTTCTAGGGCTCTAACACTTAATTTACTGAAACAATTAAACTAAGATAGAGTAAAACCTATGTTTAGCAGACAGCAGCCGGACTTGTAAAATTGTCTGTTATAAAGAGGTGGCCACTGAATGAAGGATGACCATTCACTGCTAAATTATTTATACGTAAAATCAACACAATTGTTCATGTAATCAACTGTTATGATGCAATGCAAGGAAATATCAAGCAAAAACACAAAAGATTGTGGGAGTGTTTTTCAAGATAGAAGTCAGACATACAGCTTAGTGAGAAATTGCCTGTGGCAATGGAAGTTGATCATAGGAAGACTGTCTGCTAATTCAAGGTTAAAAATAGAGAACTTATTCATATCTGGGCAAACAACTCTGTCTGTTGTCGGGGTAAGGGAGTAAAACAGACGCTAGTAGTCTTAAGTAACAAGTAAATCCTGACTTAGACAAATTGTCCATTATCACAGGGTGTCTGCTGATTCAAGGTGTCTGTTATGACAGGTTTTACTGTATATTTGATACTGGTATGTGACATAAGGAGACTTAGATGAGTGATTAATATCAAGTCTGCTGTATATAGGACACTACCAAATTATAGATTTGTGTAGCTACAGTACTGTGCTAAAGTTTAGGCAGATGCCTGCTACTGGGATGTAAAGCGATGATCTGCACAGATAAAAAGTTTCTTCGTGATTAGATTACATAAATACAGACAAGAAGATGATTTGCTAACATGTAAAATGTCTATGAATATTGATTTCCAAGATGATTCAATGAAGCACAGAAATGTAGCTACTGTTTTCATGATAAATATAAGCTGGTGTATTATAATGATGTCACATCTGACCTTTGCTAATTTCATAAGCAAATTCTCAGTTATTCTTTTAGTTTGTTTTGATTGAAACAAAAATACTGATATTATCCATTTACCTAGTGACTATTATAGTACTTTCAATGTACATTATGTCATGTTTTAACTGACCAACTTTTTACGTCATGACTGATTTTGCTGTAATTACTATAAGAATATTCAAATTACTATATGAATATGCAAATTATTACAATGATAAAAATATAAATAACAAAGGTCAGATAGGACATTAAATATATCATAATATAATCAAAACATTTAAAAGACAAAATGGATGCTGTTTCCCTAAATTAAGCTAAATCATGCATACACTGAGGAGAAATAATCTCCAATCTTTAAACACAAAAAGTGATGATGGATGACTGTTAAGCTGTTGTGTTATCAATTTGATCAGGTACATTTTGTTTGTGTTGTTAACAATTGGATCAGGTACATTTTGTTTGTGTGATCAATTTAGTCAGGAACATTTTGTTTGTACTTTTAATTATTTAGTCAGGTGCATTTTTTGGTGTACATTTTGTTTGTTTTGTTAATAATTTGATCAGGTACATTTTTTGTGTTGTTATCAATTTGGTCAGGTACATTTTGTTTGTGTTTTGATTAATTTGCTCTGGTACATTTTGTGTGTGTTGTTAATTATTTGGTCAGGTACACTTTGTTTGTGTTATCAATTTAGTCAGGAACATTTTGTTTGTCCTTTTGATAATTAAGTCAGGTACATTTTTTGTGTTTTTAATAATTTAGTCAAGTACATTTTGTTTGTTTTGCTAATAATTTGATCAGGTATATTTTGTTTGTGTTGTTATCAATTTAGTCAGGTACATTTTGTTTGTTTTGCTAATAATTTGATCAGGTATATTTTGTTTGTGTTGTTATCAATTTAGTCAAGTACATTTTGTTTGTGTTTTTAATAATTTAGTCAGGTGCATTTCGTTTTGTTATTAATTATTTGGTCAGGTTGATTTTGTTTTTGTTGTTAATACTTTATTCAGGTACATTTTGTTTGTGTTATTAATTATTTGGTCAGGTACATTTTGTTTGTGATGTTATCAATTAGGTTAGGTACATTTTGTTTGTGTTATCAATTATTTGGTCAGGTACATTTTGTTTGTGTTGTTAATTTTATTCAGGTACATTTTGTTTGTGTTGTTATCAATTAGGTCAGGTACATTTTGTTTGTGTTATTAATTATTTGGTCAGGTACATTTTGTTTGTGTTGTTGATAATTGATCAGATACATTTTTTTTGTTTATGTTATCAATTTGGTCAGGTACATTTTGTTTGTGTTGTTAATAACTGATCAGGTACATTGTTTTTGTTTATGTTATCAATTTGGTCAGGTATATTTTGTTTGTGTTGTTAATAACTGATCAGGTACATTGTTTTTGTTTATGTTATCAATTTGGTCAGGTATATTTTGTTTGTGTTGTTAATAACTGATCAGGTACATTGTTTTTGTTTATGTTATCAATTTGGTCAGGTACATTTTGTTTGTTCATATGTATGTATGTCAAAATTTAACAAATCTCACAGCTTTGAGGTGGCTGACCTTAATGCACTCCTAATTTTGACATAAGTAAAGAAGTATGCCAGTGACATCAATATCAAATTTCTTTGTTGTGCATTTTTGTTGTTTTTATTTATCATTTAGTTTTTTGCTTCTGAGTTTTTTGCTTGTCTAGGTTGTGTTTTTTTTTGTTTTTTTTCTTTGATTTTTTTTGGGGGGAGGGCGTCAAAAGTATAAAATATAATTCTATTACTGTGCGAGGTAAAAACAATTATTTATCAATTAGATTGGTGTATAAATAGTAAAACAAATTAAGGTAGTGATTCAATCCCTGGGATCATTTATGAAAGGAGGTTTGGCATGTAGTGAAATTATGACTGATCCCTGGTAGCAATTGTAAAAGAAAGAGAGTCTAAGCCTTGGTGTGTAGGGTGACAGATCCCTGAGAGTCTAAGCTTGGTGTATAGGGTGAGTATGACTGATCACTGGGAGCCTATGCTTGGTGTGACTGATCACTGGGAGCCTATGTGAGTAGTGATGACTGATCACTGGGAGTCTATGCTTTGGTGTGTAGGGTGAGTATGACTGATCCCTGAGAGTCTAAGCGTGGGGTGTATGACTGATCACTGGGACTCTGCTTGTGTGTAGGATGACTGATCCCTGAGAGTCTAAGCTTGGTGTATAGGGTGAGTATGACTGATCACTGAGAGTCTAAGCTTGGTGTGTAGGGTGAGTATGACTGATCCCTGAGAGTCTAAGCTTGGTGTGTATAGATCACTGGGAGCCTATGTTGAGGGTGAGTATGACTGATCCCTGAGAGTCTAAGGGTGTCTTGGGTGAGTAAGACTGATGAGAGTCTAAGCTTGGTGTGTAGGGTGAGTATGACTGATCACTGTGAGCCTATGCTTGGTGTGTAGGGTGAGTATGACTGATCACTGGGAGCCTATGCTTGGTGTGTAGGGTGAGTATGACTGATCACTGGGAGCCTATGCTTGGTGTGTAGGGTGAGTATGACTGATGGGAGCCCTTGGTGTGTAGGGTGAGTATGACTGATCCCTGAGAGTCTAAGCTTGGTGTATAGGGTGAGTATGACTGATCACTGGGACTCTAAGCTTGGTGTGTAGGGTGAGTATGACTGATCCCTGAGAGTCTAAGCTTGGTGTGTAGGGTGAGTATGACTGATCACCCTATGCTTGTCTGAGTATGACTGATCCCTGAGAGTCTAAGCTTGGTGTGTTGGGTGAATATGACTGATCACTGGGAGCCTATGCTGGTGTATAGGGTGAGTATGTGATAGTCTAAGCTTGGTGTGTTGGGTGAGTATGACTGATCCCTGAGAGTCCCTGGTGAGTTGGGTGAGTAAGCTTGGTGTCTAAGTTGGTGTTTAGGGTGAGTATGACTGATCACTGGGAGTCTAAGCTTGATGTGTTGGGTGAGTATGATGAGGGAGTCTAAGCTTGAGTGTAGGGTGAGTATGATCCCTGGGAGTCTAAGCTTGGTGTGTAGGGTGAGTATGACTGATCCCTGAGAGTCTAAGCTTGGTGTGTTGGGTGAGTATGACTGATCACTGGGAGCCTATGCTTGGTGTATAGGGTGAGTATGACTGATCCCTGAGAGTCTAATCTTGATGTGTAGGGTGAGTATGGCTGATCACTGGGAGTATGGCTGATCCCTGGGAGCCTATGGTTGGTGTGTTGGGTGAGTATGACTGAGTGTCTCACTGAGAGTCTGATCCCTGAGCTAAACTGGTGTAGGTAGAATGGTGAGTATGACTAATCCCTGAGAGTCTAATCTTGATGTGTAGGGTGAGTATGACTAATCACTGAGAGTCTAATCTAGGTGTGTAGGGTGAGTATGGCAGATCACTGAGAGTCTAAGCGTGGTGTGTAGGGTGAGTATGACTAATCCCTGAGAGTCTAATCTTGATGCTTGGTGTGTTGGCTGATCAGGGAGTATGGCTGATCCCTGGGAGCCTATGTTGGTCTGTTGCTTGGTGTGTCTAAGCTTGGTGTGTAGGGTGAGTATGACTGATCCCTGAGAGTCTAAACTTGATGTGTAGGGTGAGAATGGCTAATCACTGGGAGTATGGCTGATCCCTGGGAGTGTATGCTTGGTGTGTTGGGTGAGTATGACTGATCACTGAGAGCCTACGCTTGGTGTGTAGGGTGAGTATGATTGATTCCTGAGAGTCTTAACTTTGGTGTGTAGGGTGTGTATGACTGCAGTAATCAATGATGTGTGCAGGATGAAAATGATCAAAGTTAAAAGTTAGATCTATGTTGGATTAAATTCTTGTGTATAAAGAAAAATGACAACATCATAAAGGAGAGAATCTCTAAAGAAACAAGGATGTCATGCTAATCACAGTTACAACATAAAACACAACAGGGTCAATCACACAGCAGAAGAACAGAAGAGATAAATAGTAGCTGTATCCGATTGACATTTGTCCTTCTGTGTGACGTCCAAACAGTCCGCTCCTCTTGGTTTGTTCATCACAGATCATGGAAGTTGTTGTAATTATCATGTTGGATATATATAACAACTATAATATCAATGATCAGATTTCTCTGACTATCAATCAACAAAAATGCCAAAGTGAGCCAGTTCTGACATTCAATATGACAGTGTACACATTAACAATTAGGTACGATAATTTGATACAGTCTACACGGCACAATGTCGGAAATCTTATTGCAGTTTTTGGTTGAATGGTTCATGCTAAATAAGGGGGCTAAAAATTCCAATAAATAAGAACCTTGGTATCATAATCTGAATACAGTACAGCCTCTGTAAGCTATTAAATAGATGCAGATGAAGATAAATTTTTAAAAGTTTACAATAACTTGATAAAATATATCAACGCAAGATCAGTGAAAAATTGGTGAAACCCCAAAAATATATCAAAATAATGAGGCGTAAAATTGGTCATCCTCCCAAAAACATTTTTGAGATCTTTCTTTGAGATTGTTCAACCAAAGACGAATACACTACCTAAATATCAAGAGACAGAACAGACCATACGTGTGAATGAGTCCTGTCATGTCTACAAAACATGTGACTAGGGGGTCAGGAGATTTAAAATGCAGCATTTCCCATATCCTACAAATTCTACATACCAAATTTTGAGAAATTATTCTGGTGATGTTTTAAAAGAAGTTCAAAATATTTTAAAGTTCACACATTTTGGTAACATATTTCTGTGCCAGACAAATTCTTTAGAAATATTAGAAATAGTAGGAGAATGTCAGACATGCTCACTTTGTTTAGAACATTAACCCGAGATTGATATTTTACCTGAGATTGATATACCTACCACAGTTTTGTTCCCTTGTAACGTCAGTAAGGTTTGCTGTCATTTTTCGGTCGCTTCAGCTGCACTTTAAGTCTCTTCATACCAATTTGAAATCCATTCATGGCCTGAATGGCTGCTTGAGCTGATAGAGCGTTGTCATAACTAACAAAACCTGAAAGAAAAAGATGTGTTCCAGAAAACGCCATTACCAGAGTCATGAAGAGTCTAAAGTCCCATAACTCTGGTAAAATACCTCCCAATGTTTGCAATACTCGAGCCCACCCTTGATATTAATGTAAAGAAAATACTAGATTTGGTTTTAGTTTGAGGAAAGAATCTCCAGTTATTTGATGGTAACCATAATGTTGTAGACATATAGATATATGACCAAACAGGTAAATGACAATACCTTGCACAAATAACTGTATACTACTCTATATTTGATCTTGACAGCATGAAAATCAGAATTTTAAAAAAAAAAATCGGAAAGTTAGAATATATCAGTGCCATGTAATATCTGTTTAAGGTGCCATCCAAATAACTAGTGACTTTCATTTTTTACACTGAGCATTTTGGAAAAGAACTTACTACTCGAGTCAAATTTTATATTTAATCATTTTATATGTATGTATACGTGTGAGTGAAATGTGAAAATGTGCAGTAAATCCCCAGATTCTATTGAATCATAGAACCATCAAAATTTCAATGTTTACTGAAAATGCCACGAAATCTGTCAAAATTTTTCTCTTTACCAAATAATTTAATTACTAATTACAAACCGTACAGGAAGTGTAGGTCAGTATCACTTACCAAAGCATTTACTGAGGTTTGTCTGTTTATCTATGAAAACCTTCGCAGAGATCACCGAACCAAATGGCATAAATGTTTGCATTAAGTCCTGGTCACTGAATTCTTGTGGTAAATGGTAAATAAAAAGATTGGCACCGTCAGGTCCTAAAACGAAGAGAATTTATACAGCTCGCATGAAATAGTTGACGTAAACAATTATGAAAGCACGACAGAATAACTAGGCCATGCATAGATGTCAGCCCTATGAAGTATCCATCAGTAATACCAGTGCTATTTTTCCCATAAATTGAGATCATTTTCAGGAATCTGAAATTACTTGACAAAATGTTCCTCCCTACACATGGTTCCATGCTTAATAGAAAAACCACATCCACAAACCTCACAATATTTTATTGACAATAATGCCATATAGACTTCCCCCATTACCACAAGTGTCTGTTGCCTGCCTAAACATTTTCAATATGTTTAAGAAAATATTTGACAAATATCAACACAGCATATTGTTACCAATTACAGTTTTCCTGACTAAGAATAGTACCATTGCAAAATATGTGTCCAAAAATATTCCAAATAGAAATTAGAATCTGGAAATGGAATTTTCAGAGTTTGTTGAAATAAATCACAATATGGAAAAACTGACAGAACTCCGATTTGTAATGATTCTGCAAAATCAGTAACGGCTGGGATCTATGGGCCACGGAAGATATGTTTTACACTACTTAGAGTCAAAAAGGTCATATGAATGACCTATCTACCCCTGTCAAAAGGCAAATGAAATTCCCCATTGAGGAAACTGAAAATAATTGTCTGTGTGGTTCTTCAGAAATTGATAATTTCCAAACATTTATGTTCACCAAATCATGCATATTATCAAGAGGGAACAGCAATGGATATGGTGAAATCGTATTGTAAAATAAAAGAATGAAAAGACATTCTAACAATGTGAAGGAATTTCAATGATAGCCAACTCAGTTTTGACCATACATGTATAGCAACCATTACTGTTTTATCTAATTCTTTAACGTACACACCAGTTTAGGCAAAACAGCTGGTCAAAGGGTTTTGGTTTGTTTGTGGGATGTTTCTTCTAGCAGGTGGGGCAATATATAGCGTTAAACAGTACAAAACTCATTCCTTTATTGATAAAAATGTTTCAAACCTTCTGTCTGTTTACCCGCGGGAGAATTCGCCTGTGCCTGCTGTAATTGTTGAGCTGCCTGACTACTGAATGCATTTGGGAATGATGCTAAAAATAGAATTAGATAAATGTGAAACCATGGCAATCCACTCTCATTAGAACATTGTAGTAGTTAATAAAAGGACATGATCAGTTGGTAATGTTTTTATTTCCATTGATGAAAGTTCCTGTAAAGTGACGATAATCAATCAAATTTTACATATCACATTAGTGTGAAAGGAAATTCAAAATGTAAAATTGCTTTCTTTAAATGATGATCCGAGTTAACCTCGGAAAACATATTTATTTACAGGATAACTGGCACAGTACTGATCAACCTGTGCTACTTTGTTCTGTTTTTATCCAAAATAAACACTCCAAATCAATGAGGGTTTGTAGCTAAATTTATCTGAGGTACTCAATTTAAAATTCAATTTATCATATATTTAGTATTCAGCACCTTTTTCCTATAATAATCTTCAATTCATAAGTGTTCACCTATTAAAATTTTCTTCAGGTTCTCAATGCTATTTTATGCATTTATGTTGGGTATACTTCTATTTCAAACTTTACAGCAAATATATACTAGTGTTCATATTGTTTATCCAAAAGTCCTAAAAATCATAATATCTAGGCTAAATACTATCCCTTGATAATGTGGTCAATGTTATTTATATCAGTCAGTAACAACGACATAAATATGATGGGACAACTGTACACTAGTCCAAATCTGTACAGATGATACCTCATGCTATATCACACCAAAAACACTGTGTATATATACAGTCAAACCTTGAACAAATGGGATTCAGAAAATGAATGAAACTTTTCAGGAAACGTATATAAATCAACTACATTTTTTAATATTAAAAAGTGTTACTTTACTATTCGTCATGATAACACCAGTGGTAAAGTGTGGTTAACAGTCACATGGCCTGTCATGACCACTTATTGCTTTTTGACTTATCTAAATACTGCCAGACACTATAAGTTATCTCCCTTTATTTTTACCAACCACCTATCAAATGTCAAGGTTTGTCTATACATTAAAACAAACATGAATAAGTACATATATTTCTTATCTACAATCCAGCAAAAAGTTCATTTGTGTCTATATGTGCATAAAACAACAACAAAATAATGATTTCAGAGATTCCCGGCATCTGCTCATTAAAGTTTGCAAATTTAACATCTTTCACCTTTCATGACTGATGATATAATTATAATACCAAGGCACAGAGAAAATGATTAAATAATTATGAGTTTAGATAAGCAAACACTTAGTTATACTACTTTTTAGACAGGCAAGTTGCTGATGATCTTATCAAAGATTTTGTGTAACCATGACAATATCATCAACGAAACAATGATGTGTTACACGAGGTTACGTCACTTCGAAACAAACGAACGGGGATTAAAATCATAGCAAGAAGCGTAACGCAACATACTGGTGTGCTCTGAACAGGACAAGTGCAGATGTCAGGAAACAGAAACATACGAGACAAAAGAAGAGCAGTTTTCATGTGTCAAATTGAAAATGTCCTAATAGACCCTTACCCAAGGTTTTCAGTTTAATATTGTGCCATTATATTATTTAAACCAATTTTACAGAGAATAATTACCACTCCTCTTAAAATTGTTTCAAATCAAAGAAAGTCACAAAATTTTCCTATCCAAAACGAAAAGTTTTTCTGATGCACAGACATTTTATATAAAACCATTTTTTTTACAAGTCAATAGATTAATATGAAGTACTTACAATGATGTATAAATAATTGCATAAGTAGACCAAAGAAATACCCCCTCCCATCCATCTGAAAAATTACAGATAGAAACTTGCTCATTGCTTTTAAAAATCATTGTTTGACACCATGAAAACTGTTCCCTGTTGATCAAGGGCGAGATTATCTCCGAGATACAGGTTATACATGCAGTCCATGTCAGAACATTCCACATAATACTGTGCATCTCGGACAATGTCTCACTTGATCAGACAATTAACTTATTTCTACTATGACTCTATACTAAGATATTGAAAACCAACTTGTAATTTTTATCATCTGTTTTATATCTATATCCAGGTATTTTTTTAAGTTACAGGGAAGGATAAGCTTACAAATCTACACACAGGTATTCCTTTGTAGTTACAGGTAAAAGTAAGCTTACAACATTCTTTATATCTACACCCAGGTATTTCTTTGTAGTTACAGGTAAAAGTAAGCTTACAACATTCTTTATATCTACACCCAGGTATTCCTTTGCAGTTACAGGTAAAAGTAAGCTTACAACATTCTTTATATCTACACCCAGGTATTTCTTTGTAGTTACAGGTAAAAAGTAAGCTTACAACATTCTTTATATCTACACCCAGGTATTTCTTTGTAGTTACAGGTAAAAGTAATCTTACAACATTCTACATCAAATTACAAATTCCAATGTAATTAGGTCATTATATAAAAATTCAAATTGGTTTACAAAATTAAACAACCCTTTTGCAGCTTTTTGGTGCTCAACTGACAGATTTGTATAATTTGCATTAGAGAACAACTGCTGACCAAAAGTTTAATTTAGTGTGTAGTCCTAGAAATATAATACGTGAAGAAGAAGGAATTTCTTCCCTTCATTTTTCTGATATGATTTATCAAAAACATTTCTTTCAAAACTCTAAAGAATTTTCCTTCAAAGTATCCCTGGTTTTAGAAATAACATTTCCCATCTATACTACATCTAAGGACCAACATCTACACCGTAAAATAAAGCTGAAGCTTACAACCCAATGTCACGAGAATGTCAAACTCATTGAAAAAAAAAAGCTGCAAAAAAGTACCACATAGTTCAGGACAATACAATAACTCTGGTACATATACTGATAACAGAAGTCACATTTATCTGATCTAAATGACCGACCTTTCCTGCCATGTGAACACTTTGACTGACATGAAGGAATACTTCTAGTACCTGTTATTCCCATTATGTGACAAATGTCAATAAATCTTTTTACTTTTAAAAAATGTATATTTTTCACATTTATTCTGCAT
This sequence comes from Atrina japonica, assembly GCA_030159075.1. NCBI lineage: Eukaryota > Metazoa > Mollusca > Bivalvia > Pterioida > Pinnidae > Atrina > Atrina japonica. The sequence goes on from BROG01000278.1 coordinate 636,721, forward strand.
TTCAAATATATATTATTTGGTAAGCATTTTCACATTTGTATGCAGTTTTGCTCGTGTATTACACAATTTCTAGTCTACAACATCTGTTATCAGCATGACAATGATGTACCAGAGCTCCGATATGTAACATGTTCTTGTTCCACATCAAACAGTTCCTGAGTACTGGCATACAAATATATACCCAGCTGGAGTTCCTAAGTACCAGAATTTATTCTTACAAAAAGAAAATGTTTCAAACTACCAACACAGGAATAACTGCCACAAAGGTAACCCAGGTCCACAATGCCAGAATTGTATCATAAAAGACACAATCCAGTATGGAACATATGTAATAACCAGTGTCAGAAATTAACATATGCCACACTAGGGATCCATATTGCTGTGACTGAAAATGTCATACTGGGGATCCATAGTGCCAAAATTTGACATGTCACACTGGGGATCCATAGTGCTGTGACTGGACATGTGCCAAATGGGGATTCATACTACTGTGAATGGAATAAATGTCACACTGAGGATCCACAATACCAGTGCTGGAACACATGCCACACTGGGGATCCACAATACCAGTACTGGAACACATGCCACACTGGGGACGCACAATACCAGTACTGGGACACATGCCACACTGGGGACCCACAATACCAGTACTGGAACAGATGCCACACTGGGGATCCACAAAACCAGTACTGGAACACATGCCACACTGGGGACCCACAATACCAGTACTGGGACACATGCCACACTGGGGATCCACAATACCAGTACTGGAACACATGCACACTGGGGATCCACAATACCACTACTGGAACAGATGCCACACTAAGGATCCACAATGCCAGTACTGGGCCACATGCCACACTGGGGACCCACAATATCAGTACTGGAACACATGCCACACAAGGGATCCACAATACCAGTACTGGAACACATGCCACACTGGGGACCACAATACCAGTACTGGGACACATGCCACACTAAGGATCCACAATACCAGTAATGGAACATATGCCACACTTGGGACCAACAATACCAGTACTGGGACACATGCCACACTGGGGATCCACAATACTAGTACTGGAACACATGCCACACTAGGGATCCACAATACCAGTACTGGAACACTTGCCACACTGGGGACCCACAATATCAGTACTGGGACACATGCCACGGTAAGGATCCACAATGCCAGTACTAGGACACATGCCACACTGGAGACCCACAATACCAGTACTGGAACAGATGCCACACTAAGGATCCACAATGCCAGTACTGGGACACATGCCACACTGGGGATCCACAATACCAGTACTCGGACACATGCCACATTGGGGATCCATAGCACAGTGACTGGAACACATGCAACACTGGGGATCCACAATACTAGGACTGGAACACATGGGAATTTCTCACAAGAACTACTGTGATAAAGTCACATGAAATACATCAATGAGATTAAGCTGTCCACCCCTTCAATAATAACGTGTTCTTCACAGTAATAAGAATAGCACAGCCAAACTGCGTATTCAGGGGTAGATTAGATATTTACAAATGTATCATCAGAACATGTCATCATTTTACATATCAGCTGTATCTGCTGAAAAGAAACCAAATTTCAGATTCAAAAACAAAAACAAAATTTAGATGAAAATGTAGATGTATTTCATGTGTCACATCCATCCAGTTGCAACGACCAGGTTAGTTTATCTGTAAAAAAGACATCAAATTAAATGTATGCAGAGTATAGTTTGTAAAAAGGAGAAGTTATGAAAATCAGAGTAACAAGAGTTATCTCTCTTGGATCATTCTTTTTAGAAGAATTGAATTTTAAAATTCAAATATATTGATACATACATACTGTACCTGATTTTTTTTCAATTTTATACAACTACTCAAAACTCATTTTCAAAAGTTTATATTCTTTTTATCTTACAAATTAAAAAGAAAAGGATAACTCTGCTTTTCATAAAAAAAATGAAAAAAAGAAAAGCACGCAACGCACGAACAACACAGCCTGCACACCTGTAGAAACAAAACAAAAATAGAAGTTTAGAAACGAACCTTTTCCTGGACTGAGTAAACTCGACAAACCTGCATATTGCTGTATTCCGGAGTAGGCCTGGCTCAAGGCATCCATCCCTGATGGAGCATTTGACCCCAGGCCATTGACATTATTTGTTACACCCGGTGAGACAGTGGAGGCAAAATTGTTGTTACCAAGACTTTGCAGACCTGCTAGACCGCTAAGTGAGTTAGTGGGTGATGTGCCCGTAACTGACCCTGCAAAATGTCAAAGTCGATCCTTTTAACATCAATCTTTTCTGTCTTCAAATTTAAACAATGAGAAGTGTCACAATTTTTTTGTCAACATTAACATGTGGTATATATCACCCTGTATCCAGTGCAAAATTATATTCTATGATTTTCATTCAGCTTTACTTTTTATTCATTTATTTATCTATTATATAACTTTTTATCAATGTCACGAAATTGTGATAATTCAAACAAAACATTAAAAACGAATACCCCTTTCAAAGTGATAAACACTTTTTATTATTCTTTTCATAACCAAAGGTTCCAACATATAAAACATACATCTCTTTTTATGACTCAAATAAAATACAAATTCATTGTAGACCACAATTATACATTTACATTGAAATGTTTTGATTATAAATTGTAAAACTATAAATTCCACACATAAATGTACATCTGTGAGATGGGAGTGGTGAAGCATGCTTTATAAAGTATGAAGGTCATTCCTTAAATCAGTTTTTATTCACATTTGTTTTTACAATCCTGACAAATCATCACTATGTCATTTAAGTTTTTATCAATATGTCTAACAAAGTACATCTACTTTCAACCAATTAAACTTTCATTCAGCTAATATGAAAATGATTATTGTAAATCAGAATTTTTATCGGAAATGTTGATTTGATTTTAAACGAAGAACTTTCCGACATATTTATATCATAGTTGAATTTAAGTCTTGAATAGGGAAATAAGGTCAAAAACTGTCCACTAAGGTACTATTCCATTCATGTCTTTGACAGCATTGTAACACAGAAATTTAAATCAAATTGTTTAAATATACTTTTGATGTATTACAGATTTATTGCTTGTTTATCACCATAGCAACATCTGGTTTAAGAGATGAATAAAGAAGGCATACAAATATCAACAAAGAAAATAAATAGGGTGTACTACAAAAAAAATCATAAAAAAAGAATTCAAACTTAAGTCATACAGATACAACATTTTATGTTCTGATTCAATATATAATTTTAAAATTAGATACAATTTACAAAATATTTAAAAGATAAAAAAAAACTGAAAATGTTCAGCCTGATTAATATAAGTCAACATGCACTGGCTATTCCTCTATACAAACTGTTGAGTGTGCCCTGATGGGCTATAACTGATGTATGGGGTGGTTGGTAAGGACACACTGGCTATACCTCTACACAAACTGTTGAGTGTGCCCTGATGGGCTATAACTGATGTATGGGGTGGTTGGTAAGGACACACTGGCTATACCTCTACACAAACTGTTGAGTGTGCCCTGATGGGCTATAACTGATGTATGGGGTGGTTGGTAAGGACACACTGGCTATACCTCTACACAAACTGTTGAGTGTGCCTGATGGGCTATAACTGATGTATGGGGTGGCTGGCAAGGACACACTAGCTAAACTTATACACAAACTGTTGAGTGTGCCCTGATGGGCTATAACTGATGTATGGGGTGGTTGGTAAGGACACACTGGCTATACCTCTACACAAACTGTTGAGTGTGCCCTGATGGGCTATAACTGATGTATGGGGTGGTTGGTAAGGACACACTGGCTATACCTCTACACAAACTGTTGAGTGTGCCCTGATGGGCTATAACTGATGTATGGGGTGGTTGGTAAGGACACACTGGCTATACCTCTACACAAACTGTTGAGTGTGCCTGATGGGCTATAACTGATGTATGGGATGGCTGGCAAGGACACACTGGCTATACCTCTACACAAACTGTTGAGTGTGTCCTGATGGGCTATAACTGATGTATGGGGTGGCTGGCAAGGACACACTAGCTAAACTTATACACAAACTGTTGAGTGTGCCCTGATGGGCTATAACTGATGTATGGGATGGCTGGTAAGGACACACTGATGTATGGGGTGGCTATACCTCTACACAAACTGTTGAGTGTGTCCTGATGGGCTATAACTGATGTATGGGGTGGCTGGCAAGGACACACTGGCTATACCTCTACACAAACTGTTGAGTGCGCCCTGATGGGCTATAACTGATGTATGGGGTGGCTGGCAAGGACACACTGGCTATACCTCTACACAAACTGTTGAGTGTGTCCTGATGGGCTATAACTGATGTATGGGGTGGCTGGCAAGGACACACTAGCTATACCTCTACACAAACTGTTGAGTGCGCCCTGATGGGCTATAACTGATGTATGGGGTGGCTGGCAAGGACACACTGGCTATACCTCTATACAAACTGTTGAGTGTGTCCTGATGGGCTATAACTGATGTATGGGGTGGCTGGCAAGGACACACTAGCTACACTTATACACAAACTGTTGAGTGCGCCCTGATGGGCTATAACTGATGTATGGGGTGGCTGGCAAGGACACACTGGCTATACCTCTATACAAACTGTTGAGTGTGTCCTGATGGGCTATAACTGATGTATGGGGTGGCTGGCAAGGACACACTAGCTATACCTCTACACAAACTGTTGAGTGCGCCCTGATGGGCTATAACTGATGTATGGGGTGGCTGGCAAGGACACACTAGCTATACCTCTACACAAACTGTTGAGTGTGTCCTGATGGGCTATAACTGATGTATGGGATGGCTGGCAAGGACACACTAGCTTAACTTATACACAAACTGTTGAGTGTGCCCTGATGGGCTATAACTGATGTATGGGATGGCTGGCAAGGACACACTGGCTAAACTTATACACAAACTGTTGAGTGTGCCCTGATGGGCTATAACTGATGTATGGGATGGCTGGCAAGGACACACTAGCTATACCTCTACACAAACTGTTGAATGTGCCCGACACGTCAACTACACCTTTACACAAACTGTTGAGTGTGCCCCGGTGGACTGTAACTGATGTACAGGGTTGTTGGTAAGGACTCACAGGCTCTACCTCTACACAAACTGTTGAGTGTGCCCTGGTGGACTGTAACTGAGGTATAGGGTGGTTGGTAAGAACACGTCAACTATACCTCCACACAAACTGTTGAGTGTGCCCTGATGGGCTACTGAGGTATGGGATGGTTGGTAAGGACACATCAACTATACCTATACACAAACTGTTGAGTGTGCCCTGGTGGGCTATAATTGAGGTATGGGGTGGCTGGCAAGGACACACTGGCTACACTTATACACAAACTTTTGAGTGTGCCCTGGTGGGCTATAATTGAGGTATGGGGTGGCTGGCAAGGACACACTGGCTACACTTATACACAAACTTTTGAGTGTGCCCTGGTGGGCTATAACTGAGGTATGGGGTGGCTGGTAAGGATGGTTATACTTGACAAATTTGGCTTGAATATGAGCTGTATATATTGTGACCAGAATTGTTTGACTATATTAATGGTATTTAAAGTGCTATTATGAATTATCCAATCATATATAGGCATCACCAGGTACACAATGAAATGCTGAAGATTGTACCTGTATCAGGGGCATTTGTCAACCCAACATCTTTACTGCATCACACCTAATATGACCCCTGACCTTTGTGTTAAATCTCAATGGAAAGTAACTTTCTAATGGTTAACTCATTTTCTCCGAAAGACACATTTGGACTGACCTGAGTCATTGGTTTACAGAAGGGTCCATTGTTTTTCAGGGGTTGATGAGTTGAAGCCCTCTTTACAACAACAATGACATATTTTCTCATGTGATGTATTTACTGGTGCTGATGTAGAATTATGGCTTAGATCACAATTATAATTCAGTTATTATTGGTGATTCCTAGATATCTGTCAAGACTTTTCAGTTATTATTGGTGATTCCTAGATATCTGTCAAGACTTTTTCATGGAGTTTAACATATATTACATAAAATGGCTGTTAAATAAAGGATATATTCATGTTTCATTCACTATGAATTACTGATTGGGAATCTTGTAAATATTTTGTGAATATCATATAACCCCAAACAAAGGTGAGAAGTACAGGTTATCCACAGCAATGTACACAAACTCTACCACACCAAAGACAGGTAAAAGTGCATTTGTAGCTGTATGTGTGTCTTATGTTGACCTGTATAAACTATGTGATAGACGTTTTATTGTTAGCCTTGTGCTTCATACAACATGCAAACTACAACCCAATCACAACATCAAAATTCCCATCAAGCTCACCTAACTGCCCTGGTCCTCTGGGAGTAATGGCTGCATGCATCAAACGGACATTTTAAAACAAAATATTAGAAATTTTCTAAATTGATCATTAGTAAACAATTACAATATCATCTTTATCATTCTAACTTCTCCACATATAAATCACCCAAAATATGTTTAAAAATGATTTTTGGTATAACTGAAATACCAGTGCAGTATTTCAACATAGAAAAACGTGTGATTATGTCTAAGTTAAACTTAAAGGTGATGTTATGTCAACTTCACAAGAGATGTGTAATTTATGTCAACGTTAAAACAGGAATAGTGGTGTAACCATGTCCACACGTGGTTGGAACAGATACAAATTATTTGGATTTTGTGTCCAGTGCAACATGTATTACATACACAACACACAGAAGTGATTTCAGGTAAATACAATCCAGAAGTAAGTATACTCAGTATCCTACATCCTACAAGACCACCCAGAGGGGAGGTTGAGATATTCAAAGGGGAAGGGGGAGGTCATAAAATAATGCAACTGTCTAATGTATGCTATGCAGTAAATGTTGTATCAATGTTAATGGTAATACATTTCCTAGCTTTGTAGTAGAATAAGAAAAAGCACTTCTCCAGATGCTGTGTGATGTCACCACACTAGTCTGATACACTACACATCTGGAGAGGAAGATATAGAAGATATACACAATACTAAACAATATAGACACATACCAGTTGCATTTGTTGAATTGCCTGCACCAGACAGTTGGTTTAATGCTGCAAGGTTCTGCATACTCAAAGCATTTAGTGCACCTGTAAGTATGAGGTAAATAGATTCTATACCTCTGATTGGATGTTCTCAAGACTATATTTATTTATACTAAGTAATATAAACTAAATTCCCCATCTTAAGACAGTATTAGGATTTCAAGTTTTTCATTCCAATAATGCTTCTTGGGAAGTTTCTTGATCCAAAAACAATCATTCTACAGTTAGGCTTCCATGTTTATACTCCAGTTGGGTACATAATCAAGGGTGGGTTTTATCACATAACCCAACTGTAAGACATCCCCTTGGTTAATTTGATATGATAATGGTGCTAGATCCTCTAAATACTAAGAACACAAAGTAGTCATCTAGTAACAAACTGAAATCTATATCTTTTGGAACCTAATTTTATATATCGATGGATTTTCTAAAATTCTTCACCATCAGAATGTAAATATTATAGTTATCAGCATTATCCCAGATTCTCTATCACCAGGATAAAATAAATGTATAAATATCAGAAAGCAATCCTGGATTCTCTATCACTAGGATAAAAAAATTGTATAAATATCAGAAAGCAATCCCTGATTCTCTATCACTAGGATCCAAAATGTGTGTAGATATCAGAAATAAATCTCGGATTCTCTATCACTAGGATATGAAACTCCAATGATAACGGTAGCTATTCTCAAATTTTTCATTGTGTGGTTCAACTCACTGAATAGATAATTAGATATCAGATATCATTTCTTCATTCATTATTAGAGTATTAATAATGTATAGACACCAGCAATGATATCTATCATCAGGATCTATATACTATACATACATGTATATCAAAATTCCAGAATTCTCTAAGACCAAGGTCTATGTGTAGAATGGATATCAGTTGTGATTTCTGAATTCTCAACCACCAAGATCTAAATAATGAGGATATCATTTTGATTTTAATATTTCCTACCACCAGGATCTATATATTAAGGATATCATGATATCTGTAAACACTATCACCAAGATCTACATACTAAACAGACATCTTGAGTTATTCCAGATTTCTCTTTCACCAATATCTAAGTGTCAGATATCAGTTCTACATCACCAAAATTGTGTGCAAACAGATACCTTAGTGTGAACAAATGTTAGCAGTACTGTTAAAATGAACATCAAACAATGACATTTAATAAGGTGATAAAACAGCACTTTGATCATTTGCAGCAACATATTTCAACCTGTAAAACTATTTACCTGGATTACTGGCCGCTGAGGTAAGGGCAGCCAATCCTTGCAAGTTCTGTAGATGCAGATTGTTACTTTGTGTATCACCTGTAACGAGATGCATCAGACAAACGAATTATAAACAAGCATACATTTTACATTTTAACCCTGAAGTTCCCCGAACATATTAATATTTACTCGCGATCATTCTCTTCAATTTATTCAGCCTCCTGAAAACTGTAAGTTTAAAATGGAAATGTTAATCTATGATTATCAGGGCACATGCTATGAGAGGGCTAAAACTTTCAATTGAACATTCTCTAAATAGTTAAAAATAGTGTCATGATCTCATTACTTCTGGGTTCTACATTAACAATCCTTTAGATCATACTTCTAACATTGGAACAGTTAGTTTTGTTTACTTCTTTTAATCTCTAATCAATTATTGACCTGCTTTATTAATTATTTTACAAGAGTTTAAACTTTAAGGTGCAGGTGTGAACTCTTGATAGATATTTCAAAAATGCATTTTAGTAGTTAATAATTACAAAATGCAATGGAATATTGTAAAATGAACAATAATAAAAGCAAAGAAGGAAATGCAATCATGCAACAACGACAAAAAAGTTGAGAAGAGATGATCCCCGTGCATAGATCTTAGAAATATATCTAATTTTCAATCATAAACTGAGAGAACAGGCAAGTGTAAAGATAAAAAAAAACAACAATATAAAACACATATAATGTGTGTATAAAAAGAAAATTGAAAAACATTAAAATAACCCATGTCTGTTACAATATTACTGACAGGAATCAAGATAACAACACAAATTGGAAGTTTACATGTTTCTAAATTGTGTTAGAAGACCACCAAAGTGTTCCTTCATTATTTTCACTTTATATGAGACTTCACTGTTCAAGAATTAAATTAAATTCAAATCTTTAGATGGTTTCATTTTGTCATATACTCTTGCTGTTAACTAAAAAGCAGAGGTGGTAATGTCATCACCAGCTCAAATCAACTACTAAATGGTGTCTAGCCAACCTCAGAAGTGGAGTTTTTTGTTTTCTTTTCATGAAGTGCAAAACAAACACAAACAAGAAAAACAACAGCCACATAGCATAGCTCTTGACATTTAATAAAAACTTCCATTTTTAGATAAATTTGCTGTAACATGAGAAAATGTAAATTGTAACAATTCACTTCTGGACTTGTGGATTGAAGAAATATTACAAATACTGGTAGAAAATAAATATTGTTAAAAGAATTAACAAATTAGTAATACCATTGATGTGTTGAAAGCAATTGTAGAAAATTTTAAGAAGTTGACTGAAAAATGGCATGCATATAACAAGAAAATGAATAGTGACAAATAGTAATAACAAAGAAAAAAACCTCACAGATTTCACAGTGTTGTTTATGTTCTCAAAATCATATTTCATATATACATAAAGAGGGGTAATTTAAAATATTTAACATCTAAGTTACCATTTTTTTGTTTCCTCAAAATGTAACTGATGTTGTTAAGTCACTTTACATCAACAGAATCCCAGTTGAGTTTATTTGTAGCAAACATTTTGGCCAGCAATATTTGCCTGAGTTATGGGACCTTAGCTATCAGGAGCATATTGTTTATCAAATGCATCTCTCTTTGGCACTGAATAGGAAAGGAGATTTTTCCTTAAATTTAAAAAAAAATATCTGTGATACATTAGGATATATCAATCTTGTTTTTGACTTATTTTAATTTTGATCTGTAGCAAATTATCAATCATAGATGAGAACAAATGAACAACATTTCAATATCAAGATTTCAACCAGATGACCCTGGCAGCTTGATTTCCCATCTACCAAAGTCAGCAAGGCTTAAAATGGAGACATGGCAAGTACTGAAGAATCTATTCAGCAGCAAAATGCTATGACCAGGTCAGATGATCAAATGATTTTGCCAACCATGGTGTGAGTGAAATCTGTCAAGTTTATTTCTTTGTGGAAAAGTAAAATGCAGGGATACCTAATTAAGCATTCAAACAGAGAGAATGAATATAAAAATTACAACATGCCAAACAAAGTATATCTAATTCAAACATCCAAGTAACCTGGATCTAAACCTGTGTCAATTTAATGTTACAGTTACACTGATGTCAGAGAGACTTCATTAGATACCAGAAGAATCAATTTCTCTACAATTTATTTTTCAAAATTCCCTAGTATCCATGCATTCTAAAAATCTGTAATAACACCCTGCTTTGAAATATTTCTTCTACAGCAGTTGAAAATGGTAAAGAAAAGTTGAGTCGTTCTGACAAGACAGTGTAAAAGAATCTTTGTGACTTGCAGATAGTCATGTTAATATGAAATCAGTTTCAGTCAACTTTATGCACTGTCCTTAAGAAATATATTGACAGGTGTCTGACACATAAATAGGTGCATATGAACTGCATCCAACACAACTACATCAGTGTCATCTGGACCTCATACACCAACCTGAGTTTATAAATATCAAAAGTACATTTTGGTTGGTTAAATCACTAACCTTGTAACCAATCACAAGTTTAGTATTCAAATCAATCATGAAATCTTGGTTAAAAGATGACAAAAGGCAGCTTTAACCTCCATTCATTTTCTAATTATACAGATACTTTCCATTTATAAATGACATTACACAAATTTAGATCTAAATGGACTTATGCAAAAGCGGCACAGAATCTTAAACATTACACTATAGCATCAAGTGACCCTGGTTCAAGGTTTAGTTCAATAAGTTCTGTGTTTAATATTTCAATTATCTAACCCCCTCCCCCTATTTTTAAATCATTTAGAGTTATAAACACTTTTTCCCAATTATATGATGACAGTCCATTTTTATAACATAGGAAATTTTGGTAAGATTTCATAGAAATTGACTCCCTCTGCAAGTCTAGATATCTATAACATACAAAGTTGTAAACTGCAATACTTGTTGCATAATAAATAAAACATGCAGCATCAAGGTCATAAATTAAAAAATGCAGAAGTAGAAAAAAATTAAAAATTAGCATAACAATACAAAAGATAAAAGATAAAAACAAAATCCGCCTCTATATAAATATTCATTTTCCATCCACTTCTATTGCTGAAACATCACAAATTATAAAGACCTAAGAATCTAAAGATTGAAACAAGTTACTCATGAAAATTGGAAAATTAACAAAGAATGTCATCAGAAAAATGACATTTAATGATATTTGAACAAAGGCTAAGTTTGCTACAATTTGATTAGGTCAAACTTCTGTATCAAACTCGTTTGCCAATCATATATGTACATTACAGGCCTATGGAAGAATAGCACAAAAATGCTCCACTGAACCTGTGGCAGAGGTGAGCTAAAAATAGAAGTGGATTTAAAATGCTTGGACAAATGAAGACATGAGCGATCAGATTGATGACGCTACAGTCAATGCAGGTTGTAGTATATACTTGTACGGAGTGTTTGCTTCTGCGTGATACCTGTCGTCGAGTTCCCACAACTATTAGTCGTGTTGATATTGTTTGCTGCACTGCAGGTTGGAGTGTTGCAAGGAGTCGAATTATTACCACTGTTGTTGGATTGCAAGTTCGACTGCAGCGCGGCGAGAGCCGCTAGCAGGCCTGTGTATATAGTATATATATCATACAAGATTTTAATCAGGAATGATGTTACTACACTGTAGCATACATGTAAACAACAAATACAGGCAAAGTGTGTCAAACATTCCAAAATCATCAGGAAAAATAATTATTTTGCAAAATATGAAAAAAAAAAAAACAACAAAAAAATCAGTTTATGCAGTTATAAACTTAATAAGGATGTTAATCAAACCAAATAGAAGAAAACAAACAAAACCAAAAAACACCCACTAGGCATTTTGTAGATGTTTATAATGCAAAATCTTACTGGTATCCAAAATATTTAGACTGATCTAATTTTGCATTGAAGTTCAAATTATCATAAAAACACAGAGATTACAAAATAAACTGAATGGACCAAAAATAAGAATAGGACTTATCTAAAATATAAAAATCTGAAATATAAATAATCAGTAGTCTAGCAAATAAATCTATCAGACAAAATATAATAAGCAGATTGTTGGACAACAAAATGATTATAAACAGTTTATCCTCACATTATTGAAATTAATAATTATAAACTTAAACCCCCAAGTTTATGATAAAATATGAAAGACCATCATCTGCCTACAAATTTATTTTCATCCTTAAAACAGAAAGGCCCCTGTAATTTACAATCATCACTTTCAGCAGCAGCAAAATCTAAACTACTGACCGCATTTCTGAAGAATTTATCGTTTTTTGTTTTTATTTCAAAATTAGTACAATATATCTGGTAATGTTAGAATGATAAAGTACACATCTCTAAATGTGCATGTGATTCCCTGTCCTCATGATAAACCTAAATATAAAGAGAAAATCCTGGTAAAAGAGGTGGCAGCACTGTGAATTAACTTGCCATAAAGAAAAAAAATACCACTCCAAAGCAAGAATATCACAAAATATTTCAGATTTGATAGAAAAATAAAAACGATCAATTTATGAGACTAATCAATGAATAGTCAATACTAAAGACCAATAGAACATTAAGATTAGTCAATACAGATGACAAATCAGAGTATTGTCAATACTGAAAACTAATCATACCTAGTCAAAACTAAAGACTTATCAGGCTTATCAATACTAAAGATTAATCAGAGAATAGTTAGTACTGAAGTCTAACCATACTTAGTCAATACAGACTACAGTAATCAGAGACTAATCAATACTTAAGATTAATCAGAGAATAGTCAATACTGCAGTCTAACCATAGTCAATACAGATTATGGTAATCAGAGACTAATCATACTAAAGATTAATCAGAGAACAGTCAATACTGAAGTCTAACCATACTTAGTCAATACAGACTACAGTAATCAGAGACTAATCAATACTTAAGATTAATCAGAGAATAGTCAATACTGCAGTCTAACCATAGTCAATACAGATTATGGTAATCAGAGACTAATCATACTAAAGATTAATCAGAGAACAGTCAATACTGAAGTCTTACCATACTTAATACAGAATATGGTGATCAGAGACTAATCAATACTAAAAATTAATCAGAGAACAGTCAATACTGAAGACTAATCAATGATTAGTCAACAATGATTATATTCATTCTGCCATTTTTACATTTTTTTTCATTAAGAAAAGAGAAGGTGACATGCTTTTCCATATACTGGAGATTAGAAATGGATTTTGAAAATTTTTGTATTTGATAATAAGAATAAATAAAAATTGATTTCTGTTATTCAATTTTACAGGAGTGTTTCATTTATTTCTGATTTAAATATTGCTTTTTATACAGGTATACACATACCATATTTCCCTGACCAGCTATTGTTGTTATTGTTAATGTTATATTATAGAGTCATTGGTATTCAACATCTACTTACAGAGACAACCATTACTTTCCCACATGAATCTCAAGTTAATCTTAGAAAAGCATCACATATTAAAAGCTAGCCACTTATATACTAAAAAAGGTGAACTTCTGTAAAGGAAATATTTCCAAAACTTGTCATAACAGATTAAATATAGGTTCAATGGTTCCAGAATGTTCCCCTTTACTTAAACATTATAACCTGTAGTGTAACATGTTAATATATACTTTGATTGATAGTTTAATAAATTGCATCTGATGATTCATGGCTGTTTTATGCTACACTCAACAAGTTTTCAGTTACCAGTATAATGTGACAGCTAGTTTTTAGTCCTTGACAAATAAACTGGAAACCTTGTCCAGCCTGATATGTTAGGTTCCAAAGAGATTTATGCCTTCCCTGTTTACAGGCATAATATATCCTACTTAATCAACTTAATCTAACCATTTACAAGGTCCCCAAACATATTAATAAAACCTACCAGAACAAATATTAATTTTAATGTATACAAAATTAATCATTTCAGGATAAATTAATTTTTATTGCTGAGTTTAAACTCTATCAAAACAAATAGAATTTATTTTCATTTTAATACTTTTCATATTTAAAAAAGTTTGAATTTGATCAATATCAAATTAAGTGATAATTGTCACAAAAGTTTAAACCAAGAACTATTAACGTTTTTTATTTTCATGTATGGGTAAAACAAAAACTGGGGAAAATGCATTTTTTTCTAAACACGTCTCCTTGTAGTAAAATTGACACCAGAAAAATGTCAATAATTATTCACTTCATGACATAATTTTTCTTTCATTATTAAAAGTGCATGGCTAAAGAAAGTGAAAAGTTGAAGTCTATAAAACAAGGGATACAACAATGAGAGTAACTGAATACAAGGCTATCATGCTTATGATATATAAATATATATATATACACATAACTAATGGTTATTACAATACAGAGAAATTCAATTGATTTTATTCCTTACAATTCAAGTCAACTTTACTAAAAATTAATTCTGAATTTAATTTTTATATATATTTCTTTTTTTCAAATTGATGTTCTAACTATTTATGATTTTTTTCTGGCCCAGATAAGAGGACATGAAACCGAGAATTTTGTCAGCTATCAAAGCATTAGAAATGATACATTTTTAATTTAAACTCTTGATAAGCTTAAGAAAAATGAACCAGGGTGTCCATAAATATGTCTCAAATCTATAGAAATTTTGTTTCTAAAAATGGAGGAGAAAATCAAATTTCTTCAGGTGAAAGATTTCAACACACTGATTGCAAAGTGCTGTAAATACTACAACAGTACAATATCTAATGAATATTACACACAAAAATTACCAGTAATTTATACTGACACATTTAAAGACACTGGACACCCCACAAGTGACCAATGGAAATGAAATTGTCTACACAGAGCAAATAAGAAATGTTTACAGTGTACACAATAAGCAAGAGTAAAATGCTACAATGTATACCTGGATTGTTGCTAGCGGCAGCTGCTGCCGCAGCCAATAGTAATTGCTGGACCGCAAGAGGATTAGCACCTGCAGCAATCAAAAAACTACCACTGTCAATATTACATCATAACTTGCAAGAAATCCGACGACGACCATCAATGACGGCCATCAATCATACAAAATATTACCTGACTTCATCAATTTCAAAATATTTCTCTGGTAATTTATCAATGGGAAAGACTAAATTATATTCCAAATATTTTACAATTAGAATATGCTTCATCTTCATCTTGTTCACAGATTTAGGCCTCTTAAAAGTCTATGGAAATATGTCAAAATAAAACTGAAAATATTGATCAAAAAACAATAAAATCCCAGAAACTGTCAAACATAAATTGATGGAATATGCTGATGAAATCTAGCTGGCTATATGTCGATATGAAATATTAAAATTGTAACTAGAGGTTTTTTTCTTATCAATAGTATACATCTAGAAGACACAAGTCATGCCAATGTCATCTAGGTCATTACAACGTTTGTTGATCTACTATTTCCAGGCTCTGTGATTGGATAAACATTACCACATGCAGCTTGTGTTCTACAAATGACATAGCTCAGTGACAGAGTACAACAATCTTCAACAAGCAATTCAGAGCTCCATGATGGTTCCAATGACTTGATGTTATGGCTCCATGATGGTTCCAATGACTTGAGGTCATGGCTCCATGATGGTTCCAATGACTTGATGTCATGGCTCCATGATGGTTCCAATGACTTGAGGTCATGGCTCCATGATGGTTCCAATGACTTGGACCATAATTTTTCATTTTCTCTTTGTATAAATGATATAGGGAAAGTTTAGCTGAACAATTCAAATGTCTATTCAGACACACCTATAACAAGTATTACACTTCAGTAGCATCTAGTACCAATAACTTTCGGCAGTCAATACACATTTTGCACATTTAAACATTGTGTGGTACCGAGATGAACATATAAGTAATTAAAATGAAAGTGAGTCAAGATGACTTCTTGTACTTTAACAACCTCTGACAGTCATAATCAGGGATATCATTTTTTAAATTTCTTTATGATTTTCAAAGTTGTAATTTACTTTCTTGTCCACAAACTAGATCTAGGGAAACCCCAACATACACAGAAACTTTCCTATATACCCTCCCAATCAGTTTATTCTGAGATCTAGATAATTAATTCAACATATAAATTTGCTACATTTTTAAATAACCAAATAACCACGGTAATTACGAAACTGAAACTTAAAGGCAATATCTGACCCTCCTCCTTACTTTTCATTTAGTCCTTATCATTTTTCAATCTTTCTTCGTGAATGTCATTAATTACAGCCAACATTTACTCCTTCTGAATGTCATAAAGTGAATAAGAACCAATTTACTTTTATTTAGGAATCAGAGTACTTAATGATAAATGTGCTACCTCTTGCACTTAGCACTATAATAAAGGATCAGCATTTTCAATGTTTTAACTTTGATGTCCTTTTTCACTTATTAGACCGTAAGTGGATGGCTGGCAACCCCAATTTAACTTGAGACATATTTCCAGATTTTCTATTCACAAAAATAAGGTGATGCCCTAAATTGTACAGATTGGAAACTAAACAACAAATTCAATGAACTAAATACTACCATATCGCCTTGTAATTTTTTAATTCAACTCACATTCTCCCAGATAAAAGAAAAAAGTGTGTTCAGCAAAATCAGAGAAAAAAGGCGTATCATTTTGTTACTTGCCGACACTTGAGTTCTAATTCTGGTTGCGATAACGGTTTTCATCTTCAACGTAATCTGACATTTTTATGTCAAACCATGATCTATCAGTGTATGAAGTGATAGAGATTCCAAACCTCACAGAAGATCTATCCCAGGAAATTTTACGATATACAGCTAATTCAAAATAAAATTCAAAAATTATCATTTATCCTTTCCTCTGAGCCGTAACAACAAATGTTTAAACGTGGTATGCTACTTTTGATAAACATCTCAAGCTCAAATTTAATGCTATTATAGTCATTATCTGCTGTGAAAATATATTGAAAATTTTCTCATTATTTTGTTAAGTTTTAAGAGAAAATATATCTACCTATAACTTATGAACCAATCATGTTTAATGGATAACCTGGAATACACTTCTGAGCTACGCAGATTAAAATTAACAACAGAATTAAGGAGCAAGGTTTGTCTTACCGATATTTCCAGTATTAGCAAACAATCCTAGATTTCCTGCAACTGCTGCTTGTTGTAATAACTGAAATTACAAAATATACATATATCAGTAACCCATAGAAATATATCAGTAACATACAGACATATATCAGTAACCCATAGAAATAGATTAGTAACACACAGACATATATCAGTAATCCATAGATTTGTTTGAAGTAATAAATATGTAACTCATGAAAATTAGTTAAGACAGTATCTATTACATGGAAATTACTTCATGCCAGTTCTATTAAAAAATTTTTTTTAAAAAAAATGATAATAAGAAAATGCAATAAATGTGTCACAACATTTGATCGATATTTTCACCAGGGTTCAGGTCTGTTTGACAGTATCTTATAATAAAACACTGAAAGGTGTAATAGCAGAAGTTACGACACAACGCCTTTTTTTGTTGTTGTTTACCTCAGCCTCAATGAGTAGTATAATTACTATCAGACAGTCGTAATTTTCTGGTGACATGAATATGATTGCTACACAATTTGATTTTTAAATGCATCAGTCAATATGATTAGTTGAAATTTGAAATTGATACACAGATGATATTCATGTCAATTGCAAAATTATTGATCAAGTTGCTTCATTTAGTTACAATTGAATCAAATTATAACAGAGTTCTTTCCAAAGCATGCATGTTAAAATTGTAATTAATGAACCCTACTTTTAATTTACTGGAAATCGTTAATTATTTTTGTCTTGCAGTTACTAGCTACACTGTATCTAATCATACAAAGACTGCACAAACTCTTTTTCTACCTATAATTGTATTTCAATTGGAGCTGTAACTCACAAACTCATGCTATAAATTCTTTTCATTCCTATGTGCATGTATCTTAATTGGAGCTGTAACTCACAAACTCACACTGTAACTCTTTTTCACCCCTATCTATCTTAATTGGAGCTGTAACTCACAAACTCATGCTATAACTCTTTTTCACCTCTATCTATCTTAATTGGAGCTGTAACTCACAGCTACACTGTAACTCTTTTTCACCCCTATCTATCTTAATTGGAGCTGTAACTCACAAACTCAAATGACTCTTTTTCACCTCTATCTATCTTAATTGGAGCTGTAACTCACAAACTCACACTGTAACTCTTTTTCACCCCTATCTATCTTAATTGGAGCTGTAACTCACAAACTCACACTGTAACTCTTTTTCACCCCTATCTATCTTAATTGGAGCTGTAACTACAATGTTATAACTCTTTTTCACCCCTATCTATCTTAATTGGAGCTGTAACTCACAAACTCACGCTATAACTCTTTTTACCCTTATCTATCTTAATTGGAGCTGTAACTCACAAACTCATGTTATAACTCTTTTTCACCCCTATCTATCTTAATTGGAGCTGTAACTCACAAACTCATGTTATAACTCTTTTTCACCCTTATCTATCTTAATTGGAGCTGTAACTCACAAACTCATGTTATAACTCTTTTTCACCCCTATCTATCTTAATTGGAGCTGTAACTCACAAACTCATGCTATAACTCTCTTTCACCCCTATCTATCTTAATTGGAGCTGTAACTCACAAACTCATGCTATAACTCTTTTTCACCCCTATCTATCTTAATTGGAGCTGTAACTCACAAACTCATGCTATAACTCTTAATCTATCTTAATTGGAGCTGTAACTCACAAACTCACGCTATAACTCTTTTTCACCCCTATCTATCTTAATTGGAGCTGTAACTCACAAACTCATGTTATAACTCTTTTGCACCCTTATCTATCTTAATTGGAGCTGTAACTCACAAACTCATGTTATAACTCTTTTTCACCCTTATCTATCTTAATTGGAGCTGTAACTCACAAACTCACGCTATAACTCTTTTTCACCCTTATCTATCTTAATTGGAGCTGTAACTCACAAACTCATGTTATAACTCTTTTTCACCCCTATCTATCTTAATTGGAGCTGTAACTCACAAACTCATGCTATAACTCTTTTTCACCCCTATCTATCATAATTGGAGCTGTAACTCACAAACTCATGTTATAACTCTTTTTCACCCTTATCTATCTTAATTGGAGCTGTAACTCACAAACTCATGCTATAACTCTTTTTCACCCTTATCTATCTTAATTGGAGCTGTAACTCACAAACTCATGCTATAACTCTTTTTCACCCCTATCTATCATAATTGGAGCTGTAACTCACAAATTCATGTTATAACTCTTTTTCACCCTTATCTATCTTAATTGGAGCTGTAACTCACAAACTCATGTTATAACTCTTTTTCACCCTTATCTATCTTAATTGGAGCTGTAACTCACAAACTCACGCTATAACTCTTTTTCACCCTTATCTATCTTAATTGGAGCTGTAACTCACAAACTCATGCTATAACTCTTTTTCACCCCTATCTATCATAATTGGAGCTGTAACTCACAAACTCACGCTATAACTCTTTTTCACCCCTTATCTATCTTAATTGGAGCTGTAACTCACAAACTCATGTTATAACTCTTTTTCACCCCTATCTATCTTAATTGGAGCTGTAACTCACAAACTCATGTTATAACTCTTTTTCACCCCTATCTATCTTATTGGAGCTGTAACTCACAAACTCACACTGTAACTCTTTTTCACCCCTATCTATCTTAATTGGAGCTGTAACTCACAAACTCATGTTATAACTCTTTTTCACCCCTATCTATCTTAATTGGAGCTGTAACTCACAAACTCACACTGTAACTCTTTTTCACCCCTATCTATCTTAATTGGAGCTGTAACTCACAAACTCATGTTATAACTCTTTTTCACCCCTATCTATCTTAATTGGAGCTGTAACTCACAAACTCATGCTATAACTCTTTTTCACCCCTATCTATCTTAATTGGAGCTGTAACTCACAAACTCACGCCATAACTATTTTTTTAACCTGTAAGCATCTTGACTAGAGACGTAAAGTTGGTGTATTAAGTAATCTTATACAAAGCTACATATTTATGTTGAAGCCAATGTTTATTATAAAGCACTTAAAATCTTGTATACCATAACGTTAGGTGTTTATTATAAATCAATTATGTTCCCTGCAAACATCTTTCAGTTCATTTTCACTCTATTAAAATGTCTTCAGCCAACTCTCAGCGATTCTGAATGCTGTATTCTACTTTATGTGCATTTACAAATTATGTTCACTGTAACAGCACATGTGAATCTATTCCAGATTACTAAATTGTTAAACAATAACGAGTGTTTAGTGATATACATATCTACACCAAAAATACTCAGGAAAACATGCAATGAACACATTGTGGAGCTATATAAAGCAGGTCTTTATTTTGTTATGTATTTTTTTTTTTTTTTGTATTTCTTAGCACATTTGTTTGTTCTATACCATCTGGTCTAAATATTGTAAATTTGTGTATGTATATACTCTCAAACATTTGTGAGAAGTGATAGAATATGCAACCACTTTCAAATGTTGCACATTTTCTTAAAATATCATTTAAACACACTGTGTTCCAGAAGAAGAAACCCAACATCAGCAGTTTAAAAAAACTATGGTAAAATCCATATAACCTGGTAGTATGGTGTCCCTTGAAACCCTTTCCTGACCTGGACGAGTTTCGGTAATTCAGCGTAACAATATCAAAATGACACCATCAATAGTAATCGTTCCAACTCGTAACACCTACGAGGACATACGGAACCTTGGTTTTAACCCTCATCTGGGACCTCGGTTCCGACTCGTAACACCTACGAGGACATACGGAACCTTGGTTTTAACCCTCATCTGGGACCTCGGTTCCGACTCGTAACACCTACGAGGACACATGTAACCTCTGTTTTAAGTCTCATCTAAGACCTCAGTTCCGATTTGTAACACATCTACAATTGCACACGGAACCTCAGTTTTAAGTCTCACCTGAGACCTCGGTTTTAGGATTTACATGAAACACCTATGATTTTATTTCCTATAACTAAGGCATTGGTGAAGGGTTGGTCACGAGTCCCAAGACTCTACCACTTGACCACCATTTGTGGTCAACTTGAAATGAACAATCTTTTTATAATCACATGGAAAATATCTTAATTCAAATTAAAAAAAACACATACTATTTAGAATTTAATACAGCGAAACTTGTATATAAAGACGCCCATAAGGACACAACAAAACCCTGTCTTTACTGGGAGGTGGTCTTTATACAGAGGTTGATTTGTACACTTATGGTACTATTGGGGGCAGCAACAAATGGTCTTTATGACCAGGTGGTCTTTATACAGAGGTTGATTTGTACACTTATGGTACTATTGGGGGCAGCAACAAATGGTCTTTATGACCAGGTGGTCTTTAAACACACATAGTATCTGTAACAGACCTTATTTTTATTCCACTGAAAAAAAAATGTAAATCAGCTATTTATACGAAGTTTGATAAAATCTCAGTTTATTGCTCAATTTCAGTGTGATTCTCCTTAATGTATAAACGGTAATTCAAATACATCAGAAAATAGTCTTTTCAGAATTTTATTTTTAGTTTTTTATGCATTTCAAAGGTAGTCAAGGACAGAGAGAATACACTAAGAGATAGATTCTTGGTTAAAAAATTATGAAATTACAATCCACTAAATAAAAGCAAAGTTCAAAGGATGAATCACAAGATGTAAGTTACACCATTACACTGTAGGCTTAGATCGTAACATCACATAAAACTATGTAACTAAATTGGCCGAAACACAAGGCAGCACAACACTAATCATACTGGAAAAAAAACTTTGAAAACGTGTGATGTTTGGAGAGCCTAGATATTTGTACTGAAATAGAAGAATGATGGGGCACCTTGCAGATTAGTTATCACATGGAGAACTGAATTCCCTAGAGCAGATGTTCCAAGACTTTATGATATATGCCCCATTGAGCTATGAAAATTATGAGTGTATTATAGCAGTTAAAAGGTCTCATACCCAGCAAGAGTCCAAGAACATTAGAGTTCATCAACATGGGTGATGAGTCAGAAACCTGCAAGTAATAGATCTGTTTATGATCAGACAAGAAAATAAACATCCTATACTTAAGCTTTTGTTGTTTATCTTTTAGTCTAGAGATTATCATTTGTATTCAAACATCACCAATGACCATTGACTGAAGAAGCTGCAGACCTGGGGAAAGGCTGAGAAGGTGATTTAATTCTTATCATGAATTATGATCTAAATCTAAGCCTTCTGTTGAAAAACCTGAGACTTTAATTTAATCTGTTGGTTGTCTTGGAAATAAAAAATCTTAAAATAAGAAACATAACAAAAATAAAAATCCACAAACTTTGTTTGGAAGACTTGATCATGTATAACATTTTTTCACAGTCAACCTCAACTGATATCTTTAGGTATGTCTAGTAAGTAAATAAAATATGTACTGTCCAGTACATGTTTGTAACATATATATACTTCAGAGGTACATAACACATTATATTTACATTTCCCACAGCAGTTTCCCATAGACTCAGGTGTTAATCTTGGCAATATTTATATCAACTATAAATGAAGTTCCTCATATGACGTCACACAATGATGTGACTTCATTTTTGTAATGTTACATCGAGATATATCATTTAGAAAAACTTTATACTTTACTGTTCTACCTAGAACTTTGCCGTTTCATCATAGTGAGACTAATCACGTACAGGGATTTTTCCACCTCAACAATTTTGGGTGTAAGGTCCAGAAAAATTAGGAAAATATACATTTTTACTAAAGAAAGACCAACTTAATTTAAGGCATTTGTTTGAAAACACTCTATTTATTTATTCTGAAATTCCACATTTTTAAGTTTTGCATATTTTGGGGAAAATACAAGCCATTTTTGCTTTGGGAACGGTCCTGTAACTGGACCCAAAATAGGCCTAGGAAAATCCTCTGACATATAAGTTGGGGTAATCCAATCCATTATCTTGTTTTTCAATTTGAAAACTATGATATGGAAATGTAAAAAAGAAAGGCTTGTCAGAGGGTGGGCACCATTCTATTTATCTGTCACCGAAACTGCATCCATATTGATAATAAATACACTATGAGAAGCTTTCATTTGTTAAATCATATACAGACAATGGAATAGCTCACTTGAGCTATCAACCAATGAAAATGTGGAATATAAAAGTCTACATGACAGTTATAACAATAAATATCCGCATAATAGTTAATGTAATAAAATGATCAGATCATACACAGCATACTAACAGAAACAAATTAAGATAAAAGGAAAGTAAAAATCCATTTTGATGCAAATAACTTCAAAATTTCATTACATTTGTTATCTCAAATAAAAGACTCCCGGGACAGAGATAATGCAATCTTGTTGGCAATATATGTCTAATCTATCATGACAATGCACATATAAAATGAATGTCACCTTATCACTCTCTTACAGCTAATTGTAGTCAAAAATGTTATCATCAGTTCCACAATACATTCTTGAAACTGACAAAAGTGTTTATGTAAAAAACAAAAGAAAAGAAATAGCTATTACAAAGGACTGTACATGATAAAGTGACTAATATGGTAATACAGTGAAACTTGTATATAACAACCTCCATAAGGGCAAAATATATGTGGTCTATATAGGGAGGCGGTCTTTATATATTGATTGATTTGTACACAAATAGTACGTTTGGGGACAGCAAAAAATGGTCTTTTTGACCAGGTGGTCTTTATACACAGGTGATTGCTAAAGCAGGTTTTACCATATCCAAAAAAGTAAGGAATGACTGTTAGATAGTGATAAGAGATCCTGTTGTATGTTCTGAGCTGAGAGTCTATAGAATGATAAAACAAATAAGTCAATATTTATATTTTCTGTTAACACCAAATCTGTAAAAATGCAATACAGAGGGCAGAAAAACAAACCATGCTGTGTTAGAGTTGGGTATTGAAAATTGTACTGATTCAACCACAACAAGAACCTGTTGATTGATAATTTTTTCTATTCAGTAATGGAAACCAGCTGAAGGAAAGCAAAGAAGAAGAAAGAGGGAAGCAGAGAAGACAGGGAAGCAAAAGAAAAGACAGAGGGAAGCAAAGGCGACAACAGACAGAAAGAAGCAATGGAGAAGACAGAGAGAAGCAATGGAGAAAACAGACAAGCAAAGGAGAAAACAGACATAAACAAAGGAGAAGATAGACATAAGCGAAGGAGAAGACAGAGGGAAAATAGTAAAATAAAGATGGAAAACCCTGGGGTAATATAGAAAAGATAAATCTTGTAACAGCTCTTCGTTACACAGAGAACATGGATAATATGTATGTATAAGTAATCCCTTGTAATCAGAACTGTAACCAAGCACCTGCTAGGGTATTCCCCTTTATCTCTTTTCTAAACAGGCAACGCAAAATTCTTCAGTATTTTCAAGTGCAAAATCTTTGACAACTGAGAAATGTAGGATAAAATATGATTCCTATCTGGAATTTATCAACCAAATAAACATGAAAAACAAGTAGCTAGATGTGTTTAAAACATAAGCTCATTTTTTATAGAAGAAATTTCAGATAAAACTGTGTAAATTGTCATCTCTGTCATTATCTTCACCAAACTAAATTAAAATACTGCAAAAATCTCAAAATCTTGACACGACTTGACAAGCTTTATGTTTATTTTTGGCAAATTAAAGTCATGTGTTTTCAAGTATGGATTACTTGCGTATAATATTTGAAGTTAATAACAATAACAAAAAAAAATTCAAAAATGAGCTTTCAAAATCTTCATCATTCTGACAAGAGTACGTCTGTAAAGAGTAAAGACTCATTTGACATCTGTTAACCAATTTTTAAGTTTTGTTGTTATTACTCGCTGCCATCAGGCCATCCAGGACTTAGAGATATATGAACATATACCTCTTATATATATATATATATATATATATATATATATATATATATATATATATATATATATATATATATATACACACACACACAGAGTAAATCCTATTAAAGCAGCCACCTGCATATAAGGATTGCCTGTCAATAAAGGCCAGTTTTGAAAAGTACCATGACTGCATACTTCACCTAAATTTAACCTGTGTATAAGGGCCACCTGCACATTAAGGCCAATATTTTCTGCACTTATTAAGGCCAATATATATTCTGGTATATATATATATATATATATATATTTATATATATATATATATATACTTGACGATACTATACATTTACGATACACAGGAATAAAACAACTACATTGTAAATTCAATAATGACATCATTGCATTTTTGTGCACTTTCTTTTAAAAATAAAGTTTTTGTTTCACATATCCTGTTTATTCTGTTTGTTTACTTTTAATGTCAACTAAATGTGATATATCCTGTTAAATAAATTAGTGACTACATTTGTGGAGAAATATATTCGAAAAGGAACATCATATTTTGACTTGCAAATGTTAATCAATTTTCTGAAACCATCAGATTTCACTGTACTGAAAGGTCGTAAAAAAAAAGTCACAAGAAAGTGACCTATTGCTTTTGAAATAGCCCTGGCCCTCAGCTAATTGATTGACAACTTTGTGTTCATTGATTGTTACAAACTATATTTGATTCATAATTTATAATTTACGGTTGGATGATGCCGTTTCATGTCAAACAATAGGTTAGTGGTTTTATCAGTATTGTAAGATATATCCATGTTACAAAGACGACAAGTGGTGGGAGTTTTTCAAACTTATGTTGAGCCTCCTGGCATTTGTAGCTTTTTGAACCATGAGTGAGCCCATATCGGCGATTTGTATGACAACGGTGCCGTGGGGCCCCAAGTACATCTGTTTTCCTCGTGGGTGAACTACTTTTCAGCATGTTGTTTGTTTACTGGTAAACCGGAAATAGAGGTTTTCCTCGTGGGTGAACTACTTTTCAGTGAGTCTAAAACCGGAAACGGATAAATCCAGAAAATATCGTTTGTGCATCGTGGCATAAAATCAACGTACCGTGTATCGTACCAAAGGTAAAATACCGTGATAATTCATAGTTAGGTATATCGTTGCACTAATATCACTAAAATGACTAACGACACAGACAAAATGAATGTCACATTTTCCAGACAACATGTCCTTTCATCAGGACAAAAGGATCAAAATAACATGAAAAAGCGTACACATACACACTCTCACGCAAACATCCACTCACATATAAACCTCATAACCAGAGTGAAAGAAATGCTACATTTTTTTGACTTTGTAGATCAAATTCATTTTGCAGTTTCTTGTTATTTTCACTTAGATTTTGTTCGATTTACATTTTGTTGGTAGTTTGAGCTTAGTTTTTTAGTTATCCTTTTGTTTGATTTCCATTTTCAATTATTTATTGCAATATCATGCTGTACTTGCAAAATGTAGCATTCCTTTCACTCTTCGGTTGTGTGTGTGTGACTGGATCTTTTATATTGAAAAATTATATGCAAAGCATGTGTGATATTATGTTTAAACAACTTCATACAACAATTTACGTCCCTTTCTTTACTGGCATTTTTTTCTGTACAATACAAGATAAATAATTTATAACGACAAGTGGTATTTTAACATTTGTATCACACTGTGAATAACATGGTGATAAACATACAGACATAACTTAAAGGCATACTGTTACTCGAAATTGTCATTTTTGTCACCATAATGGGTATTGGTATAAAAAAAAGAGTGAAATGTTTCTGTGTTGCAAAAATTTTTAATACAGGCCTTTTTCTGCCAATTTTGGAAAAATGTCATTGGCGACATAATTGGAAATTTAATGTGCATTTGTGTCAAATTGGGAAAAAAAGTTAGCACATATGTAAATCCACAAGTAATGGATTCTCTTTTTTTCTATGTATTTCCCCCATTGTTGTTGTTTAACGTCCCACTCAAGAATATTTCACTCATATGGAGACGTCACCAAATGCCGGTGAAGGGCATGAAATTTTGATGTATTTCCCCCCAAATAATCTATTTCTTATTATGGTAGCAGTCTGTACACCAATTGGGAATATTATCATCAAATTGGGAAAAATACATGTATTTTCCATTGGGAGTGGGGCCGAATTTTGACCCCGTGGAATCAATAGAAAAAGGTGTGTAATATAACATAACATTGTCATTTTGTGAAGTTATTCTGCCTATGAAATGTAATAAATTATGCACCGACCAAGATTCTCAAGACGTTTATGATAGACTAACCACCTAAAATATTTTTAGACTACGGCCTTGACTCATATCATTAGCACTGAAGTATGGAGGTACTGTAACAGTACCCATGAAAATACCATCCCAGCATGCAAACCATCACTCATATATACATCCTGCTTTTGTTCCCATTAGATATTACACTTTATCTATCCCTTTTTCTTGTAGAATCTGTTAGTGATCATTTTCTCTAACTACTGAACTTGTTACTTTCCAACACCTTTCGTTTTTGTTTACCAGGTTGAGTATGTATGAAAATCTTTCTGATTGAATTCAAACTAAAGTAAAGGTCATATGGGTTGCCCTTGGATCAAATTGTTGTCATCCTAGACAAGCCTTATTTCACATATTTAGACCTCAATCTAAAGTGAAATAGTGATTTTTAAGAAAAATACATTAAATATTATCATAAATTTCTGATTTTACCACATTTAAAACCAAACAAAAACTTAAACACACTGAGCAACAATATGCCTTTGAAACAAGGGGATAATGCCACTTACTGCTAAATACTGTGGATTAAGACCGGGCAATCCTGTTGTGGATAAATTCCACAAATTTTGATTTAACTGCTGAAACTTTTTAGCTTCTTTTTCTTTTTGAGTGTCTGCAAATTTGACAACTACCGGTGAGGAACAACCCTGCAATGAGATATAAAACAATGCATAACGATGGAAATGTTAGAGTAATAGAAAGAGACAGAAAGAAGAACAGATTAGAATCTCCACCACGGAAGCTGTCCATGATAACAGGGAAAGTATGAGAATTTTGTTACATCAAAAAATCATCAAGGTTGATGTTAAAAAAAAGTTATCCTGATCTATCGTTTTTAAAGACATGCTTCAGAAATAGTCACATTGGTAGTTTTGGCTGTGTGTTTAAGAAACTATGTATTACTACAGTAGCACAACTCCATCCAAAGGTATACTTTTGAAGGAAACAACTAGTACTACAGTAGCACAACTCCACCCTGAAGTATCTTTTTAAAGGAAACAAGTAGTACTACAGTAGCACAACTCCACCCTGAAGTATCTTTTTAAAGGAAAGAAGTAGTACTACAGTAGCACAACTCCACCCAGAGGTTTCTTTTTAAAGGAAACAAGTAGTACTACAGTAGCACAACTCCACGCTGAAGTATCTAGTAGTACTACAGTAGCACAACTCCACCCAGAGGTTTCTTTTTAAAGGAAACAAGTAGTACTACAGTAGTACAACTCCACCCAGAGGTTTCTTTTTAAAGGAAACAAGTAGTACTACAGTAGTACAACTCCACCCAGAGGTTTCTTTTTAAAGGAAACAAGTAGTACTACAGTAGCACAGCTCCACCCTGAAGTATCTTTTTAAAGGAAACAAGTAGTACTACAGTAGCACAGCTCCACCCTGAAGTATCTTTTTAAAGGAAACAAGTAGTACTACTGTAGCACAGCTCCACCCAGAGGTTTCTTTTTAAAGGAAACAAGTAGTACTACAGTAGCACAGCTCCACCCTGAAGTATCTTTTTAAAGGAAACAAGTAGTACTACAGTAGCACAGCTCCACCCTGAAGTATCTTTTTAAAGGAAACAAGTAGTACTACAGTAGCACAACTCCACCCAGAGGTTTCTTTTTAAAGGAAACAAGTAGTACTACTGTAGCACAGCTCCACCCTGAAGTATCTTTTTAAAGGAAACAAGTAGTACTCCACCCAGAGGTTTCTTTTTAAAGGAAACAAGTAGTACTACAGTAGCACAGCTCCACCCAGAGGTTTCTTTTTAAAGGAAACAAGTAGTACTACAGTAGCACAGCTCCACCCTGAAGTATCTTTTTAAAGGAAACAAGTAGTACTACAGTAGCACAACTCCACCCAGAAGTATCTTTTTAAAGGAAACAAGTAGTACTACAGTAGCACAACTCCACCCAGAAGTTTCTTTTTAAAGGAAACAAGTAGTACTACAGTAGCACAACTCCACCCAGAAGTATCTTTTTAAAGGAAAGAAGTAGTACTACAGTAGCACAACTCCACCCAGAGGTTTCTTTTTAAAAGGAAACAAGTAGTACTACAGTAGCACAACTCCACCCAGAAGTATCGTTTTAAAGGAAACAAGTAGTACTACAGTAGCACAACTCCACCCAGAGGTTTCTTTTTAAAGGAAACAACTAGTACTACAGTAGCACAACTCCACCCAGAGGTATCTTTTTAAAGGAAACAAGTAGTACTACAGTAGCACAACTCCACCCAGAGGTTTCTTTTTAAAGGAAACAAGTAGTACTACTGTAGCACAACTCCACCCAGAGGTTTCTTTTTAAAGGAAACAAGTAGTACTACAGTAGCACAACTCCACCCAGAGGTTTCTTTTTAAAGGAAACAAGTAGTACTACAGTAGCACAACTCTACCCTGAAGTATCTTTTTAAAGGAAACAAGTAGTACTACAGTAGCACAACTCCACCCAGAGGTTTCTTTTTAAAGGAAACAAGTAGTACTACAGTAGCACAGCTCCACTCGGAGTTTTCCTTCAAAAGAAACAAGTAGTACTACAGTAGCACAACTCCACCCAGAGGTTTCTTTTTAAAGGAAACAAGTAGTACTACAGTAGCACAACTCTACCCTGAAGTATCTTTTTAAAGGAAACAAGTAGTACTACAGTAGCACAACTCCACCCAGAGGTTTCTTTTTAAAGGAAACAAGTAGTACTACAGTAGCACAGCTCCACTCGGAGTTTTCCTTCAAAAGAAACAAGTAGTACTACTGTAGCACAACTTCCATAGGGGTCTTATTTCGTAAACGCAAGTTAACTGCCCATCTCAAAATTGGGGTTTTCTGCATCTGCTACAAATGTATCTAGTCCACATCAGCAAGACAGCATACTTTTTCTGTAATACTTTCGGTTGGAGAACATATCTCAGAGGCCTATTTTATAAGATCAGCAGCTTAATATTTATATACATACCTCTCTTACAGATAAAAATGTACTTACATGTAACATGTACAGTATTGACTTAAATAGACACTAGTGTAAATAATTGTCCACAAAATAAGTTAATCTTGCAAAAATATTTTTCTTAAGTTATATGAAAAAGAAAACATAAATTAGATATCTGTTTCCAATTTTGACAGCCATATTTTAGTGATGTAATGGCAAAACCACTCAACATAATGGATAATTAGAGGAATGCAATGCTAACTATTCTGTAACACTTCAGAGAACAATAGATATACACACATTTACACGATGTCTGAAATCCATGGCATCTACAGAACTGGCAATCCCTCAACCAAGGACACATTTACTTAGCTATCTGATGTGAGGTAGTATAATTGTTTACTATATCAAGTTGATATTTTAGAGGCAAAGACAAAACTTTATCAATGTAATCCTGTATCAGCATGGAATAATCACTGTATCAACTACAGAGAATAATAGTCTTAAATCTATAGATAGTGTATGGCGGACCTCAGACTTAGAACAGGCAGTTATCAATTTATATGAAATAAATCCATGAGAAAGATTTTAAACTGAAATTGTTCCTGTTTTCACTGACATAGAGAAAACAAACAAAATATCATAAGTTACATCACCTACAGACTCAAACCAGATGTAAATACAATTCAAATTTGATCTCAATTAGAGATAACATTTTCATATTTGTTATATTAAAATAAGAATCCATTATCAATGGTATAATCTACTAGTTCACAACTTTAAGATTTACACATCTTGTTTCTATATTATATTCCTATATAAAGATTTAAACTCACTTTTCAATGTTTCTGTACAAATTGGAAACCAAGAAAGTGAGTAGTTAACATGTATACGCGTTGTATTTATGTGTACAGGTTTGTTTTATGTGTTTATGTATGTGTATAACAATTAAATCTATGCTAAATCTGAAACCAAATGTAGAATTTAAAAATTTTAATAAAATAAAATTCTAATTCATAGCACCTGGTGAGAAATAAGGAAAAAAAATTCCAAAACAAGATAACATCAGTATTTACAAGAAAATGTATGTAACACCATAGCAAAGAGAAAACCAGCAAGATTTCTGACATTTTAATTGCTAATTACTGATAAAATCATTCTGAAAAGGAAATTTTATGTCTTTCCGAGTAAATCTAATCAGGAAAAAACCCTGTAACATTCCCTTCATACAAAGATACCTCTGTAAAACAAATTTGCTTATGTAAAACACGAGTAGATCAGAGAACTGGGAATTTTATTGTCTTACCACAGGGTGAGCTGAAGCAGGGGAAATATAGCAGGAGAAGATCAGAGAACGGATGGTGGTTGTCTTACCACAGGGTGAGCCGAAGAAGGAGAAATACAGCACGAGCAGATCAGAGAACGGATGGTGGTTGTCTTACCACAGGGTGAGCTGAAGCAGGGGAAATATAGCAGGAGCAGATCAGAGAACAGACGGTGGTTGTCTTACCACAGGGTGAGCTGATGCAGGGGAAATCTGATAGCAGGAGCAGATCAGAGAACGGACGGTGGTTGTCTTACCACAGCATGTGCTGAAGCAGGGGAAATATAGCAGGAGCAGATCAGAAAACGGACGGTGGTTGTCTTACCACAGGGTGAGCTGAAGAAGGAGAAATACAGCACGAGCAGATCAGAGAACTGGGAATTTTATTGTCTTAGCACAGGGTGAGCTGAAGAGGGGAAATATAGCACGAGCAGATCAGAGAACGGACGGTGGTTGTCTTACCACAGGGTGAGCTGAAGCAGGGGAAATACAGCACGAGCAGAGCAGAGAACTGGGAATTTGGTAGTCTTACCACAGGGTCACCTGAGGCAAGCGAAATATAGCATGAGCAGATCAGAGAACTAGGAATTTGGTAGTCTTACCACAGGGTGAGTTGTTGCACTGTAAACATAATAGGTTACAGAAGGATATTGGTGACCAATCCCCTTCTCATCTGACTGGGACTAACTGAATATCAACACTATGACAAGCTTGACAACTGATTGTATACATCTTTTACTGGATACACAGAAATATGTATTTTATTATAGCTTCTTATTGGTTAACAAAGTGTGTCAAGATAAAAAAAATAATTCTAAAATCTAAGGGGTCAAGTAATAGCTGTACAGCTAACACCCCCCCCCCAAATGTCAATAAAATAATATCATTTTCAAAGCACATATTACCGTCCCAAGGGAATCAGCAAACTCAAGAATAATTAACCTTGGCCTTACAGATGTGACCTTGAGACAAAGGTTAATGAACCTCATCATTGGCCTTTCAATGAAAATGGGGCTACAGCGAGATAACTACTGCCATTGGAATAATAATTTAAAATAGGGACAGCAAAGGGTTGTCACATAACTTACCACTTCCTGTGAAAAATTTTGACTTACCTCCATTGTTGTGGAATGATGCGTACTTTTGATTGCATTTAAAGCGGACTGTCTATTAGCATATGTTACAAAGGCACAACCTGTAATAAAACAATTAAGGATAAGTTCAATTACTGACATTTCAAACAGATGTAAGTACACTGGCATTATTATCTCATGGTAGAATAAAAGAGAATTGCTTTTTAAACAAATGACCTAGCCACTGAGCAACATAGTTAAGCAAAGACCATCTGCCATCTGCAATTTTTAAAACTGATAAACTTTGTCACAAAATCTGCTTAGATTTCAGCACTGAAACACGTACTGACTACAGATGGATCTAATTCTTACTAATATATTAATTCTTGTGGTACTGAATTAAAAAAATACCTTTGACCTGAATATTCTTACCTCTACTTTGACCATTTTGGTCTCTTAATATTGTACAGTCTTCTATCGTACCAAATGGAGCAAACATGGTTTTCACATCATTTTCTGTACATCTCTTTGATATCATTCCTACAAATAACTTTCTCTCCTCTGAAAAGAGACAAATTATAGATTATTTAAAAGTGAATACTAGACAAGACCCACAAATGACAACAGATTGCAGTAAGTTACATATTTGACTCAGATGATCCAAAATCAAATTGAGTTCCAACTTTACCCACAACAGAAAGAACCTACAACTCAACTCAGGTAGTCCAACATCCTGAAAACTTCAAGTTTTACCCATTACAGAAAGAACCAAATTGACTCAGGTGTTACAACATCCTGAAAACTTCAAGTTTTACCCATTATAAAAAGAATCTATTTGACTCAGGTGGTTAAACATAGTGAAAACTTCAAGCTTTACCCATTACAGGAAGAACCTATTTGCCTCAAGTGGTCCACAATCCAAACAAGTTACAGTTTTAACTATTATAAGACTCCCAATTAACTCCAGTTTGCAAAGTTTTATAAACCATGGACAACCCAGCCATATTACAAACCAATGATGTCTGGATCATTTCTTTACCCCACCCACCCCCACTGATACATTTTAATAACTACTCAAAAAGGTCCATTGATAGACCTCTTGCAAGCTTTAAAAATTGGAATACTGGCTATGCCAAATCTAAGACTTAAACACAGGTAGCATCCGTTCTCTCATCATACAAATCTCCATTTTTGGGGAAACATGAAAATCAAATAAAATCTAATTTCTGAAACTTCAGTTTGATATTAAGTCTATATTACAAATACATTGTATATGAACATACACAAACTGTTCATTTATGTACAAAGGGTCAAGTATCTTCAATATAATCAGTGTATTACATAACTTCCTAGTCTTAATCAAGTCGCTAAAGGAATCTCTATTTGTGTAGACATCTCAGCTATTAACTTTCATGATCAATTTGCCAAAGTCTTGCACAACATCAAAATGACTTGAACAATATTTGGCATTTAATTCCGAAACAACAGAAAAAAAAACCAAAACGTTGACACATTAAATTCTGCAGATTTATAATGCATAAAAAAAATGTAATTCAACAAGACCATGGTTATCAAATCTTGAGTAAAATAACACCAGAGGAATTGGTATGTTCACTTTATTACATGTCAGTTAGATAAGCTTCAACTTTTACTTCAATATACTGTACATGCTAGTAATGATTTACATGTATGAATACAACCAACTACGGCAGTTTCTGTGACTTTTATGTACTCTTCTGATATTCCATTAGAATGTACAGATTTCAAGTCATCAAACTGAGCTGCATGTTTTCTGACTGATATAATTAAACCTTATACTGAAAGTGAAGACCAGCCACTTTAATATCCATCAATCAACAAATGGTCAGAAATCTTCCAACCTCGTTATATCCTGCTTATGTTCATTTCATAAATTAGACATATATATATTGTACACCTGAAAATGTTCCCATATTTGATATTTCTGCTCTTTAACAACATAAAACATATTGATCCCATCTTAAATTAGCTCTAAATGACCTTAGTCTCAGGTATGGCATATATGTCTGTGCTTCAATTATTTAACTTATTTCACTTTGGTTTTAAATTTGCTATCTTGTCTACTGACAATTAAATGCGAGTAAAACGTTCTAGGTACACAGTAGATGTTCCATAGCATGGTAGGTTTATTGTAGTTTTTATCATTTTTTAAGACCTTTAATTTCAAATTTTTGAAACTTGTGAAGCTTACCAGTACTTATTACACCTAAATGATTCATTCTCTAATACGCAATTTTACTGTATCGTGATTCAATATTTTGACACTGTGGGGGGATAAAAAGCTTGTTACATTGTGTATATGATAAAAATCTCTTCAAAGAAAATACATTCCTTCCATAGGGTTAGGGTTATGATAATAAGTCATCGTAAAATAAAAATCAACCCCACAACTAAATTTATTTCCCTATGATAAAAGGCTCTAATAGAACTCTACAGTAAAATCAAACCCACAACTAAAATTATTTCCCTATGACAAAAAGCTCTAATAGAACTCTGTAAAATCAAGACCATGCAACTAAATTTTTTTCCTAAAAAAAAAAAAAGAAAACAGGACAGATAAAATAAACACCATTATTTAACTTAAATACCTAACCTTTTATGTTGATTCAATTTAAGTGTTTCTTGTCTTAATGTTTGATGATATACTTAAATGCAATAAACATTTTCTGATATAGGTGCTGCTCTCTTTTAAGGGTATACTGCTCTCTCCTTTTTACTTTTTTCTTTAACCACAGTTTTAACCAAACTTAGCAAGATTCATATTTAAAGAGGTCAAATCACTGCAATTTCAGCTTTACAGAGTACACAGTGATTCTATATATAAGTCTACGTAGATTTACAGAGTACACAGTGATTCTATATACACATGTATAAGTCTACGTAGCTTTACAGAGTACACAGTGATTCTATATATAAGTCTACGTAGCTTTACAGAGTACACAGTGATTCTATATATAAGTCTACGTAGATTTACAGAGTACACAGTGATTCTATATATAAGTCAGTAGTACAGAGTACACAGTGTGATATAAGTCTATATTTACATACACAGTGATTCTATATATAGTCTACGTAGCTTTACAGAGTACACAGTGATTCTATATATAAGTCTACGTAGCTTTACAGAGTACACAGTGATTCTATATATAAGTCTACGTAGCTTTACAGAGTACACAGTGATTCTATATATAAGTCTACGTAGCTTTACAGAGTACACAGTGATTCTATATATAAGTCTACGTAGCTTTACAGAGTACACAGCTATATATAAGTCAGTAGCTTTACACAGTGATTCTATATATAAGTCTACGTAGCTTTACAGAGTACACAGTGATTCTATATATAAGTCTACGTAGCTTTACAGAGTACACATGGATACAATGTTTTTAAAGTTACAGATTTATTGTCATTGCTGACAATTTTTATCTTTTGTCAATTTCACTTGAACATGTACAATGGAGAAAATGTTATTAACGGACCTTGCCAATGGGCTTTAAAATGTCAATTAGGTCCAATGCACACAAATTTTGGCCTCTATGGGAGTTAGATCCTTTATCCCTTTGAACCCTGTTGGCCGGAAAACCAGCCATAGTGTAAACTGTTTTTTTGGTGTGCCTTTTGTGAAGCATTTTTGTGCATAAAAGA
This sequence comes from Atrina japonica, assembly GCA_030159075.1. Classification (NCBI taxonomy): domain Eukaryota; kingdom Metazoa; phylum Mollusca; class Bivalvia; order Pterioida; family Pinnidae; genus Atrina; species Atrina japonica. The sequence goes on from BROG01000278.1 coordinate 673,399, forward strand.
AAAGGATTCCAACTCTTGGCATTCATGGCACCATAAAAAGAATATTGGTGTTAAATGAGTAAACAAAGGAATTTACACAAATGTTGTCAATCTTAAAGATAAATGTATATTTGTCAATTTCCAAACATAAAAGAAAAGAAATGAATGAGATTTAATTTTTGATATTGTTGTCCAGGAGCCCAGGGTGAAAGTACCGCTCATTTCAAGTGGTCAGGGTTCAAAGGGTTAAAGTTAAAATAATGAAGCCTGGTCCATTTGGACTTCTCCTTACAAAGTATGGTTGGGATCTTTTGGTCAGATTTTAAAGAAATTAACTTTTTTTCATTTAATTTATAACAAAAATTGGACTATAATCCCGATCAAAAATCATATACTTCTCTCCAAAAAACAATTTAAAGAAAAATTCCAAATTCAATCTTCAGATAATTGTGTGACAATAGTCACATAAACCTTAAACAAAAATGTTAATAAGTAGATTTGGTATACGATTAAAATATTGTTGTAATACTGCTATGTTTTCCAGATACTAGCATTAAATCGTGTAGATTTTCAGGAGTCAAAATTCCCAAAACTTCAGAAAATATTAATAAAAATTCAAAATATATGGCCATGGGCTACATGTATCTTCCCAAAAGGATGCAAAAAGCCTGGCGTTACTAAATGACACATAGTTTCTGACAAAGAGTAATGGTTATTTGTTGCCTCAAGCTTTGTCTTGAGTAATCTTAAAATCGTAACCATTACTTCTCTAAAATCCTCATCAAGACTCCAGCAGTTGTTTTGGCCCTTTAACCTGGTATAAACACATTCACCAAGTAGTTGTTTCCCTGCTAACCATTATTTTATGTAAACAGGTTAAATCATGAGGCAGTTGGGAACACTTGACAGTTGGCAACAGTTGCTACTGTGTAATAAAATAAATCTGGAAAAAAACATACACGCAGGAAGGAGGCTATCAAGCTGTGAATGACGATTTAGAAGTCATCTGATTGTGATAAGCCAATGAAATAATGCAATAGAAATTTTTCAGGCAATTTAGTATAGATTAAATAATCTAGGCCCACACAAACTCTGCTTTCACTAAATATATTGGAAGAATCGGTAGATTAAATTTAATATAGTTGATAGCAATTGTTTGATGAATGTTGCAGGTTGGTTGTTACAGAGACAGAAATTCTGTTTGATTTTAATTTTCACTGTAATCTAGGACAAAAAGCAGAGGAATCGGGAAGAAAAAAATAAACTGAATCTTGACTTTTGTTGAAATCAAAGATAAATTTTTATTGCCAATAATCTTGGAGCCAAACCAATAACATCCTAGTTTTATCAGCTTCCCTTTAATATTTCTGAAAATTGAAATCAATTTGACCTTTACAGTATAGAATGTGCTGTCTCATTGTAATAAGTCATTTAAGTGATGTGTGTAACTGTACACTTGCCGACATTTGTTAACATATTCTGTACAGCGCCACCTATTATTTTTTACATGTGGAATAAGACATCTTGATTCTATACTTTATTTGGAAAATTTAAGAGATAATTTAACAGTAAAAAGTCAATTTGTAAACATGGTGATATGAAGAGCAATTCATTTTGTTAAAACACAAAAAAAAAAACAACTCAAATTACAAATCCTGTTTGGAGGTTTCTGTCTGAACAAAATGTTTTGCTATTACTAGAATTTTGAATTTGAATTTTGAGTAGTGATTTATGCAACACTCAACAATCTTTCAGTTATATGGTTTTGGCCAGTTTTTAATGGTGGAGGAGAGAACCTGTTTTCAATGTACCCCAGAATAGACAACCAGCCTTCTGCAAGAAAACTGGAAAACTGTCTCAGAAATATCAGCTTAGGCTCTGGTGAGACATGAGCCTGCACTGACAGAAATGAGAGACTTTATAGTTTAAAGCGTGATACTCTAAACACTCAGATATGGAGGCCCCACTAAGTAGAAACAATATAAGAAAATAAATACATGTTTCTGCAAACTAGCAGTATATGAATTACATAACCTTTGACCTCAGCTAGAAATTATGCCAATGTGTTAAATCAATATTAACATTGTGACAACTACATCTTCAGATAAGGAATTGGAGTGCAAATGGTCAATACATAGTCCAGAGATCAACAACCACACCTGTTTAGTGCCAATCCATTTTCCAGACCAACAAATGAGTTATTTAGTACTTGTCCTATGAGATGTATTCAATTCAACAACAATGATACATTTAGAATTTTGTATTTACTTAACTTATTTCTAGTTTAATGAACTTGGCATTTTAGAAACTTACATTCTATTGGACAAGACTTGCAGAACAGGTCAAATCTTTAATGATTGTTGACCTATGCAGTTACAGATATGACCTTAAAAATTTGTTGTTCCCTGCAGTTTCAGATATGACCTTGATGATTAGTTGACCCCTGTGATTTCATATATAACATTGATTATTGTTCATCCTAGCAGTTTCATGTATAACATTGATTGCAGACCCTGCAGTTTCATATATAACATTGATGATTGCTGACCTCTGCAGTTTCATATATAACATTGATGATTGCTGACCTCTGTAGTTTTATATATAACATTGATGATCGCTGACCACTGTAGTTTCATATATAACATTGATGATTGCTGACCCTGCAGTTTCATATATAACATTGATGATTGCTGAGCCTGCAATTTCATATATAACATTGATGATTGCTGAGCCTGCAGTTTCATATATAACATTGATGATTGCTGACCTCTGCAGTTTCATATATAACATTGATGATTGCTGAGCCTGCAGTTTCAGGTATGACCATGACGATATATGACCCTGCAATTTCAGAGGCATGACCTTAAGGATTTATTGACCACTTTAGGTTCAGAAAAGACCTGGTGATGAAGTCCACCAACCCTTACACTTTTACTTGTGAAACAAATGATCTGTTCACTGATACACCTGAAGCAGTTTTATAAGAAGTTGGCCAACATATTCCCTTTACCTTATTATTACCAGTAACATATCATAATGCAATAACAGGTTTATTCTTGCTGCTAATAAAGCAACACGATTAATTAGTAATACATATTTTGTAAGCAATACCTAGCAACCAATCTGTGTATTTGATGATAACCAAAAACTTGAGTCACTGCAATCAATTGTAGACACTTCCATACCATTGGTCAACTCATAGAACAGTACTTGTTCAAAACATTTCACTTGACAAAAAATCAATAGCATTGGTGCCTACAGATAAAAAACCTTTTGGTTTTGGGGAGGAAAGCTTCTATAAAACATATCTGAAAACTGATTTAAAGATTGATGGGCAAATGGAAAGTCAATTATGTTGTTTTATTATTCATGAATGCACAACTTTTCAGACCAATGCAGGGCAGTGAAGGTGCAATTGACTTCAAGCCTCCTAAGACTCAATTAAAAAGTTGGTGAATGCCATCTTTCAGCATCTTCAAAGTGTGGGTTCAAAAGCATCAACAACTACCAATAATTAGTGAAGGCGTAAACAGATTTATGAATATTTCCAGTTTCTTAGTTTTATCACTTGCATATAAATGAAACTAGAATAAGAGTAATAAAATAACAAAGCCCATCTCACAACAGTCCCACACCCAACCTGACCAGACTTTCACCACAGCATCAGAGAAAAGGATCCAAAACAAAATCAATTTTACAAGATATTAATTCATAAATCCCTGAAAAACAATGAACTCTTCTATAAATCAATGATTTAGACCAGTCCAAATGTGTCTTTAGGGATGAATGGGTTAAGGACCAATCCATCATCTGTAGCATAGCATGTACTAAGAATCACAAGATGTATATGTCATACAAAGTAAGTTGATGTATTAGCAGGAGAAGTAGGTAAATCTGACGTATATGTCATACAAAGTAAGTTGATGTATTAGCAGGAGAATACGTAAATCTGACGTATATGTCATACAAAGTAAGTTGATGTATTAGCAGGAGAAGTAGGTAAATCTGACGTATATGTCATACAAAGTAAGTTGATGAGCAGGAGAAGTAGGTAAGTCTGACGTATATGTCATACAAAGTAAGTTGATGTATTAGCAGGAGAAGTAAGTAAATCTGACGTATATGTCATACAAAGTAAGTTGATGTATTAGCAGGAGAATAGGTAAATCTGACGTATATGTCATACAAAGTAAGTTGATGTATTAGCAGGAGAAGTAGGTAAATCTGACGTATATGTCATACAAAGTAAGTTGATGAGCAGGAGAAGTAGGTAAGTCTGACGTATATGTCATACAAAGTAAGTTGATGTATTAGCAGGAGAAGTAAGTAAATCTGACGTATATGTCATACAAAGTAAGTTGATGTATTAGCAGGAGAAGAAGGCAAGTCTGTCTTAAGTGAATGCAAACACCTGGTAGAGGTGAACCAGAAATACATGTTACTTCTTTTGTTGAGATTAGGACGATCCATGGTCAGTTTACAAACTCCCATCCCCATGTAAGGTTTCTATATATATAATATAGTTAAATGTATCAGTAGTCAATTAAAATTTGTGGCCACCTCTATTCAGTGGCCATTTTATCACATTAGTGAATTTAGTCTCAGTAAGACCTCTTTAGACAGATGGATTGGGCTATGTCTATTGAGTGAAACAGGAACCATTTCATTCCAAGGAATTAGTTTGGAAACTTCCTGCCTTAGGAAATCAATTACCACACTGCCAGTAGATTAGTTGTCAAAACTCTCTCTTACCATTTCGTTTTTCACTGTCGGCTGGTTTCATCTGTATGGGATGATGCATCTGAAATACAAAAATGATACATTATGAAATTATGAGTGGGAAGAGACTCCATAAAAAGTTACAATACATCACAAACTAAAAGTAACATAGAATATTGAGGTAACATGACAGAACTGTCAAAACAGTACAAACTCAAACATACATTTTACAGAATTTAAATGACTGAATATTTGTCAGAATTAAAAATTTTGTGAATAACGGTCAACAGATTTCAAAGAATCCTGCCATCTTACAAAAAAAAAAAAACCTGGCATGTGTTTGAAAAACATTAATGCCTCCAAGAGCTGAATAATTCCTTAAGATTGTCAAAGTTCCATAACTCCTGCATTTGTTGTTGAACATACATGTATACAGCGATCTGAGATCTCATTGAAAATCATGCAAACACCAAATTTGGTTAAAACACGGAAACCAAAATGCTACAAACAGGCAGACTAAAAAACGGTAAATCCTTCTCAAATGTTGGCTCTTTTGCGCATAATGATAACCAGATTGCTACTGTTTTGCTTATAAGTTATATTATAATTAATTAGACATTTTTATCATCCTTACTTAAAATTACTATTACTTCTTTGAAATGTGACTGGATGAAAAAACTGATTCAAGTTATTAATTTTTCCTTGAAGAATTATAAAGTTTTATGGAGTCTGATCGTATATGTATTAAACATTTAATGAGTCATGGAAACCTTTAATCTTAAGATCAAATTTCTAGTTTTACATTTTTATCTCGAACATTTTGATTTTTCTGGCATATTGTTTCACAGTCAAAACAAATTTAATACTTGAACTTGAGTAAGATCAAATTGCAAAATTGTGTTACTTTCGGCAAAAGCATCAATAAGATCAACATTGACAAAGAATTAGGTTTTATCAGAGGATATATAAACTGGTAAATTTTCTATAAATCAGCCACCTAAAAAACTGCAGCTGCAACAAGTAATGACAAGCGTAGTCAAACCGGCAGATGAAATGAGGCATTTAGAGGTCATATAATACTCTAATGAGAAAACATGTTCCCAATAAATGCAGCGAAGCAACCATTATATCAAGAAAAAATACCATTATAATTTACATCACTAGGAAAACTTGTCAGCCAGGATTTCAAGTTTTGGAACTTTTTTCTAAATCCCTTAAATTAGAATTTTTTTCACAATCTGTTAAAATTAGGATTTGAACATCATCACTAAATTATAGTTACTCAAACAAATACATCTCTGTCATTCTTTATGTAAATATGTTGCTCTCACACTTCAAAACCTGTATGTCTACAAAAACATGAGATACATAAAAACACCCGAGAATGGCGAGACCTACCGAAAAGTACATACGACATACGACTTGCTTGTACTTCTAATTTGCTGCATTTAATTTACAGCTCATTGCAGTTTGGTGTAAAGTGTTAACATTTTATTTTATTGTTGATTTTTAAACAAACCACAAATTATTTGTGAATATATAGGTCAACAGCTATTCAGAAATTGCACCACATCTCAAACCTAAGCAATGAAATTCTGCTGATGTAGTGAGGGCACACAAGATCTTAGTTCATTCAGAAGACTCCAAACATTTTAATTCTAATTTCTAGTGCTTGGTAAAGGAACTTCCAAGGCTTTAGAGAAGCTTTACAATGATCAAGATCAGAATTCAAATCTAGGGACTCTTGCCTGCATTGGTGAGGCAAACCCTCTGACCACTAAGTTATATAAAATCTGTGGAGCTCATATAACAGAACCATGTCATAGAATCTGTAGAACTTATGTAAGATATAACTATTAACATTGAATCTGTAGAGCTCATGTAAGATATAACCAGTAACACTGAATCTGTAGAACTTATGTAAGATATAACCATTAACATTGAATCTGTAGAACTTATGTAAGATATAACTATCAACATAAAATCTGTAGAACTTATGTAAGATATTACCAGCAACATAGAATTTGTAGAACTTATGTAAGATATTACCAGCAACATAGAGTCTGTAGAGCTTATGTAAGATAGTAGCCACCAACATAGAATCTGTAGAGCTCATGTAAGATAGTAACCGCCAACATAGAGTCTGTAGAGCACATGTAAGATAGTAACCGCCAACATAGTCTGTAGAGCTCATGTAAGATAGTAACTGCCAACATAGAGTCTGTAGAGCTCATGTAAGATATAACCACCAACATAGAGTCTGTAGAGCTCATGTAAGATAGAAACCACCAACATAGAGTCTGTAGAGCTCATGTAAGATAGTAACCGCCAACATAGAGTCTGTAGAGCTCATGTAAGATAGAAACCACCAACATAGAGTCTGTAGAGCTCATGTAAGATAGAAACCACCAACATAGAGTCTGTAGAGCTCATGTAAGATAGAAACCACCAACATAGAGTCTGTAGAGCTCATGTAAGATAGAAACCACCAACATAGAGTCTGTAGAGCTTATGTAAGATAGTAGCCACCAACATAGAATCTGTAGAGCTCATGTAAGATAGTAACCGCCAACATAGAGTCTGTAGAGCACATGTAAGATAGTAACCGCCAACATAGTCTGTAGAGCTCATGTAAGATAGTAACTGCCAACATAGAGTCTGTAGAGCTCATGTAAGATATAACCACCAACATAGAGTCTGTAGAGCTCATGTAAGATAGAAACCACCAACATAGAGTCTGTAGAGCTCATGTAAGATAGTAACCGCCAACATAGAGTCTGTAGAGCTCATGTAAGATAGAAACCACCAATAGAGTCTGTAGAGCTCATGTAAGATAGAAACCACCAACATAGAGTCTGTAGAGCTCATGTAAGATAGAAACCACCAACATAGAGTCTGTAGAGCTCATGTAAGATAGAAACCACCAACATAGAGTCTGTAGAGCTCATGTAAGATAGAAACCACCAACATAGAGTCTGTAGAGCTCATGTAAGATAGAAACCACCAACATAGAGTCTGTAGAGCACATGTAAGATAGTAACCGCCAACATAGAGTCTGTAGAGCACATGTAAGATAGAAACCGCCAACTTAGAATCTGTATGTAGACTTTCATGTATGTATTTTAACTTTATTCTACTTCAACCATCCTTATAAAAATACTCCAAAGATCGTGAGTTTTACCAGTGAGAACAGTTTCATTGCACTCGTAGGTCCTCCTGGTCCATGTAAATGATCCTCGACTTGGAGGCTTATTACTGATGATAAGTTGACGGATTTACCTAGTCTGACACATAACAACCAGCTCTAAAGAAATGCCAACATAACTAATTATCTAGTGATGAGGCAAGAACAAAATCTTCATAAAACTCAACAATGCTACACATCTTTTAGGGGACGAACATTCAAAACATATTTCTGCCTCTAATATTCCCTGCATAGTCCTATCTACAAGCTATAAATAAATCATGTTAAAAACCTAAATCAAAAAGAGATGGCATCATAAAAACATAATGAAATTAGACAGCTAGCAGGACTACTAATCTCCAATACAATAAAACAAGTATATCTGTATTTTATACCAATAATGTTCTCTGTCTACATAAAAAGGCATAGTGAAATTAGGCAGCTAGCAGGATGAATTATCTTCAAGATGATAAAACAAAGTATATCTTTATCTATAAGTAATCTAATTATCTATCAGTCTTAAATCCTCTCACTCTCTAATGAAAACTGTTGGCACAGGACAAAGGATTAGAAATACCATGGAAACATATTAGGCCTAATGATTTCAATTTTGTTTATTTCATTCTACCCACATTAATATCACAATTTGTAACTGGCTCCCAGCCATGTCTTGTGTAGTATACAATGTAGAGTCCTTTAACCCTAGAGCAGCCTACAGTATTATCTAACTCATCAGATATTACATGAATCAAAAACACCAGAACTTCTGATAAAGCTAATATCCATGTCTACAAAGTTGTTACCATGGCGCTTGATTTCCTTTTACATGTTAACTTCAAATGGCTTTCCTAACAATGATATCACGTCTCTGTGTATATTTAGTGTATAACACCTAATGAATGTGAAAATATTTCATTTTTTTGTGACTGTGAGACTGTTAGTATGTGTATATTTAGTACCGTATACTACACCTGGCAAATGTAATAATATTTCAAATTCTTGTAACTGTATAGCTGTTAGTATGTGTATATTTAGTATAGTACATTTACCTGGCAAATGTGACAATCTTTCTTATCTAGTGACTGTGTGGCCATTAGTATGTGCATTGTCACACCTCAAAATTAAAAAAGTTACAACACCATTGTTGAACTGCTGTAGTAATTAACAATCCAAGATTGGCAACAAGTGTTCATATAACACACAAAAATCAAAATGAAACAGTCATTACCTTAACATGTTGATCAATTTAGCCAATACAACAAAATCAATTGTGAAATCTAGAACTTGTTCTATATTACCATAACAAGTTTCTAATGAACAGTATTCTCTAGACAATTAAACAACGCCAAAGTCATTACTACATATCTTTTTTATATTATTGATTCTTAGGATCATTACTTAACTTAGTACTCATTCATTCATTCATTCATTCTCTCTCTCTCTCTCTCTCTCTACCCCCCCCCCTCCCCCCCCCCCTTCATGATGATTGTGTGTATGAGTAGTAGAAGCAGATACCTGACATCAGTAACTTAAACTGCACGTTGATACCAGGACAAAAGTCCCCTAGACTTTGTGGGGATGAAGTTTAACTGATGAAAACACCGTATGACCTGCTTAGCAGTGCTATTACACAAGAAAAGGTTCATATTTGTTTGTTATTTCAATTCTTATCTATGTGCACCTTAAAGTTCAATCTGGGGTATGGGATTTAGAACGATCTGTACAGGTTTTGTGTATGTCTATTTGAAATATAAAAAAAACCCAGACTTTGTAAACATGATCCATGTCAGGAAGTGATTATTTTTAGATGTTGCACTGTATTCATGTTTCTGGATAGAAAGCTAAAACATGATGAATTCACCAGTACCACTGTGCTTGTGTTATAATAATTAACACTTGTAACTGATTTCCTATGCTGATTATAAAATGATTTTTTTACATGCACTCATAGTCTATGGGGGGGGGGGCTGGATAACTAATGGTAAATGTTATATCAATTGTAAATCTAGAACAAATGATGATATTGTGAATCTATGGATACTGACTATCAAAAAACATCTATAATCTCAAACAAAATTACGAAAACTAAGGGATCACCTGTCTTGTGACATCATTCTGACATCTAAGGGACCACCTGTCTTGTGACATCATTCTGACAACTAATGGATCATCCGTCTTGTGAGATATTCTGAAAACTAAGGGATCATCTGTCTATGACACAACATTTTTGAAAACTAAATGACAATCTGTCTTGTGAGACATCATTCTGAAAACCAAGGGATTATCTGTCTTGTGAGATATCATTCTGAAAACTAAGGGATCATCTCTCTTGTGACTGCACATTTTGAAAACTAAATGACAATCTGTCTTGTGAGACATCATTCTGAAAACTAACGGATCATCTGTCTTGTGAGATATAATTCTGAAACTAAGGGGTCATCTGTCCTATGTCACAATATTCTGACAACTAAATGATCTTCTGTCTTGTGAGACATCATTATGAAATCTAAGGGACCATCTATCTTGTGACACAACATTCTGAAAACTAAATGATCACCTGTCTTGTGACACAACATTCTGAAAACTAAATGACCATCTGTCTCATGAGATATCATTCTGAAAACTAAAGGGACCATCTGTCTTGTTTGACTTCATTCTGAAAACTAAGGGACCATCTGTCTTGTGACACAACATTTAGGATACTAAGGGATCATTTGTCTTGTGACACAACATTTAGGATACTAAGGGACCATCTGTCTTGTGAGATATAATTCTGAAACTAAGGGGTCATCTGTCTTGTGACACAACATTTAGGATACTAAGGGATCATCTGTCTTGTGACATCATTCTGACAACTAAGAAATTACCTGTTTTGTGAGGCAACATTCTGAAAACTAAAGGAATCATCTGTCTTGTGATACAACATTCTGGAAACTAAGGGATCATCTGTCTTGTGACACAACATTTAGGATACTAAGGGATCATCTGTCTTGTTACACAACATTTAGGATACTAAGGGATCATCTGCCTTGTGACACAACATTTAGGATACTAAGGGATCATCTGTCTTGTGATACAACATTCTGGAAACTAAGGTAGCATCTGTCTTGTGACACAACATTCTGACAACTAAGGAATTGCCTGTCTTATGAGACAACATTCTGAAAACTAAAGGATCCCCTGTCTTGTGACATCATTCTGAAAACTAAATGATCCCCTGTCGTGTGACATCATTCTGAAAACTAAATGATCCCCTGTCTTGTGACATCATTCTGAAAACCAAGGGGACAACTGTCTTGTGAGGTATCATTCTGAAAACTAATCAGTAAAAGAATCCCTAGTATTAAATATAGCAAACTCCATGGGACTGTCTGTCTTGTCAAACAACATTTAAGCTGCTGGTGAAGTATGCATGTGACACTTTATAATCTATGGCCAGTTCATCCCACAAAAATACAAAATATTGAAAACTCAAATTCAGACACAGGTAGCCAACACAGAGCACATAATATACAAACATAGAGGCAACCATATTTTCTATGACATTTACTCAAGCCATGGAGGATATAAGATATCAGTGTTAGAACTGTTATGCGGGTTGGCTGTATTTCACCTGTTTTATCACATCTGGGTACTTCAGTTGAAGAGTTTTAGCTTTTTTTTATCCTATTGCACTTCTTACCACTTCCTATGACAACATATGCCATCTGCAATGATAAGGTGTGTTGGTTACACAGCTCCAACCAATTTATACTGTGAAGGAGTACTTGATAAATTATCCAAAACTTACCATAAAAGCCAGGGAAACAAGATAAAAGGCTAATTTTATATAGAAGCATTAGATAACAACTAGTAGCTCTCATAAATGACAACCATCATCGTAATCTAGGTGAACACGATGCCTGGTGGAAAGTTAAAGCAAATGGCAATTAAAGCAGAATTTAACTTTACGTTGTCAGATATCTAAACCTGTTCTGGTGCCATCAGCATGTTTTTATACAGCTAATACTCTGACCCAAACTGATTTATTTTCAGCTCATTTTCCAGCGAGGCAGAAAATGACAACTCTATCCAACAATGTGAACTATGAACTTTACTGTTTAATTACATCAAACCCATTGGCTGCATACAATAAAACACATTTTATTATCTTTGTAACATGTACAGCCAACAAAACATACCAAAATCTACAAATCAACAGTTTCATAATACTTATGTTTATCTTTCTTCCATTTCATGCTGAAGCAATCACATAAAGCTAAGTTTGTGTGGGATGTTGGTTACAGAAATGCTACCGCTAAGATTACTAGTCTAAACTACACTGAAAGGATTGACAATATTAAATTAGTTACATTAAATATACTATCTTGTTTCATTATGCAAAACCTTTCATATGGTGTTAATTTCTGCAGAAATAAAGTAGCAGTACCGGTAATAGCATGTACATAGAGTAAAACCTATCTTATAGACTGTCACATAGAAGACCACCTCAAAATATAGTAAAAGCTATAGAAATATATCTACCATAGTAAAACATATAACAAAGTAAAGATTATAGCAATTCTAAATATCAAATTTCAAGAGAACCAACCCAGTTGAAAAATAGATTAGTGTTCAGAAGTTTCTGCATGATGGACACACTGCCCAATGATTGACATTGACTAATCACAGCTGAGTAACTAAGGTTACCTAAAAATCATCAGCATTGAAGAGTCTCTATTTACAAAATGGTTTAAAAATCAGCAGAACAAAGAATATATAGAGTATATTATATGTTACATTAAATCTGATTTATATACATTGAATAAAAAAATATGATTTATGACATCCATTAAAATCAGATTCAGCTAATAGAAGTCAATATTTGTTGTATATTACATTTTGTAATTCATCCTTATACCCTATGTTTCCATCTTGTTAACAAACTGTAGTATGTTATTTTTTCAGATATGTCATTTTAGTCTTGGGTTCATCACAGGAAATAAAGACAATTCTTTGACTTGAAAAACTGCCAGTTCTATTAGTTGCAAAAGAACTTGATCTTAATAGAAATGAACAGTGATAGCTGTGTTTAATCTCGTCATACTAGCTATGGCTGTGCAGCACTTCATTTTTGTGCCAGTACATTCAACTTCTTTACTTACTTGTCAGTTCAATACATACTGCCTGATATTAAGATGTATCATTTTATCTTATCAATATATTTATCCTGCACACAAGGAACACTGTATATTACCAGATGATACTCTCTCTCTCTCTCTCTCTCTCTCTCTCTCTCTCTCTCTCTCTCTCTCTCTCTCTCTCTCTCTCTCTCTCTCTCTCTCAACTATTTACAATTTGAAATTTATAAGAGTCCTAATATTATTCATTTAGATTTGATAAATTTATGAATATGAACAAAAATTACTTAAAATTTTGATGTATAGAGAAAAATGTAATTAAAGAAAAAAATCAAGCAGAAAGTTCATAGAAATGAACAGGTTTGCATTTGAGAACATGTTAATGATGGCCATGTGTTGAAATAGATTTATAACTTCTAAATCAGATAGTTTTGCATGAAATGGATGGAGACAAGGTTGAATTTGACAGCGATAAGCAACAAATTATTAGATCCATACATAATATTTATTTAGCACAGACTGACAATATGTAGCCAAGAGCTTTGGTATAACCTATTGATTACTCTATTTTATAAGGTAATTGCTTCAACAGGTAGGCAACTAACAGTGGTAATTTACAAACCAGATTGTTAAATGCTTTACTGTGTTATCAACTTTCTGCCAATATTGACTGAACTAGAAAATGACAGCATCAATACAAGGAATAATGGCTCCAAGAATTGCCTGTCCTACGACTCCCAGCCACTCAGATGTCATTATTGTTCTGGTGTTCAAACACATGCGGAGAAAAGTTGTATATTAAATGTTTTGAGAGATATTACATGCATCTGACATAGAATTTCATAACCTTATACAATGTCAATCAAGTGTCCAAGCAGGTGTTAACATCAATCCATAATGATGTTGTACATGTATGAACAAGAACTGATCTAACAATAATATATCTCTCCTTTTTTACAAAAAGTCAAGGTCTCTACATGGAAAAACAGAGAAAATAGGTACATTTCAAGACCCTTCTTGTTTTTCAAGGACTTTTCATGGCCTGTATGAACAATACTATATATATTAAGACACAGAGAGATGAAAAAAGTTAAATATCATCTCAGATGCTATGCAAGTTCCTTATCTAAAGTATATAAAAAACAGTAAAAAAATTTATTTTAAGCTTTCAAATTGAATACCTATTAGACTTTAATTACCATAAAACAATTCATTCTCTCTCTGTGTGTCTCTCTCTCTCTGTCTCTCTCTCTCTCTCTCTCTCTCTCAACACATTACAAAGTCCTATGTGTATGACCATAATGTACTATATGAAGTCAAAGAAGATCAAACTGGTCACCATAGTAATAAAGAAAAATATATTCTATATTGAGTGTGTAAACGTGCTAATTGATTTTTCTCAAAGCTACCTTCACATATAAGGGATAAAAGGACAGGGCATTGTCTACACATGTTACGCTGTACAGTGACTAATTGATTGATGAATTGTATTAGCCAAAATCCATCAGCCATTAATGTTCAAAGTGTATACTCTATGTATAGATATGGTACCAAATTGAAAATCACCAAACTGCTAATTGAACAGCTATGCTAAAATATCAGATGAATAATCCTGTTTTTCTATCTTTGGTTATTTGTTCTGCCTCCCCTTATTACAAACATGTACCTGGTTATGTAAGATTATATTGCCAGAGTTTGTTGTTACCTTCTAATCATTGATTATGGTTAACACACCTGCTAAAAATGCAGGTAAGATTGTCACAGATGCCACAGACTTTGTCAGTTGTGAGAACACATAAAATATTACAACCGTCTCATAAAAAGGAACAAACGAGAGAATAAAACGCATAATGTAAACCATTCACAGAAAATCAGGGCTATATGTTTAAATATTTATCAATGTTTCTGTTCTGTTTTAGAGGTGTTCAATTACATCAATAATTGTTTTAAAAACTGCAAACTCTACACATAGTTCATACAGGAAAAGGGGGACCAAATACAATAACTTTTTAAGGAATTTTCTAGGCCAAAATCTTCATTTTTAAGGACTTGCACTTACCTCAATACCAAACATTTTATTCAATATTTTTAAATACTTATATATTACATTTTGAAGAACAGTATGTATTGCATTTTATCATTCTATTTCAGACAACTGATCACTCAATTCATCAAAATGCCAATCTTGATTTATAATCTTTTTTATTAAAATTTATTTCTTCATCAATTATTTCTTACTGGCGGAAAACATTTTTAGATTCAAAATTTGAAAGGTCTTTTTTTTTCAAAAAAATTCAATTTTCTTTTCAATGTAAAACACAGAAAATACTGTATATACTTGCCTATAAGTCGGACATTGACTTTGGGCCTAAAATTTTGGGATTTGCCATTGACCCGCCTATAAGTTGGTGACAAAAACAGAAGAATATGTCAAGTAAAAATTCTGATTGGGAATTTTTGTTAAGGAAATCTCACCATTATAAATAAAGATTTCAATTATGTTTTCAAAAAATATGCCTACAGTAAGTAGAAAATATGTATAGACTTAGTCAGGGTTCCAAAATTACAAAAAAGGAATGTTTTGAGAGGAAGCTTGAAATAATAAATGAAGCAATGGATATAAAGAGGTCATTTGAAATACCAGATAAACATCAGTTTCTGAGATGACACTGGGCTTTATACCAACATTTCACTTCTGTTGTAAATCTTAAGAATATTAGAATCTGATTATTTCTAAACCTACACAGATCTCAAAAACAGTGTTCTATGCAAGTGTTGTGACACTAAAATGTTTTATAGCTGTTAAGCAGTTAAATTTTCACAATACAAATCTATGTGGAAATTCACCAAATACATAAGACGGATTTAACAGAGAAAGGCAAAAACGAAGTCAGATTTAACAGGAAAAGCAAAAACTAAGAAGATTATTAATGCTGTATGACATACAATAACATGTTCTGTCAGCTTATGACCAGTGTAAAATGATAGGAAATGTATCAACCACAAACATTGTAATCATTTCTCACAATAGCAACAAAGTTATCACATTACTTTTATTAACTTGTGTGTAAGAATTGCTCGTGGTAGATTTAGATATTCATCATTATTATCTTGTCTTTAACACTTTACTAACACAAAATACCGTTTAACATTAACTGAAAACCTATTTGGGTTTTTTCCCCTAGAGGCAAAATCTGCAAAACATCATTTATTTAAAATTTTACCAAAATATTTTTGCCCACTTGGTTTAAACAATATTTTATTGATTAAATAATAATTTCTTTTGAAAATAAGTTACTCTGGTGTCTTCCAGATATAGAATGTGCCAATATGGTCACATTGACTCATACAAACTATCTAAATAATAAAAAACTAATCAAAATATTTAATACAATACATGTATCGGGTAAGAAGTAAAATTTGTGAAGTAAATATGATCGCATGTTGCTGAAGAACAATCATTTTGCCCTACTTCCCTATGAAAGAACCCTTTATCCAAAGTTATTATGAAAGACTTGTAATTAACACTTTCCACCCTACAGACCATAATAGAGTAGTCCTAAACAAAAGAATGGAACATATCATTTAGATATTTAGGGGTGTAGGTGTTAAGATAGCACAAAAGTTCATCTAAGTATCACAACAATCATTACTACTCTCATTGTATATCACAAATCCATCACAGAGACAAGAGAAAATGGCTACCATAATTCTGCTTATGGCCAACATTTTCTGTAATGTGATAGGTGATTTTTCATCTTCCACTATCACTTAACAGGGCACTGGTTACCATGACGACAATAAACTGACTCATTTGACAGTATCAACAGTGTTATTACAAATACAGGAGGGTCATCAAGTCCTGCTTCAGTATTAATAACTTGTAATTACAATTGTTATTTTTTTATATTTTACAGTCCATTTGTTTATTTGTTTATTTTTCACTTGTCATTACAATTGTTATTTTTTTTATATTTTAGTCCATTTGTTTATTTCCTTGTTATTATCAAGTCCTGCTTCAGTATTAATAATAACTTGTCATTACAATTGTTATTTTTTTTATATTTTAGTCCATTTGTTTATTTCCTTGTTATTATCAAGTCCTGCTTCAGTATTAATAACTTGTCATTACAATTGTTATTTTTTTTATAACAATTGTTATTATTTTTTCAGTATATAACTTAGTCCATTTGTTTATTTCCTTGTTATTATCAAGTTGTTTCATTAATCAAGTCCAGTCCATGCTTTCAGTATTATCAAGTAACTTGTCAGTATATAACTTGTCATTACAATTGTTATTTTTTTTATATTTTACAGTCCATTTGTTTATTTCCTTGTTATTATCAAGTCCTGCTTCAGCATTAATAACTTGTCATTACAATTGTTTTTTGTTTTTTTTCATCTGAATGTAAATTTCACTTGTCCTGCAGAGCAAGAAGTCTAAAAATCTGCTTGTCTGAATGAAAATTTCACTTGTCCAAAAATTGGCGATATTATATAGCGAATATATACAGTAAAAACAGTTCAATAAACAATTTTAAAAGTTTTTTAGAGTAAAGTTTTCAAGAGAAGGATGACTGAGAAAGCTTCATTTTCAAAATTTTCTTATTTGAATTCGTTTTATGAATAGATTGTGATTATAGCTTGACCTTTTGGACAAGTGTTGAGTAATTTCCACTTGACCAACTGTAAAATGGTTTGGTATTGGAAAGCAGACAAGGTCAGGACAAGGTCACACCAGCTGTATGACCTGAGACAAGGACAATGTTAGATACTGGATCTACAGACTTAGTAATATTCAGTGACATGAACTTTAACACGGTCAGTACAAGGTCAGTTTAAGGTCACACTAACTGCATGTCCTTGTATATTGTGTATGATAGTCATTGGATCCACAATACCAGCCATCTTTAAGTCATAAAGAACTCTATCTGTTAACCATTTTGAAAGATAATAACATTCAGTGTTTTAGACACTGTTAGAAAATTGATCTCGAGTTTGTAAAGCACTGAACACCACCATCCAGTGTTCCCATGTCACTCTTAACATGTCAGTAAGCTAACAACACAAACAGAACTAATGTGCTGGTATTTCAACTATTTTTGCATGTGTTCTCTTTATTTAAATCAGTTGATGGTGCTATAACAGACAGAACGACCATCCTCATTTTGAAATTGAGCTCAAAACTGTAACACATGATTTGTGTCTAGTATTCTTTGTGGCTGATTTTGAAGAAGAAACTAGACACATTGTATAAGTAACATCAGTATATACACTAAACTTTAGAAATGGAGTTTTGCAATCAATGGCTTGAAAGCATCTTGCTTTAAGTGTTATTAAATCACTTTATGTTCCTCAAGTCTTTGTAATGAGATCATACATGCCTTGTACTCTCATTTTTGTAAATATTGTACTTCACTTAGATCTTTCCAATGTCATACATTTCTGCAGTACAAAATTAAGTATTATAAGAAGTCATGTCAAAAAAATAAATACGATACATACCCCTCCCATTGTTTTCATATTATGTAAAGCATTCTGAGCATCTAATGCAGCTTTCCTTGTAAAGAATGTCACAAAACAGCAACCTGAAATCAGAAAAATAAGCACACATTAACACATACATCATCTGGTTAAAGTGTCATATAATCAACATGTGGTTCCAGGTTACTTTTAGTCCCCATGCAATTTTTGACACACATGAGGTTATCACCAGTTATGGATGGGTTAAGTCCAATACATTTTTACCTATGTTTTAGACTTACCGTATTTGACCCATAAAGTGCCCAGGGTGCGACAAAAGTAGGAAAAAGAGCAGGCACTTATTGGGACCACATAATAGTAAATTTGATGTAAAACACTTAGTTCGTTTTAATGCACAATGATTAAATTGTTCAGAAAAACTATCCACATTCTATTCCTCTGTTGATGGAAGCCCCACATAAATTTTTTTTTATGTTTTTTTGGTCCACATCTCCTTGACCACCGGTTCCAAAAGGTATTAGATCCAGTGTAAAAATGGTGAGTAAATCTTAACTATAGGGGAGGGACATGGCGCTTATTGGGTCAAATACGGTTTGTTAATCCAGTGTGCAACATGGTTTGCGACTTATGAATTTCACTTTTTATATAGAGCCTAAAGACAGACACCAGACACAAACAACATCAGCTTTGTCCCGGATAGAACAACAAAACATTTTGATTGTAATCAAAATCCTTTACCATAGTGTAACTGGGGGCATGCACATGTGTGTTTTGTGTAAGTGTGTGGTGTATGTGATATATCTGTGTTTATGCATTTGTGTGTATATGGTATATGTGTAAGTAAGGTGTATGTACATGTATGGTATGTGTATGTATGGCATATGTATGAGGAGTGTGTATGTATGTGTATGTATGGTATATGTATGAGGAATGTGTATGTATGGTATATGTATGAGGGGTGTGTATGTATGGTATATGTATGAGGAATGTGTATGTATGTGTGCATGTATGGTATATGTATGAGGAGTGTATGTATGGTATATGTATGAGGAGTGTGTATGTATGTGTGTATGGTATATGTATGAGGAGTGTATGTATGGTATATGTATGAGGAGTGTATGTATGTGTATGGTATATGTATGAGGAGTGTGTATGTATGTGTGTATGTATGGTATATGTCTAGTGTGTATGGTATATGTGTGTATGATATATGTATGAGGAGTGTATGTATGTGTGTATGTATGGTATATGTATGAGGAGTGTATGTATGTGTGTATGGTATATGTATGAGGAGTATGTATGTATGTGTGTATGTATGGTATATGTATGAGGAGTGTATGTATGTGTGTATGTATGGTGTATGTATGAGATGTGTGTATGTATGGTGTGTGTGTATGTATGGTTTATGTATGATGTACAGTGTGTATGTATGGTGTATGTGTGTGTTTTGTGTAAGTGTGTGGTGTATGTGTGATATCTGTGTTTATGCATTTGTGTGTATATGGTATATGTGTAAGTAAGGTGTATGTACATGTATGGTATGTGTATGTATGGTATATGTATGAGGAATGTGTATGTATGTGTGTATGGTATATGTATGAGGAGTGTGTATGTATGTGTATGTATGGTATATGTATGAGGAATGTGTATGTATGTGTGTATGTATGGTATATGTATGAGGAGTGTGTATGTATGTGTGTATGGTATATGTATGAGGAGTGTATGTATGGTATATGTATGAGGAGTGTATGTATGTGTATGGTATATGTATGAGGAGTGTGTATGTATGTGTGTATGTATGGTATATGTATGAGGAGTGTGTATGTGTATGTATGTGTGTATGATATATGTATGAGGAGTGTATGTATGTGTGTATGTATGGTATATGTATGAGGAGTGTATGTATGTGTGTATGGTATATGTATGAGGAGTGTGTATGTATGTGTGTATGTATGGTATATGTATGAGGAGTGTATGTATGTGTGTATGTATGGTGTATGTATGAGATGTGTGTATGTATGGTGTGTGTGTATGTATGGTTTATGTATGATGTACAGTGTGTATGTATGGTGTATGTTTGTGTAATGTGCCTGTATGTGTCTGTGTGTGGTATGTGTATTCATGGTGTTTTTGTATGTTTTGGGGAGGTAGGTTTGTTTTATTCCCTCTCTTTAAATACATAATGTGTTCATATATCATTTACAATGTGCATCACTGATTATTTTATACAGTATGTTGTGCTTTATGATGTTTTGCTATTTCTGTGTAACATTTATTGTCTACAGGTATGTCAATGTTTCCAGTTGGGATATATTTTATGATAAGTTAATACATGTACCGGTAGTTACATGATAAATTCCAAATTGCCATGTTCTGTTATGTAAGATAAAACACTATCAGATACATATAAAATGGTTTTAGTCTGGACCAATCTATAATAAGAATTTGATTTACTTTACTGTAGCAATTGGTTAGGGATACATCCCTCCTCATCATAAAACTGTTTATTGATGATATTTCATACTTTTATCCTGGGTTTACCATATGACCAGCACTTGCTATATATAGTAATGTGCCACACATTTTGACCTGTTCTACGGAGTGTTGTTAATCAATCAATTAATTAGTAACTATTATGATGAAATGTTAACATACAAAATACACAGTGACTTGAGACCTCTGATTATCTCTGACAAAAAATCTTCATCTTTGCCAAGTTCTCTGACAAAATGATTATCTTTGCCTATACTAAGTTCTCTGACAAGATGACTGCATTTGCCTATACCAAGTTCTATCACAAAATCACTCTTCGTCTATACCAAGTTTTTGGACAGTAGTGTTTTATTATGTCATACCTAAGTATGATCCTAACTTAGACTTGAACCCTGACCTCTGCTTTGCCAGAAGAAATTTTGAGCCACTGTTTGTAGTTTTCTCAATAACATATATACAGTGAAGTTAAAAAATGTATTCATCCCTACACAATGCGGTGTCAGAAGACAGGTCGTCTTTAATAAGAGTGATCTTGCAATACAGAGTAGTCTACTGTACTCATTATGTGGAAACGTTTGTCTGTTCACTGTCATATGGTCAGTAGGTTTTCCCAGTACATCTGATCCAACTCTAAGTCTTCACCTCTAAATTAAACTTTTGAAAGTGTGAGTAAAAGTACAATTCTAAATGGCAATAGTTCAAAACAATCAACTCATATTTTATGAAATCATTTTTATGCAAATTTGATATGATTGATGGAGTGTCAAAATTGTAAATATATCTTTATGAGTTTCAAGTTATGACTGCATGAAGCTGAATGCATGAAAGTTACTGTCTTTATGTTATCTCGATATAATTATTTAGTGTTATTAAGCATAGCAGTTTAAAATTGAGAGTTTTTGCCCAGTTAACTTACCAGAACACATAAAATAAACATTTTTTAAGTTATATTTTGAACATGAAAATTTTCAGATTTTCCCATCCATATAACCTCAGAAATATTCTAATTTATCTATTCATATTTATACCAAGATAATCACTTTGTAACTTTTTGCAGAATAATTTCAATGTTATTATAAATAAATTTGTGCTTTTGGGAAATATTGTCTGAATAAAAATTGTTTATCAATTAAAATGAACTAGAGATAAATCAATTTTTAAATGTGGTTTTCAGAGGCTTTACATTTATAAATAGGTCTCATTTTTCAATAAATTTTAAGTATATTTCACAACTTTTCTGAAAATGTATATCTTTATATACAAAAAATGTATCAGTTGTATTTTTTTAATTCAGATGGGGGTATAGGGGGCACTTTAGAATTCTGTGTTTTGGCACTCATTTGCTTATCCTGTTGTTGTTTTAATTTTGACAATAATTTATTTTGTGCAAGATGGACAAATCAAAATACAACATCCTCTGGTTTCAAGCAATAAGTTTTAAGTATGTGGCATTTTAATGCTACTTGACATTTTACGACTGCTGGAGCATCTTTTTGGCCCCTTGAAGTACTGGTTAATAAAACATGATCATACGCTGCGCCATTCAATAAACATCTACATTAGTATCCAACTCTGAAAATAAAATCAGCCCTCTTTAGCTAAAGAGGAAGTTGTCAAATTTCATAAAACATGTGCTGAACATTATGTTGTCAGTATAATAACTAACAACAAAGGGAACAAGTAACACTGATCACTAATCAAACCATTTAATGTGTTGAATCATCTGTTACTTATAACACTCATTCATTTTGCACATTTGAAATGATTTGTACCAATGGATACACCGGATAAACATGAACTATATATACGCAGCACTTAACTAACTTATAATTTTGTATTCATCGGAACCTTAGAACACATCATATGCACTAAAAATGACTTCTCTTTCACTTGATATATGGACGACCAATGCAGGTTTCCTGTTGAACCCACCAATTTACCTAGGGACCTTTGTGACATAATTAAGCTTCTATACCCAGTGGAAGCTGTCACTTTTGTTGTCCTATCTCTCTTCCGTGATTTGTTTTGTACAAATTCACAAACAAGACAACACATATAAAAGTGTCTTGTTAATAACAATTAGAGCATTGACAATCCAATTTCCCTTTCATTTTGTCAATTATGACTTTGATGATAGATTATGAGGCAAATAAAGTGATACAAGGGAGGGACTGTTATATACATACACTATGATCACACTCTCTTACATCTGATGTTATTTTTTCCTTGTATTTTATGTCATGCTTTGCAACTTTTCAAGTATTCACTGGAAGCCAGTTTGTATGCTGAAGGAAAAATCCGGGTAAAAATGTATCCTGGAAAAGACCACAGGTCCAAGACCTTGGTTAAAACCCAACTAGATGTGAAAGATTTGGTGATTCTAACTCAAATTACTCAGTCAAAGAAGACCCACCTTATCCTGCATACTTATGACATAATTTATAAACATGTATATATAACTACAGCGGAACCTCACCTAAAGATCACCTTGCTTAGAAGACCACCTCACAAATCAGACCACAAATTTTCAGTTTCTAGACAGATATCTTACAGAACCTCACTTAAGAGACTACCTCACAAATCAGGCCACTGTGAGTCAGTCAGTTAGGTGGTCTTAATAGCAAGGTTTTTTTTAATTGACTATGTTGTTCAGAGACAAATGGACGTAATAGTGAAATAGACAGTTGGAAAAGGGAAAATCAATTACAAAGAGTCCAAATTGTCAAAGCGGTCACCACAAAAAATGATTACAAAACATTGTGTTCAGAATTAGGGATGGTTCTCAAAACAGGTTAAGAAAATTTTGAAAAAGATTTCAATATTTATGAAATCTCAAAAAAATGGGACGGTGAAATGAATTGTGTTGATACAATAAAGATGACTAGAAGGCTGTGTATATTTGTCACAATATCAAATGTGTGCAAGTGCATGCACGCATGTGTGCGTGAGTGTGTGTATTAGGGAAGACTTGAAAAATAGCTTAACATTGCTACAGTATTGTGATAGTTAAAATCAGGGTGTGGGACTAATAAACTATTTTGAAACTTTCGATATTCTAAAATTATAATGTATACATGTAAGATTAATAATACCATGGACAACATCCTGAATTAGTATTGAAGTGAATGGTAAGATGAATGCCATACATTTAATAAAAAATTATAACATACATGTAAAATACTACAAAAATTTTAACTTCAATTCACATAAAAGGATTTGCAGTAGAATTTCACCTGCTTCTTTCACCTTAATTATGGATAATTCAACTGTATACCTGGATAATTCTACTGTATACCTGGATAATTCTACTGTACACCTGCTATAACGAGTATAAATTTATAGGACACAATTAGTGTTGATATCCTTTACTTAGACTTCACAGAGATCACCCGGTCTGATCTACAATTATGCGTCAAATTAGGTGGATAAATTTAAACCGATGTCATTATTAAATGTACCTAACATCGCCATACAGATAAAGTAAAGGGGAGACATAATACATATATATGATATATATAAAAATGTAAATGTCACTTCTGAACCGATTCAAAACAATGACGGAATTAAATGATTATAAAAGATAAAAGACATAATATAACTGTTATAGCGTCATTTTTTACACGACCATGGTTATGTGTATACATAAAACAAAAATAAAGAATCTGATATTAATCCCGCCTCTTATCTATAAATCTGGTTAAATATTTTTTTGTCATTGTTCCATTCATTAAATTAAATATCCATTTTGGCCACAGTGATTATACAAATTCTTGAGGTTGTAGTGTTTAAACTTGAATAGGTATAGATTACATGTTTGATAATATTGTAAAAATCTCAACACTGAACTGTAGATTTTTACACAAATATCATGTTTAAAACAGGAGACAATATGCCCAATCATTTGCAAAGCTACATAAAACAGTATTCCCAAAACCAAAACATACGAAAGAGTACATCCCAAAATCTTTGCAATATATGTATTTACAAATGAACACTCCGTGATTACCCAATATAAGTCATTTCCAAATTAGAACTACAGATGATATATCTTACATTTATTTCTAATAAAATTTTGATTATCACTGAATTTCTTGAAACTTATCTGAGCTGTGTAAGTAATGAAAAAGAAGAACAAGTATCATCTGAGCAATCATTTAAAAAAGAATAACAATAATGACAACTCCAAATTATACAAAGTCAACAACAACAAAATGGAGCAGACTGCAACCTCTGCGCAAGGCCGTTGTCAAAATTTAATAATAATAATAATAATGTGCAGATGCAAATCAATGTTTAAACATTCAAAATGGGTGTGTTACAAAAATGAAAGTACAATAAAAACATATCCGAGAGACAGTCCAAACTTGTCCATTACACAGTCCTATAAAGGTTTAGGAGACTCTTGTGCACTATTTCAGAGAAATTTGTCAAACCAGACAGAGAATATTAAGAAATGGAGTAAACACAGTAATGTTGGCACCAGTTATGGCCTGAGTATTTGTACAGGTGAAAACTAGGATAAAATGTACCCTGGGCCCGGCACCATAAAACTTTAGAATTTACTCAAGTCTGAGAATATTCTCAACTTTTTCTGCACAGCAAATCAGATTTCAGGAATAGCCAAAGTTGATTTAAATTTTTAGACTCAGTAATTATTCAAATTTTATCCTGCCAGGCCAATGAAAAAGGCACTTGTTACCTACAATGTAATAAGCTAATTGATAATTCACACCATGATTAGTAATTGATTTCACTAGTATGGCCAAGATTAAATGAAGACTTAATATGCTCAAAACAGATAACAGATCCACATGTGAGTATATTGGCAAACATTCCCACAAAAATATCACCATAGATTCAAACACTCCATTGTCTGAAAGTTGGGGTTTTTAGTTTTAATTTTGTCTTCTTCTTTATTTTCATACAGATATTGCAAGCTGTAAATGTTATGCCAGTATGTTATAAATTGACCCCAATGCACTGTCAGAGATCTTATGCTGTGTTTAATTACAAAAGACACAACACAGACAAACACACACACACACACATACACACACACACACACACACACACATACAACACAGACAAACACACACACAGACATAACACAGATACACAAACAGACACAACATACAGAGACACACACACAAGACACATACATAACACGGACACATTTACTTACACACACAGACAAACAACAGGGACACATTCACATACACACACAGAGACAAACAACAGAGACATATTTACATATACACACACAGACAAACAACAGAGACACATTCACATACACACAGAGACAAACAACAGAGACATATTTACATATACACACAGACAAACAACAGAGACACATTTACATACACACAGAGAGACACAAACAACAGAGACACATTTACATACACACAGAGACACAAACAACAGACACATTTACATATACACATACACAGACACAAACAACAGAGACACATTTACATACACACACACACAGACAAACAACAGAGACACATTTACATACACACACAGAGACACAAACAACAGAGACACATTTACATACACACACAGAGACACAAACAACAGAGACACATTTACATATACACACAGACAGACACAAACAACAGAAACACATTTACATATACACACAGACAGACACAAACAAGAGACACATTTACATATACACACAGAGACACAAACAACAGAGACACATTTACATACACACACACAGAGACACAAACAACAGAGACACATTTACATACACACAGAGACACAAACAACAGAGACACATTTACATACACACAGAGAGACACAAACAAGAGACACATTTACATACACACAGAGAGACACAAACAAGAGACACATTTACATACACACACACAGACAAACAACAGAGACACATTTACATACACACACAGAGACACAAACAACAGAGACATTTACATACACACACAGAGACACAAACAAGAGACACATTTATATATACACACACAGAGACACAAGAGACACATTTATATATACACACACAGAGACACAAACAACAGAGACACATTTACATACACACACAGAGACACAAACAAGAGACACATTTACATATACACATATAGAGACAAACAACAGAGACACATTTACATACACATACAGAGACACAAACAAGAGACACATTTACATATACACACAGAGACACAAACAAGAGACACATTTACATATACACACACAGAGACACAAACAACAGAGACACATTTACATATACACATACAGAGACACAAACAACAGAGACACATTTACATATACACACAGAGACACAAACAAGAGACACATTTACATATACACACACAGAGACACAAACAACAGAGACACATTTACATATACACATACAGAGACACAAACAACAGAGACACATTTACATATACACATACAGAGACACAAACAACAGAGACACATTTACATATACACACACAGACACAAACAACAGAGACACATTTACATATACACATAGAGACAAACAACAGAGACACATTTACATATACACACACAGAGACAAACAACAGACACACTCACACACACTTGCACAAGCATACTCAAATGTCAAACACACACTTACAGTCATATACTCACACACTGGGTCTTGATTGGGGACACAATATTTGAGAAATTACAATGGCTGGTAGTTTTTCAGTAAATAGAACTATTTTATGATAAAAAAAGTTATGATTAAAAAAGAAATTTCATTGAATATCACTGTTAGGTATGATCAGGCTAGACTAGTATCACAAATGTTCAATTTCCAGTGAAACAATCAATTACTGGGCACAGCAACTGTAACACCTGATTTAAGTAAAGGTGAAAGGAACAGTATTTTACAGTACAGCTGACAGACTATATTATAGCTGACTGACTATATAACAGCTGACAGACTATATTACAGCTGATGGACTATATAACAGCTGATGGACTATATAACAGCTGACTGAATATATTACAGCTGACCGACTATATAACAGCTGACAGACTATATTACAGCTGATGGACTATATAACAGCTGACAGACTATATAACATCTGACAAACTATATAACAGCTGACAGACTATATAACAGCTGATGGACTATATTACAGCTGACATACTATATTACAGCTGACTGACTATATAACAGCTGATGGACTATATTACAGCTGACTGACTATATAACAGCTGACAGACTATATTACATCTGATGGACTATATAACAGCTGATGGACTATATAACAGCTGATGGACTATATTACAGCTGACAGACTATATTACGGCTGACTGACTATATAACAGCTGATGGACTATATAACAGCTGACGGGTTCTATTGGTCAAAGTTTAAGTTCTGTTGATCTACTTATGTTATTTGCTCCTTTTGAAATGAAATATCTTAGATATTTTGCCATAGCTAAATATGAAATCAATTGTACTGGGAGATTAGCTTAATGAAGATTTTATCATAAATCTCTACCTTTCACCAGCTAATTAAAACTTCAGTAATCTACAAATAGTACTGTATTACCAAGTAAGTTGTGGTGACACAAAAAACCAGGTTAGCACAACAACTAAGATCTATCAATAAAGTCAGAGGCTATGTAATCCTATAGAACAATCTTACAAATGAAAGTGCACTGCTAAATCAGTGTTAAACCGCTCACCATGGAATTATACTGAAGCTAAATACTTACTTTGTTAATCACTATAAACCTTAATATAGTGGTTCTTACCTGGCTATTTGTAAATTTAAAACATTCTATTTCTAAACCATGCCCAAATAACGTCATAATTCTTCTACAGCAAAGTCAAAGATATGTTGTTGATTGAACTATTTTATTTGTTGAACTGCCCATACAATATATATTTTTGAAATATGTTTTTTGTTGAACTGTCTATATAACATATATATCAATTGTTGAACTGCCTATGTATATACATTTTTGTTGCACTGTCTATATAGTATATATATTGTTAAACTGCCTAAATAATATATATTGTTTTGCAAACTGCCTATATCATATATATTGTTGACTATATGTTGTATGTTGAACTGCCTCTATATATATATATATATATATATATATATATATATATATATTGCTGAACTGCCTATATAATATATATTGTGGAACTGTCTATATTATATATTTTGATGAACTAGTTACCTCTTTAATATATATTGTTGACTATATGTTGTATGTTGAACTGCAAACATGTATATAATATACAGTTCACCCCGATATACCACCGCCTTTTGTTTTCCTGAATTTCTGCGGTATAACAGATTTGGCAATATATCGAGGTTTACTATTTTCAATGTGTGGTCGTTTTCATCTTGACATGTCTTTAATCCCTGTTGTATATTACATCCTGTTTACAACTCCCTATTGTAAATTCAGATATTTTGTCTATTGTTTAAGTCTGGGCAATTTGTCCTATTGTTTAAACCATCCAAAATATGTAGCAGTACATTTTCGATGGCCGGAATATCTAGATTTGTTTCTAACATCAGCCCAGAAACATTTCTAATGTTAACTTTCAAAGTTTATATATTTAAAATAACTCTTTGACAGGCCGGTAATACAAAGGCTTTAAGTTGAAACATCTCTTCTAGGTCCTACTCTTAATTACATCTTGACATGTGATAATTTTATATTGTTAACTACATGTTTTATATTAAACTGCCTATACATGTCCTTAGTTAAACTGCCTATATATTGTTGAACTACGAGTCTTTTATTCAACTGCCTATATATAAAGTCTTTTATTCAACTGCCTATTTATTGTTGAAATAACAAGTCTTTTATTCAACTGCCGGTATATTGTTGAACTACAAGTCTTTTGTTAAACTGCCTATATATTGTTGAACTACAAGTCTTTTATTCAACTGGCTATATATTGTTGAACTACAAGTCTTTTGTTACTGCCTATATATTGTTGAACACAAGTCTTTTATTCAACTGGCTATATATTTTGAACTACAAGTCTTTTGTTAACTGCCATATATTGTTGAACTACAAGTCTTTTATTCAACTGGCTATATATTGTTGAACTACAAGTCTTTTGTTAAACTGCCTATATATTGTTGAACTACAAGTCTTTTGTTAAACTGCCTATATATTGTTGAACTATAAGTCTTTTGTTAAACTGCCTATATATTGTTGAACTACAAGTGTTTTATTCAACTGCCTATATATTGTTGAACTACAAGTCTTTTATTCAACTGCCTATATATTGTTGAACTACAAGTGTTTTATTCAACTGCCTATATATTGTTGAACTACAAGTCTTTTGTTAAACTGCCTATATATTGTTGAACTACAAGTCTTTTATTCAACTGCCTATATATTGTTGAACTACAAGTCTTTTGTTAAACTGCCTATATATTGTTGAACTACAAGTCTTTTATTCAACTGGCTATATATTGTTGAACTACAAGTCTTTTGTTAAACTGCCTATATATTGTTGAACTACAAGTCTTTTGTTAAACTGCCTATATATTGTTGAACTATAAGTCTTTTGTTAAACTGCCTATAAATTATTTGTTAAACTTTATGGTAAACTGCTATATACAACATATCCTCTATAAAATATTTGTAATAATATAAAAAATTCAAACTACTGCAACTAATTAACTTATATAATTAACAACTAACACACTATCATGTCACAGAGTCTCAAAATACATAACAACATGTTATCTCACTTATCTACTAGTCACGACATGCGTGATCCGAGGCAATCCAACTTGATATCAATGAGGTAAAATATAATAATTTCAACTGTCAGTTATAAAATTCCTATAAAATGAAATGCAGCTGATGATTTTCATAGACAGAAGTTCTAAAAACAATACCTATAATGATAACTAGTTCAGGTATGACTCCTGATATTATAACCTGTTTTATGATGGTAAATTCAAGGCCGTCAAACAATAATGGTGGGTGGACCAAACTTAAGACATTCCTTTTAAAAGTATAGTGTCTATGTGAAAAGTAGGCCAAGCACTGTGGTGCACTGATCTATTTATTTATGCATCATTTTATTTCCTCTTGCTTATATAACTTCATCCATAAACTTTTCTCTAAACATTTCTTTTAAAATTGTATTTAACAAAACAACTTTGGCGTAAATATTTTTTTTTTATTGGTATCAGAAAACTGATTTGTTTACACCCATCTATTTGAGAAAATAAATATCAAAAGTTGGTGAAGTGTGGTATAAAATTTACATTTAACATTGCATATACATGTTCTACATTAAAACCATTAAATTTAACTAGATAACATCACTTCAGGATCTATAATTCAGAGCTTCCAATCTTTTCTTAGATGAATTAAAAAGATGAATACTGCCATAAAAACATCTTAATATGTACATGTATTACTCAGCAAGATGTTTGACAAAATATTAATGCTGTTTACTTGTCAAAGGACTTTGGATTTCTGGTGGACATAAATTTGTAAACTGAAACACCAATAATTTCAGTGTCTTTGTAGACAAACTGGCTGAGTTCTAATATCTAGTAACCATCACTAGGTTTGCTTTTGGGCAAGTGGAGATTACAATGTTTCAAGTCTTTAAAATCTCCCAAAGCACAGACATTTTTCTATAGTATATCTAATTCAATCCTCTCAATATTAGGTAGTGTCTTGTACGGTGTATCAACTGGTGCTAAGTCATTCAAGATAGACATACAGGTAATTGAATTATCTTACAGAATACACTGAACATAACAAATATCAAATGTCTTGATCACTGAAGTGTTTGATGTGTTTGAAGATTAGCACAATCAAAGTTAATCTCCTGTACTACACTGAGTTTTCTGCAGTTTATCCTGTTGCTATTTGTAACAATTGGATTTGAGATGTAGCTATTGGACCTCATAAAAAGATGCATATTGGATCTCGTCATCAAACCAAGAATCAGACTATGATGATGTCCAAAAGTTAAATAA
The DNA here is from genome assembly GCA_030159075.1 of Atrina japonica. Classification (NCBI taxonomy): domain Eukaryota; kingdom Metazoa; phylum Mollusca; class Bivalvia; order Pterioida; family Pinnidae; genus Atrina; species Atrina japonica. The sequence continues at coordinate 705,336 of BROG01000278.1, forward strand.
ATCTCAAATTCACAAAATAGGAAAATACATCTGAAAGAAACTGATCTCTCACCAATTTTAGGCTCCATAACACTGAAAAACAAAATCCTATTTTTATTCTTTTTTTATTTGAATGGTGTATAATGTAACACTCAACAATTTTTCAGCTATATGGTGACAACCCGTTTTCAATGTTGGAGGAGAGCCTGGTTACAATGTAAACTGGCTAACTTTCTCACAATATCACCTTAGGTTCTGAGCCCAGCTGGAGCCTGGTTACAATGTAAACTGGCTAACTTTCTCACAATATCACCTTAGGTTCTGAGCCCAGCCGGAGCCTGGTTACAATGTAAACTGGCTAACTCTCACTATATCAGCTCTGGTTACAAGCCCAGCTGGAGCCTGGTTACAATGTAAACTGGCTAACTTTCTCACAATATCACATTAGGTTCCGAGCCCAGCTGGAGCCTGGTTACAATGTAAATTGGCTAACTTTCTCACAATATCACCTTAGGTTCCGAGCCCAGCTGGAGCCTGGTTACAATGTAAACTGGCTAACTCTCACTATATCAGCTCTGGTTACAAGCCCAGCTGGAGCCTGGTTACAATGTAAACTGGCTAACTTTCTCACAATATCACCTTACGTTCCGAGCCCAGCTAAAGCCTGGTTACAATGTAAACTGGCTAACTTTCTCACAATATCACCTTAGGTTCCAGCTGGGCTCGAACTTGCACTGACTAGAGTTGATACCTCATGGTTTAACGCTGAATGCTCTGACCACAGTGACCCATCATTGACTAGAGGTGAGAGACTTCATGGTTTAAACGCTCAATGCTCTGACCACAGTGACCCATCATTGACTAGAGGTGAGAGACTTCATGGTTTAACGCTCAATGCTCTGACCACAGTGACCCATCATTGACAAGAGGTGAGAGACTTCATGGTTTAAACGCTCAATGCTCTGACCACAGTGACCCATCATTGACAAGAGGTGAGAGACTTCATGGTTTAAACGCTCAATGCTCTGACCACAGTGACCCATCATTGACTAGAGGTGATACTTCATGGTTTAACGCTCAATGCTCTGACTACAGTGACCCATCATTGACTAGAGGTGAGAGACTTCATGGTTTAAACGCTCAATGCTCTGACTACAGTGACCCATCATTGACAAGAGGTGAGAGACTTCATGGTTTAAACGCTCAATGCTCTGACCACAGTGACCCATCATTGACAAGAGGTGAGAGACTTCATGGTTTAAACGCTCAATGCTCTGACCACAGTGACCCATCATTGACTAGGGGGGGGCGGCTAAAGCATACCTGACAAATTATTTACAGCCAATTTCAACATCTTTAGTTTTAGTCTTAAAAGCAAATTATAAACAATTTCCAAAGTCTCCTTTCCCTTCCTCAAATAAAATGAAAAAAAAAATGAAAAAAATTGAATTGAAATTCTGAAGGGGCGAGATGATGTACATGTACAAATGTAGCATCTCCTGATACACACATACATCCCAGAAATATCAGTGGACTTTCAATAAATGTGATGGATCTCCCAATAAATGCATATATTCCAATTGTCTCTGGAGTCAACATCTACAGAAATTTTTATTAATCTCTTGATAAACTCCTATCCCCAAAATGTTTTTGGAGTTAGCCATTAAGCATGCATCTATCTACATGTTTATGAAATAATTAGAAAACACTGTCAGAAATTTCACAAAGTAAAAATTATCTTTTACTAAATAGACTAAGTTAATGCTGCAAGAGATCCTATTTTTGTTTTTGTATTAATTATACTTTTATTCTGACAATGGTTTATTGAACCTCCAGGGCAAGAACTACTGCTAATGTAATTTTCCTAGCTGTTAATGTAATTCTAATGTACATTTAAGTGATAAATTTTCACATCTCTCTCCCTGTGTCTCATGGTGATGACAAACTTTAATGAAACAAGTCTATCTATATCATTTACTTGGTTATGAATAACAATATTGTGGCTCTGTTACAGAATCAATATTTTATTAATTAGGGACTTCATTTCTTTTCTAATCCACAGAATTAGGATCTTGGCGACAAAGTGGACTTGTAACATTATCATAAAATGTTTGTTTCTTCTGATTATAAGTGGCAGTATGGAGGACCCATCATCAGAAATCTTTCCTTTATAGCAAAACTGCTGACATTTGTTTACATTTTGGGAACTAAGCATTTCAAACAACTTGACAATACTTTTACTTGTTATTAAGCCCATTTACCCCCAAAGACACATTTGGACTGGTCTAAGTCATTGATTTACAGAAGAGTCCATTGTTCTTCAGGGGTTGAAGAGTTAAGCCTCTGACAATAATAATGATACAAAATGCAACATTCCTAAGCTTATCTTCTATTTAAAGCTCAAACTTAAATTTAACCCCCCCCCCCCCACACACACACACAAATACAGAATATTTTAAAGTAGTGAATTTGATATAATATAAACTGTTTTTCTACGCCATTTTCTATCTGATCAAGTCTGAATCTGTTATTTTGCAGTGGCTAAGGATTTACAAATTTTTACCACTCATGGATATGACCGACATCTAGATCAATTAATGATGAGGTGTCTACGAGACTGACCATATGTAACTGTCAGCATTCATTTCGTGAGCACTGACCTTTGACCTGTGCATGGTTCACATTGAATCTGTCCTTTAACCCAGATATCATAACTGGCAATATGTTCTTTAAGAATATGATTTCACCATGGCAGTACATGCTAGCTTATGTGAGCCCAATGTATTTCATTCAACCATAAAGCAGTGCAGATAATTGTACACAAAATAATGATATGCATTTTACTTAGAAATACACTCAAGCATGAATGAAAATTTGAAAAGAAAAATCTAATCAAAACTACTCTTAAAGGGGAGATTCACATCCATGCATGCGTTCATGTGATTTAGAGTTCAATGATAAATAAAACCTGTTGAATAAAGAATAAACAGACTTAAATCTTGACTTCTACAATACAAAACATGCTGCCTGTTTAATGTCAATGTAGAATATTTGCTACAAGATTTTACATGGATACAAACTACAGGTTGAACAGTGAATCTAATATGCATATAACCCAACTGACAAAGCATACCTCATTCAGCCCTTAAGACACTTTGGACTTGATTTACAGAAGAGTCCATTGTTTTTCGGGGGTTGGTGAGTTAAACATTGAAACCTTACACAACAACACACACTAGTTACCAAATTTTCTATCAACTTTCTTCTTTTTTATAAGGAGAGAAAGGCAGGGTTGGCTAGATCATGTATAGCAATCTCTAAACCAACATATATTGCAAAACTGACGTGAAGACAATAAAAACTCAACAAAACCAAGCACAATCCTTGTATCCCTACATTAATATTTCTGTAACTTTTAAATCAATTACATAAAAAGGAAATAAACAGGAACCTAAACATCCTTTGATAACCCACCAATTTGAAGTCAAGGATAAAATATATCAATTGGGACAAATTTCAGCATTTTCTTCAAATTTAAATTCAAGAAATTCTATATCAACTGACAGCTAAACAACCTTGACCATCAAGTGAATTTGTAAGGGCAAGGTTAAGAGTGATAAATATCCTAACTCTGGTTGATATCACACAACTGTGAGTTATCAGTTGAACATATGTACCAACACTCTCACAACCACGTGTCAACTCCACTATTTACCTTTACTTTGGCCTGTAGCTTTGTCCCGTAATACATTTAATTGGTAAACAGAACCAAATTCTTCGAACATTTTCCGTAGGTCATTTTCATCCATGGAACGAGGTATCTGCCCAACAAACATTTTAATAGCATCTGGGTCAGGTTCTGTCTTCTGAACTTGTCCATTCATAGTTCTGAAAATCCAAAGACAAAAAATTAAAATCCAACAATAAATTCTGCAATAAATGAATTCATAACAAAATTTGCATTTTGCCTTCATAATTCGACCGTACTGACAGATTTATTCAGATATTTTATTACATCAAAATTCACAACCAACAGCTTAGGGCAATATTAATACATATTCTCTGGGGTTAATGAATTTCTAAATTCATTTGACAATCAGGCTTACAGGCTCAACAAAAATGTTGTCATACAATGTCCAAAAAACTGCATTTCCAAAATCAATCAATTGAACAACTTGTAACAGAATACCTTATTCTTTTCAACCAATAAGCTGTCAATCTGACAGGTTAACATCAGAGCTGGAAAAATCTGTCAACATAACAGTATATTTGCAGGTTGACATCAACACTTCAAGTCTATCTGAAGGTTGACATCAACACTTCAAGTCTATCTGAAGGTGGACATCAGCATGCCTACATATTTTCCAATTTAAAAAAATAATAATAATCAAAATCCTGAAAACTATATTCATTTGTAATACATGTAACAATTAAGCATTTTTAATATTTAGAACCAAGCACTTTACAGCAAACCAGAGACTTAATATTATATATTAAGTCCATACTGAAGACAGGCATGATAAAGCCAGGGTCCAGCACCATAAAACATGGCTTGCTCATCCTCAGTCATTCAGATTTCAGGTTTAGTCAAATATGAGTAACTAGTTTGATGATGCCAGGCCAGGAACTTGCATAAATATTTTCCCCTGCAATCAAGCAGCTTGTCAGTTTACAGACTGCCCCATTTATCAGCATTTACCTTACATGTAAGAAGAGGAATGATATGATAATTTTCCTAATAATTTATGCTCAAGAAACTTAGAAAGTCACTTTACTTTATTGTTTTGTTTCACCATTCAAATTCAATAAACAGCTAGTTTACTTTTAAATTTTCTAATATATTCATATCTCTCCATGTTAAAACTGTCACACAAACATTAAAAGTAAAAACCAAGATAACATTTATACAAAACAATTAATCAAATTATGCATATATGATAATTAATCTTGTACACCTATACAAATATAAAACATAAATCATTAGATAATTTATTAATTTCTTGGAGAGGGAAGGGCTGTAAAAATATCCATTTATCCATTAAAACCAGTTCTACCTTTAGTATAAACATGTTTAAAAGTGACAAAATGCAAATTTCTGCCTGTTACATATACAAGTGGGCTTCTCAAGCAAGGCTGTGATCCCTACACCCTACAGATACAGTATGACTGAGCTATTTCATCCATGAATCCATTTTTTCAGTGATGGACAAGTTAAAACCATTCACAGCTTTGAAACATGATCTTTTTACATACAAAATGTTATTGCTTGAAATCAGCACTATGTGAGAACCTAGAGTGGCGAGACTACTCCTTAATTCTCCATATTTCCTTACAACGGTACATATCTAGAGAAAATTGGTGATTTGGAAACAGAACTTAAGATAGCCATTTAAAAGCTGATTTTTATTCTGAACATAAAGCAATGGCTAACATGTTTCAGGATACATATTAATGTGTCTAATTAAGTTATAATAATGATTTACATCAATAATTTATATATATATAATCTATATTTAGCAACTATAATAATGATTTAGAATGTGTCTAAATCATTTAGATACACATTTGTTTGTCAAAATTGCAGTGTTGAGTGTAAAGAATTTAACATAATCAAATAAACTAACACCAGAAAACAAGACAGTCAAAAACAGGGAATAAGTTAAGATATTATCTAGTAAAACCAAACATTGATGATTATGACTTGATGTCATGCATCTCAAAAATTGATGAAAAACAGACAGGAAATGTTCATAAACATGGATCTGGTTACAGTTACTTTCCAGGTATTAAAACTTGCTAGAATTTACCCACATTATCTCTTTGTTACATCACCGCCTTCTTCTTCACACTTTCTCTTTTTCATTTGAATTATTTTATTATTTTTACTACATTTAAGAAATTAAATTTTCATAAACATGGATCTGGTTACAGTTACTTTCCAGGTATTAAAACTTGCTAGAATTTACCCACATTATCTCTTTGTTACATCACCGCCTTCTTCTTCACACTTTCTCTTTTTCATTTGAATTATTTTATTATTTTTACTACATTTAAGAAATTAAATTACATGTACGAAAAATTTTGACAAAAAGTATGAAAGGCATTTAAGATGAAAACTTACTTAACCTGTATCTACCTCTGAAAACAATGGGTTCTACTGAAGATCAATCATTAAGGCCAGTCCACGAGTCTATGTAGGGGTGAATAATTACAAGTTAATCAACATTAGGATTCGACTTTGCTGTTTAGTTACATCTACACAATGTGTTCCATAAAATATCGGTAATATTTCATGGGTTTTCCATAGATTATCAAAGATTACAAAGATAACCTCACATAAAATGACCTCAACCAACTAACTTGACCTTAACCAACTAACTTGACCTCAACCAACTAACTTGACCTCAACCAACTAACTGACCTCAATCAACTAACTTGACCTCAACCAACTAACTAGGCCTTAACCAGCTAAGTTGACCTCAACCAAATAACATGCCCTCAACCAATTAACTTGACCTTAACCAATTTCTTCTGAATTTGAATTTTGTTTTAAACCATATTCAAAACTTTTCAGTCATATGGTGGTGGTCAGATTTCAGTGTTGGAATCTGATTGCAAGGTATCACTGGCCTTCCACAACTAAGCTAGAAAACGTCCTCGCAAATCAGCTTAGGTTCCTGTGGGACTCAAACCTGCACCTACCAGAGGTGAGACTTCATTGTTTAAAGCATTATGTTCAAACCACTCGGCACATGCAGGCCCAACAATCTTCTTCATCATGGCATTGGAAATGAGGCGACAAGTCCCCCAAAAAACAACCCAAAACATGGAATTTTAGCTGATGTATGGGCATCAGTATCACATAAAATTGATCACAACCAATCTTATTAACTGGATAATGAAGGCAAAGTGATAAAATACTGGTAAGCCCCCACAGAACTTCATACAGCTGAGATCAAATTGATGTAAAACAACAATTGAAAAACATGAAATGTTTATAACTAGGCTAGACAAGGACAGCACCAATACACTTGTACACTTTCTGTACAAGTTCATCAAATTCAAAAATTTAGAGCACCTGCTTATACCGTCAAGATGGAATTTTCAGAAAATTTTGTTCAGGAACTGATAGTAAGACCATAACCTTGTAAGATCTTTTTGTCAGAAACAACAGGAAGGCAACACAGTGTCTGGTAAGACATCAGAGATCAGCAGATGCTGGATAAAGAACAGGTCAGACTGGAGGACGCATCAGATAAGGAACCTCCAATACCTAATGTTTAGGGTGAAATCATTTAGATACATAATCTTCTGGGACATATGTGTAATGTTATCTAATTAAATGCAACATCTGACTGTTGTTACTTATATTTACAAGTCTTTGCAGAAGTTGCTGGAATGCCCATGGTCTGTACAAACCAATTCAGTTCTAACTTAATGTGCAGTTGGGGAATCTAATAAGAAAATTCACATGAAACTAGAAGCTACTTCTTGAAATACCTTCTCTAAATATTTCTAAATGTTTCTTAACACATTACAAATTCACTGGATTGTGATGATAACATGCAAAATTCATATAAGATTTTCTATCATATGCTGGTAAATGAATACATAAGCTAACATTGGGATTATAGGTGTGGCAATAACCTTCATGTACAGATAATCTTGTACACAAAATTTGATTTAAATTTATTTGCAAGAATAAAATTACAATCAACTGGAGCAATAGAGCATACAGAGTTAGAATGTGTGAAGTCAATTTATTGAAAATATAAAAATGAGGTGAAAACATTTTATTAAATCCTTGTACAGAGATACTTTTTCAATTTTGAAATTTTAATAGTGTTTTACGCAAAACAACAATTTTTTTATTTTTCCCAAAATATAAATTTGCTTCACATGCTATATAGTAATATACACAACCATGCCTGTGATCTGCCTCCCCCACCTCAATTTTTTACATGTAAACAAAATATTTTTATTATCAACATGTAAGAAAATTTTCAAATACAAATGTATATTAAAAAAATTGCCCCTGACCCGCTTCCCCCGTTTTGATTTGCTTCCTACAACACTGTTTTGGCATAATATTAGTCGGAATTATATGTCTGCCATGTTAGATCTGTTAAACAAATGGTCACAACTAAAATAAATGACAATGTGGTTATGAGTTCATTATACTTCAATTATTACAACAAGGAACCTTAAAGGGACTTAAGATGGAAATTTTACATATTTAGTGAATCAACATGTTAACCTTCTATAATGAACAAAGATTACATGAACATTAACCATACTTGTTCCTACTCAGATCCGACAAAAAATGTCTATGTGATAATATCTGTCTTCATGCAAGTATTCGGTGGTGATTTGATATCCATAATATGATCTACAGACACTCTTTGAAAATAAACTTCTTAACCTAAAAAGCTGCATGCATTCATTATCATAATTTTTTCTTGAGTAGAAACATATATGCAGGTAATGGTACTTGTGTGGATGTCTTTAATTTTAGAACAACATGGGGTGGATACAAGTCAGTAATGTGGAGGGATTGTAGAGGGAAATTATAATCTGAAATAAGATTCAGAATATTGGATATAAGCCACATCAGAGATAGCAACAATTCTAATTTAATTTAGGAAAGGAGTGGTACTTGAGCACCGGCACATGTAAACAGAGGAAATATTAACAGATGATGATGTTTGTCAAAGCCAAGATTACTGTATTAAATCTATCTACATGTTGAAAAGATGTATATATTACATGGCTTAGTCTTATGTACTGTGGTTATTACACAAACCTTAACAGTCACTGATAACTGAATAAAAGAACCAGCTTCGGAATGTGCTACTGAACCATGACTAAAATCAGTCAATACATGTATCCTATAGTGGAATCAGTCAATACCTTGTACTGAAATCAGTCAATACATGTATCCTATAGTGGAATCAGTCAATATCTTGTACTGAAATCAGACAATACATGTATCCTATAGTGGAATCAGTCAATATCTCGTACTGAAATCAGTCAATACATGTATCTCATAGTGGAATCAGTCAATATCTTGTACTAAAATCAGTCAATACATGTATCTTATAGTGGAATCAGTCAATATCTTGTACTGAAATCAGACAATACATGTATCCTATAGTGGAATCAGTCAATATCTTGTACTGAAATCAGTCAATACATGTATCCTATAGTGGAATCAGTCAATATCTTGTACTGAAATCAGTCAATACATGTATATTATAGTGGAATCAGTCAATATCTTGTACTGAAATCAGTCAATACATGTATCTTATAGTGGAATCAGTCAATATCTTGTACTGAAATCAGTCAATACATGTATCTCAAGGTGGAATCAGTCAATATCTTGTACTGAAATCAGTCAATACATGTATCTTATAGTGGAATCAGTCAATATCTTGTACTGAAATCAGACAATACATGTATCCTATAGTGGAATCAGTCAATATCTTGTACTGAAATCAGTCAATACATGTATCCTATAGTGGAATCAGTCAATATCTTGTACTGAAATCAGTCAATACATGTATATTATAGTGGAATCAGTCAATATCTTGTACTGAAATCAGTCAATACATGTATCCTATAGTGGAATCAGTCAATATCTCGTACTGAAATCAGTCAATACATGTATCTCATAGTGGAATCAGTCAATATCTTGTACTGAAATCAGTCAATACATGTATCCTATAGTGGAATCAGTCAATATCTCGTACTGAAATCAGTCAATACATGTATCTCATAGTGGAATCAGTCAATATCTTGTACTAAAATCAGTCAATACATGTATCCTATAGTGGAATCAGTCAATATCTTGTACTGAAATCAGTCAATACATGTATCCTATAGTGGAATCAGTCAATATCTTGTACTGAAATCAGTCAATACATGTATATTATAGTGGAATCAGTCAATATCTTGTACTGAAATCAGTCAATACATGTATCCTATAGTGGAATCAGTCAATATCTTGTACTGAAATCAGTCAATACATGTATATTATAGTGGAATCAGTCAATATCTTGTACTGAAATCAGTCAATACATGTATCCTATAGTGGAATCAGTCAATATCTTGTACTGAAATCAGTCAATAGACAATACATGTATATTATAGTGGAATCAGTCAATATCTCGTACTGAAATCAGTCAATACATGTATATTATAGTGGAATCAGTCAATATCTTGTACTGAAATCAGTCAATACATGTATATTATAGTGGAATCAGTCAATATCTTGTACTAAAATCAGTCAATACATGTATCTCATGGTGGAATCAGTCAATATCTTGTACTGAAATCAGTCAATACATGTATATTATAGTGGAATCAGTCAATATCTTGTACTGAAATCAGTCAATACATGTATCTCATGGTGGAATCAGTCAATATCTTGTACTGAAATCAGTCAATACATGTATATTATAGTGGAATCAGTCAATATCTTGTACTGAAATCAGTCAATACATGTATCTCATGGTGGAATCAGTCAATATCTTGTACTGAAATCAGTCAATACATGTATCCTATAGTGGAATCAGTCAATATCTTGTACTGAAATCAGTCAATACATGTATCTCATGGTGGAATCAGTCAATATCTTGTACTGAAATCAGTCAATACATGTATCTCATGGTGGAATCAGTCAATATCTTGTACTGAAATCAGTCAATACATGTATCTCATGGTGGTATCAGTCAATATCTTGTACTGAAATCAGTCAATACATGTATCCTATAGTGGAATCAGTCAATATCTTGTACTGAAATCAGTCAATACATGTATCTCATGGTGGAATCAGTCAATATCTTGTACTGAAATCAGTCAATACATGTATATTATAGTGGAATCAGTCAATATCTTGTACTGAAATCAGTCAATACATGTATCTCATGGTGGAATCAGTCAATATCTTGTACTGAAATCAGTCAATACATGTATCCTATAGTGGAATCAGTCAATATCTTGTACTGAAATCAGTCAATACATGTATCTTATAGTGGAATCAGTCAATATCTTGTACTGAAATCAGTCAATACATGTATCTCATGGTGGAATCAGTCAATATCTTGTACTGAAATCAGTCAATACATGTATCTTATAGTGGAATCAGTCAATATCTTGTACTGAAATCAGTCAATACATGTATCTCATGGTGGAATCAGTCAATATCTTGTACTGAAATCAGTCAATACATGTATCCTATAGTGGAATCAGTCAATATCTTGTACTGAAATCAGTCAATACATGTATCTTATAGTGGAATCAGTCAATATCTTGTACTGAAATCAGTCAATACATGTATCTCATGGTGGAATCAGTCAATATCTTGTACTGAAATCAGTCAATACATGTATCTTATAGTGGAATCAGTCAATATCTTGTACTGAAATCAGTCAATACATGTATCTCATGGTGGGAATCAGTCAATATCTTGTTCTGAAATCAGTCAATACATGTATCCTATAGTGGAATCAGTCAATATCTTGTACTGAAATCAGTCAATACATGTATCTTATAGTGGAATCAGTCAATATCTTGTACTGAAATCAGTCAATACATGTATCTCATGGTGGAACAGTCAATATCTTGTACTGAAATCAGTCAATACATGTATCCTATAGTGGAATCAGTCAATATCTTGTACTGAAATCAGTCAATACATGTATCTTATAGTGGAATCAGTCAATATCTTGTACTGAAATCAGTCAATACATGTATATTATAGTGGAATCAGTCAATATCTTGTACTGAAATCAGTCAATACATGAATCTCATAGTGGAATCAGTCAATATCTTGTACTGAAATCAGTCAATACATGTATCCTATAGTGGAATCAGTCAATATCTTGTACTGAAATCAGTCAATACATGTATCTTATACTGGAATCAGTCAATATCTTGTACTGAAATCAGTCAATACATGTATCCTATAGTGGAATCAGTCAATATCTTGTACTGAAATCAGTCAATACATGAATCTCATAGTCGAATCAGTCAATATCTTGTACTGAAATCAGTCAATACATGTATCTCATGGTGGAATCAGTCAATATCTTGTACTGAAATCAGTCAATTTTTTCACTTAAATCCATCTACATCTATAACATACACTGAAATCAGTCTACATTTCACTCCAAAATCAGTCAAAAGTTCACTCTGATATTGGTAAATATTACACACTGAAATAAGTGAACACTGTATACTGTAGTCAGTCAATATTAGTCATACCAAATGTCTTCCATTAAATTCTGACTACACAGACTACAGAAGTTCACCAGCCTGACTGACAGACAGATTCAGTTTCAAATGACAGTTTCTTACATGTATCTGAGTGCTTGGCATGAAAAATGAAAGTAGCTGGTATTCTGTGTGGGTGTGGGACGTAAATGAGACAACACTTCATTGACATAAGTCCATGAAAAAAGTGTCACTTCTCATATGACAAAAGAAAGACCAGCTAATGTACTATGTAAAGAAATTCCTGGGATACATACCCTAATCAGAAGCATACAAATTTCAGTGAAATTTGGTAATTCACAAGTGAAATTCCTTAACACCATCCACTGTACATGTACTATGATATTCTAAGTTTTTGTTCAACATAAATTAAGTTTCTAGGCATCTTAAATAAATCATACCTACAATATCAAGTAGGAATTTTTCTATTATCATTTTTCATTATATGCAAAATAATGACAACTTCAAGATTTATGTTCTTAATTCTACATAAAAATACTAAATGGCTGCCCCCAAAAATGTCAAGTCATGCACAAAAATCTGAAATATCTGTTAATTACATACACACACACATATTACACATCACACACATATTTGTGTGTGTGTGTGTGTGTATATATATATATATATATGTATGTGTGTGTGTGTGTGTGTGTGTGTGTGTGTGTGTGTGTGTGTGTGTGTGTGTGTGTGTGTGTGTGTGTGTGTGTGTGTGTGTGTGTGTGTGTGTGTGTGTGTGTACAAATACAAATTATACTTGTTGTGGATTACACATATACTGGACCCAACCTCCAAGACCCCAGGCATAACAGATTGCCAGTCCTATACATATACTGGAACCCAACTTTTGAGACCCCTGGCATAAAAGGTCAACAGTTTTAGAAGATCATATTCTGAAAGCCACTTTTTAGAGAAGTGTAAATGACAGCTGTATATTGATGTTTTTATTACAGTAAAACTTGCTTTAGCAACCACTCATGTATTAAAAGACCATCTGGTCTTAAAGACTGTCCCCCAATAGTATCATTTGCGTACAAATCAACCTACCTATAAAGACCACCTCCCTATAAGACCACCTCCCTATAAGACCACCTCCATATAAAGACATCATCCGATTTTAACATAGTCCAAGCGCGCAAAGGACCGAGATCTGCTAAGCGAATCACAAAGTACATTTGATATGGCGAAAGAGTTTATCTGAAAGGTCATTGAATATGGAAATACAGCTGGAATTTTGTTAGGTATGGAAAAATTTAAATTCTATAAAACAAATAACTTTGAAAAGAAATTCTTTTTCAACATTTCACATGTTTGATAATATATTTGAATACACATTTTATAATATTCTCGACTGTATGTCAGGAGACAAAAATAATCCTCGTGACAACTTATATCGCTTTAAAGCTAAGCGAAATAAACACACTAATTTCACACTCACATTTCAAAGTACCCTAATAACATAGTTTCTACTCATTTAGAATTTGAAGACCAAGCAATTACTCTGCTACAGTCAATTGGTAGAGTTAACATACCTTGTTATCAACACCATTAAATAGGCAAACTAAGCATTTTCCAAGACTTGCAACTAAAATTTTTATCTGCATACAGATGAGGCTTCATTTATCCACAATGTAACTAAATTTAATTCACAAGATCAATGACAACAAATCAGTTGAAGCAAAATAAGTTGGCTTGAGGCAATCCACTGTAATATTTTATATATGGTAAAGAGTCTCGAGAATCACAACTGTTTATAAGTAACTACATTATCTACTTTAATATTCTGCAACAACAAAATCTAGAAATGTGAATTGATAGAGCTCAATAACACCATGTGAAAAATGAGCACTGATACACCGATTCATTCCATGATGTTGGACACACCTTCTAACGACTGAGTAAATTCAATCATTTAAAGCTTGAATCAACATAACAATATGGCCAAAAATCAGTGTGTCTGCTCTGCATGTCTAAGTCTCTTTTTACCTCAAAAATATTTTTTGATTGCCAGAACTATGTTTTATAAATTTCAAGATGGGTTCAAGTATTTGTAAAGTATAACTCAAGCTGCTACATTGCCTATATAAGCCAAACCACCAATTCTTTGATAAATTATGGTCTCCATGAAATACCTTTTTAGCACAAAAGAACATTCACCTGTTTAAAAACTATATGCAAATTTGTAGGTAAACATTTCATTACTGGGATAAACAAATTTGTTCATGTTTGACTAATATATGATTTATGATTTATTAAAAAATCCATTTATTTCCTTGAACAGACACATGAAAAAGCATCATAAAAGTCAGATTGCATATCATGGAAATTTCTATATTTTAAGTATAATTCTGATAAGGAAAATATGTTTTTACAAATTTATTGATGCACATTTTATCTTAGTTTTGTCCTGTGGGTACCTCAATGTAATCAATATGGAGAAGCAGAATTCATGTCACAAATACAAGAACTTGAAGTGATTACTTTCTCTGGAAAATAACTCACCCCCGAAAACTTTAGATCTTATATTGATTTCTTGCCGTAAAAAATTTCTTTGACAAAATTATAAAATTGGTTATCTATATCACTAAATCAGTTTAGACTGACCACAATCTTATTGTAAAACCAAAATCTCGAATCACAACATTGGGCACAGAATGAGCAGGAAGTCACTATATCAGATAGGTACAGCATAAAATTCCAATGCCAGTAGATAATATATCATCTCCACAGATTGCAAATTCCAGGTTAATATTTAATGTATAATCTACACCGCGTATAATCCCAGGCCAATATATAACATATCAACTAGACCAACTACATTGCCAGGTCAATAGATAACATATCAACTAGACCAACTGCACGTACAATGCCGGGTCAATAGATAACATATCAACTAGACCAACTGCACGTACAATGCCGGGTCAATAGATAACATATCAACTAGACCAACTGCACGTACAATGCCAGGTCAACAGATAACATATCAACTAGACCAACTGCACGTACAATGCCAGGTCAATAGATAACATATCAACTAGACCAACTGCACGTACAATGCCAGGTCAACAGATAACATATCAACTAGACCAACTGCACGTACAATGCCAGGTCAATAGATAACATATCAACTAGACCAACTGCACGTACAATGCCTGGTCAATAGATAACATATCAACTAGACCAACTGCACGTACAATGCCAGGTCAATAGACAACATATCAACTAGACCAACTGCACGTACAATGCCAGGTCAATAGACAACATATCAACTAGACCAACTGCACGTACAATGCCAGGTCAATAGATAACATATCAACTAGACCAACTGCACGTACAATGCCAGGTCAATAGATAACATATCAACTAGACCAACTGCACGTACAATGCCAGGTCAATAGATAACATATCAACTAGACCAACTGCACGTACAATGGTCAATAGTTAATGCATGTACATCAACTACACTGACTACAATGCCAGGTCAATAGATAACATATCAACTATACCAACTCAACAGATCATAGATAACATATCAACTACACCAACAATACATGGTCAATAGATATTACATCAACTACATGGACTACAATCCCAGGTCAATGCATACATGTAACATATCAACTTCACCAACTACAATGTCAAGTAAATATATAACATCAACTACACCAACCACAAGGCCGGGTCAATAGATAACATATCAACTAGACCAACTGCACGTACAATGCCGGGTCAATAGATAACATATCAACTAGACCAACTGCACGTACAATGCCGGGTCAATAGATAACATATCAACTAGACCAACTGCACGTACAATGCCGGGTCAACAGATAACATATCAACTAGACCAACTGCACGTACAATGCCAGGTCAATAGATAACATATCAACTAGACCAACTGCACGTACAATGCCGGGTCAATAGATAACATATCAACTTGACCAACTGCACATACAATGCCGGGTCAATAGATAACATATCAACTAGACCAACTGCACGTACAATGCCGGGTCAATAGATAACATATCAACTAGACCAACTGCACGTACAATGCCAGGTCAATAGATAACATATCAACTAGACCAACTGCACGTACAATGCCAGGTCAACAGATAACATATCAACTAGACCAACTGCACGTACAATGCCAGGTCAATAGATAACATATCAACTAGACCAACTGCACGTACAATGCCAGGTCAATAGATAACATATCAACTAGACCAACTGCACGTACAATGCCAGGTCAATAGATAACATATCAACTAGACCAACTGCACGTACAATGCCAGGTCAATAGATAACATATCAACTAGACCAACTGCACGTACAATGCCAGGTCAATAGATAACATATCAACTAGACCAACTGCACGTACAATGCCTGGTCAATAGTTAATGCATGTATATCAACCTGACTGACTACAATGCCAGGTCAATAGATAACATATCAACTATACCAACTACAATGCCAGATCAATAGATAACATATCAACTACACCAACAATACATGGTCAATAGATATTACATCAACTACATGGACTACAATCCCAGGTCAATGCATACATGTAACATATCAACTTCACCAACTACAATGTCAAGTAAATATATAACATCAACTACACCAACCACAATGCCAGGTCAATAGATAATATATCAACTACACCAATTACAATGTCAGGTCAATATATAACATCAACTACAATGCCAGGTCAATAGATAATATATCAACTACATCAATTACAATGTCAGGTCAATATATAACATCAACTACATCAACTACAATGCTAGGTCAATAGATAATATATCAACTACACCAATTACAATGTCAGGTCAATATATAACATCAACTACATCAACTACAATGCTAGGTCAATAGATAATATATCAACTACACCAATTACAATGTCAGGTCAATATATAACATCAACTACAATGCCAGGTCAATATATAACATCAACTACAATGCCAGGTCAATAGATAATATATTAACTACACCAATTACAATGCCAGGTCAATAGATAATATATCACCAACATGGACTACATCCTTAGGTCAATAGATAACATATCAACTACACCAAATATACATGGTTGACAGGTAATATATCACCAACATGGACTACATCCCAGGTCAATTACAATTCCAGGTCAATAGATAATAAATCAAACTGCACTGATCACTGTAATATAGCTAGTCATCAAATAACAATCAAATCATCTCTGGTCTGCAATGGTTGTTTATCTCAAACAACAAAATGAAATCATCTGTACTTTTCCTTAGTTAATTATAAACAATTATTCATCCTAACCAAAAAAACAAATTTTCTTTTTATCTTCTAAGAGGTTAGTCCAATCATTTGTGTAAAAACATAGATAACAGATCATAATTTATCAGTTGTGGAAATGAGGAAAGAATTATTGATTATAACAACTGCAGTCAAAAGCAATCATCACTGTAGTTTGTTTTCACCTGAAGCCAATGGAGGTGTGATATTTGATCTCTTATTTTGTCTAATTTCAGTCAGATGAACATTTTTTTAGTCAGCTGGATTTATATTACTATCCAGGTTTTCAATTGATCTCTATGGAACAAAAATTGATTTCAGTAATAAGGAACTCTAAATTCTGTAAACTACTAAATCACTTTGTTTCCAAGACATTTTATTCCAAGGTTTGAATGCTATAATCAATACAATTTATAATGTAAGAGGGACTTACTATGTTGAACCAAGTGACTTGTTTGCTAAAACATCCACAAAGGCAGTAACTATACTACAGTCACTAGGTTTGAAGCCCAAACCCTCTCCCCTTGCACTTAATTATTCAGAACTTGTTACTGTTATAAACTTAACATATCTGTCAATGACAAAAACCAAGAAATAATTTTCAAATCGTGCAGAGATTTATATAAATAATAAATGTAAAGATTTTATAATGCTTGTTGTTCCTGAAAATTAAACATTATGAAGAAATTTAAGAACTGAATTCTTTTTTGATTAATTATCAAGCTCTGAGTAAACTCCAAAATATTAACCACAGATATTGTCCGATTCACATTAGATGACGGGGCGGAGTAACCTTTTGATTATCATACGGATTATTGTACTCACTTTTCAGTTAATACAAGCTACACGGGGAAAAACATTTTATTCCACACTGTATACTCTCTTATTTATGATGACAAGTAGGAATGATTACTTAAGTCAGTGTAATTCTAATGATATGCTTTATTACTTATAATTTAAACTTATCCTGGTCAAGAATGGATGAGTAAACTCCCATATATCTAACAGATATAATCCCATAGTACACTGTCTGGTCAACATCTGAGCAAACTCCCAAATGTTAAACCCCATAGTACACTGTCTGGTCAACATCTGAGTAAACTCCCAAATGTTAACCACTGTTATAATCCCATAGTACACTGTCTGGTCAACATCTGAGTAAACTCCCAAATTTTAACCACAGATATAACCCCATAGTTCACTGTCTGGTCAACATCTGAATAAACTCCCAAATGTTAACCACAGATATAATCCCATAGTACACTGTCTGGTCAACATCTGAGTAAACTCCGAAATGTTAACCACTGTTATAATCCCATAGTACACTGTCTGGTCAACATTTGAGTAAACTCCGAAATGTTAACCACAGATATAATCCCATAGTACACTGTCTGGTCAACATCTGAGTAAACTCCCAAATTTTAACCACAGATATAACCCCATAATTCACTGTCTGGTCAACATCTGAGTAAACTCCCAAATGTTAACCACAGATATAATCCCATAGTACACAGTCTGGTCAACATCTGAGTAAACTCCCAAATGTTAACCATAGATATAATCCCATAGTACACTGTCTGGTTAACGTCTGAGTAAACTCCCAAATGTTAAACACAGATATAACCCCATAGTTCACTGTCTGGTCAACATCTGAGTAAACTCCCAAATGTTAACCACAGATATAATCCCATAGTACACTGTCTGGTCAACATCTGAGTAAACTCCCAAATGTTAAACCCCATAGTACACAGTCTGGTCAACATCTGAGTAAACTCCCAAATGTTAACCACAGATATAATCCCATAGTACACTGTCTGGTCAACATGAGTAAACTCCCAAATTTTAACCACAGATATAACCCCACAATACACTGACACAAGTGGTTTTTTTTTCATACTCACAAGTGCCCCTGTAAATTTCAAAAGATCATGATAAAATTATTTTCAACAAATTCAGTGAAACTTGCATATAAAGAACCCCTTTGGGACACAACAAAACCAGTTTTTATGGGGAGATTATCTTTATATAGAGGTTGATTTGTACACAAATGATACTATTGGGGACAGCAAAAAACAGACTTTGTGACCAAGTGGTCTTTTTAGACAGGTGGCCGCTAAAGCAGGTTTTAATGTAATGAGAAAATAAACTTAAATCTTAGGAAAAATAATTAGATTACATTTTATTAAGAGAAACAACCTTTAAAAATTTGTCAATTCTAAGTAAACATCACTGTATCATTGTAATTTTTTTTGTGTCTAAGCATCAAAAACATATAGGATCACTTGTTCATCTGGAAATGTAGTTTTTTAAAGTTATGGTCAGCCACTACAACTTGTTTGTTTATTTACTGTTTAACGTCCCATTCAAAAATCTTTCACTCATATAGAGACATCACAAATGTTAGTGAAGGGCTTTAAATTATGGTCTATGCTTGGCACTGTCGGCCATTGAACTGTTAGGGTTCTTTAACCTACTGTGACATGGGACCTCGGTTTTTAGTGTCTCAATCTGAGGGGCAGGAAACCAACCTGTCGCTGACTGGACTTGAACTCGTGACCTCAGGATGAAGAGTCGAACACGCTACCAACTGAGCCAGGCTGGCTCACTACATTTTGTAAGTGTCAGTGATGATTGGTGCTTGTTAATATTACTCTGGCTGCCATTTTGGCAAAACTTTTCAGTAGATTTAATTAATGGCATATTTAAACAAAACATTCCATCATGTACAACTCTGAAAGTCAATGATAATAAAATGTCTAAGAACATTTTCTATTTGATGAAATGTCCATTTCTATACTCAGACACTAGAGATAAATGTAATTACTCAATCTTTACTTATTTTTCTCAGTTTTAGTGCTAATCATTTCACACATGACTGATTCTTTTTATGATTTTAATGTCATAGTATTTTAACTTTAATTATAAAACAACACAAAACAAAAATATCCTCTCCATTTTAATGAAAGTTTACTGGCAAATTCAACAAAAGAAAAGCCTCGCTACCTTAATTTTTTTTTTTATTTTCTTTCCAAAAGTTTCTTAATCTGCTTTAACTTGTTTAAGAATTGATGAATAAACTTCATACAAAATTATCTTTGTGAATTTGTAAGACAAATTAACCTCTAATAAAATGAAATATTTTTTCTTTCAAAACTATAGTTGTTTAGAGACGATACTGAAATAGATGAAAAAGGGTAAAGTCAATTACACAGAGATCAAACAGTCAAAGCCGTCACCACACAAAATGATTACAAAACATTGTGTTCAGAATTCGGGATGGTTACTCATGGAGATCCTCATATATGATTACATAGCAAAATAGCTTAATCAAATTCTAAAATTCTGAAAAAATGAGTGTTATGAAGTATATTGTCAACTAAATGAATTTTTTTATTCATGTGTGTGTGTGTGTGTGTTGGTGTCTGTATGTACCATACATGTACATGTATGTGTTGGCATTGTGTTTGTATGTGTGTGTTAGCAAGTCTGTGTGTGGGGGTTCATGTGTGTTGGTGGTTCAACAAAGCACAAAGGCTACTGTTATAAGAGTCTTACACGAGTATTGTTAGTAAAGGCTAGTGTACTAGGGTGAAATGGACATTTTATACATACTGACATATACAGATTACCATATGTATGTGCCCAGTAAAGAGATACATATGGATAATAGATAAAACATAAGTGTAAGTAATAGACATATCATCTGTCAGATCGTAATCTTACATACACAGTCTTGGAATTCATTGCTTCATTTATGTGAGTAATAATGACAATTATCATTGTTTTCTTCCAAATATCAGCAATTATTAATAGTGTGCATGTGTTTGTGTGTAGGCATGTGTGTGTGTGTAGATCTATATTGAAAAGTTTATATCAATCATGAAAGTAAATCACCAAAAATTATTATGTTAACTCTTGGGAGCTAATACCACACAATTGAAACCTCACTGTCTATTGTTGAGCAACAAGTTAACTCTAGGGAGCACACTATACACTTGAGCCTTTACTGTCTACTGTTGAGTAAGAAGTTAACTCTAGGAAGCACACCACACAATTGAAACCTCACTGTCTACTGTTGAGCAACAAGTTAACTCTAGGGAGCACACTATACACTTGAGCCTTTACTGTCTACTGTTGAGTAAGAAGTTAACTCTAGGAAGCACACCACACAATTGAAACCTCTCTGTCTACTGTTGAGCAACAAGTTAACTCTAGGGAGCACACTATACACTTGAGCCTTTACTGTCTACTGTTGAGTAAGAAGTTAACTCTAGGAAGCACACCACACAATTGAAACCTCACTGTCTACTGTTGAGCAACAAGTTAACTCTAGGGAGCACACTATACACTTGAGCCTTTACTGTCTACTGTTGAGTAAGAAGTTAACTCTAGGAAGCACACCACACAATTGAAACCTCACTGTCTACTGTTGAGCAACAAGTTAACTCTAGGGAGCACACTATACACTTGAGCCTTTACTGTCTACTGTTGAGTAAGAAGTTAACTCTAGGAAGCACACCACACAATTGAAACCTCTCTGTCTACTGTTGAGCAACAAGTTAACTCTAGGGAGCACACTATACACTTGAGCCTTTACTGTCTACTGTTGAGTAAGAAGTTAACTCTAGGAAGCACACTACACAATTGAGCCCTGTCTACTGTTGAGCAACAAGTTAACTCTTGGGAGCACACTACACACTTGAGCCTTTACTGTCTACTGTTGAGCAACAAGTTAACTCTAGGGAGCACACTATACACTTGAGCCTCAGTCTACTGTTGAGCAACAAGTTAACTCTAGGGAGCACACTGCACACTTGAGCCTTTACTGTCTACTGTTGAGCAACAAGTTAACTCTAGGGAACACACTACACACTTGAGCCTCAGTCTACTGTTGAGCAACAAGTTAACTCTAGGGAGCACACCGCACACTTGAGCCTCACTGTCTACTTTTTAGCAGCATTATGTAGCAATGGGTAAGAAGCTATCAAGGAAATGTAACATGTGACAATCACATTTTGTAATATACTGGTAATCTAACAATTCTAACAAGACATCCGTTTAAAATTGTTATATCTGTTTATAGAAAATGTACATATGTATTTTGAAAAAAAAAACAATTTCTATTAAAGTAAGTGAAGAACATGAATAATTTACTTTTAATTGATTGAGAGGGCTTTGGTAGAATAAGATTATTCTTTCATAAAAAGCTTTGAATCTCATTACAACAAATGTTTGACAATAAATTTCGAACTTGTTAACTGAAATTTCTTACGTTATATAACAGTACTTTAAATTCAAAAGGAAAACATTGAATATCTAATCAGGAGCAAACAAACAAAATTTTCTCTTAAAAAAAGAATTAATGATTTTCTGTACTTTTATCATCGCGATTAGTAAGTTTTATTCCTGTCAGATAAAGATATTGTGTTGAATGTTGGGCTAAGCATTATTACCTTTCTTGATAGTTAAAGACCATGTAATCTTATTTACACCTTACTTACTAGTCTTTACTGAAATAATAAACGGTCGTTACTGAGGCCATGTATATATATATAAATATACATATAAAAAATTATATAAAAATTAAAAGGTTAGCTAGAAAATAAAGAACACTAAATCGGAAATACTCCTGAACAAAAATATAAATTGACCAAACTCGGCCTATAGATTGTTGTTCCTACAAAACTTTTATGGCCTCCACTTTTATTTTCTGAGAGTTATCTGTCCCTGTTGAGTGTTAACACTAAATTTGCCCTCATGTAACAGGTACTCTATTATAGTACAGATGACTGATAACAACTTACCTGTTCAATGCTTTGTCCTCAAATCTAACACACTGTAAACACATTGATTTTGACCTATCTACATCCTCACTATTGTAATCCGACAACCTAGAGCGCTTGATACTTCCTCCCTCTATTTCACTATCAGACATGTTGTATTATTTTCCTGATAACAAATGCCGGGAAATCAATGGCTAAAAACCAACAGAACTATTTCTCTGACCTAACTTCCTCCATCAACATCTCATGAACATGTGTTCACTTCACAGCAGGATTGTGTGGTAAAATTGGAATTTTCTATTACGTGTTTTCACATTTTCACCCAATACTCTCCTCCAAGCACAGCTCTCATCTTGAGTGGTAAATGTCTTCGAAGTTAGACTCAGTCAATTATCAAATCTATATTCATAATGAAAGTAGTGGGGAAGTAACTGCCTCCTGGTTTTTATTAGTAAATTATCTGTATGGGAAGAAACCGTATCAATCTGTGTATTTTACAACGTTCCTTGTAACAATCTTTATGTTAATTACATTAACAAAAATCTAATATCAGTCATTGAATGGAACACGGCTGTTACACTAATGTATCCGAATATTTTAATAAACTCCAATACACACAAACTCTGAAAACGTCTTAATGATAGTCCATGCATTAAATAAGAATTTCTCCTGTATATTGCTGTTAAATTATGTATAAACATAAATGTGTTTTGTCCCTTTTAACATTCTTACACAGAAAATCTATATACACAATGTACTGCTTTTTTAGCTATATGATATATGTATGGAACAGTGGTGTTAATGAAAATCACAATAACAATTGAATCCATATAAAGTCATATGAACAACTACAAAATATTCATCCAATATTACTAAGACTAAGTGAATAAAAAATGTATGTATAGAATCACACAAATGAAACTGAAAATATTAAGAAACACCTGAGTGAAAAGACGGCTATATTTTCTATGACATCTGATGGAGATGAATTTTTATACATATTAAAATCTCAGTCTGGAAAATTGTTAACATGCTAAGGAAAAAAGGCAAGACAGGTGTCTCAATCAATGATACTCATTACATTTACATATTGCCATTATGTGGACATACATAAATATTGATTTATGCCAGGTTTTTAGTCATCGTCACAGGCATTGAAATGCCATAACAAACTTCACACTTTATCATTTGTTTACACATCCTTCAAATCTACTTTCCTGGTATTTGTATACAAATTTACAGTAAAATCTTTTTCCAGACTCATCAATCGTAAACTAATTCTTATACTTTAGGCTGATTTTTTTCCCAATAGAATTGGATGTGAATTTTCTAAAAAGCATGTTTGTCAAATTATTGAATTTTGTTTATCTTTATCTAAATCATTAAGTATTGACCATGAAATCAACCTGTAAATTGGCAGTATTTTCTCCCTAATCAATGTTTATTTTCATCTTGATTGATAACTTCATTTACAAAATTACATTTTGTAACAAAATTCTATTTCTTTTACTGTTGGCCTTCAGCTTTTTATTCTTTAAAATATTTTTGACAATTTCATTCATATCATTTCTCAAGCACACAAACCTTGGACTTAGTAACAAAATGCAGGCTAGATCTAGTCCTCGCATATTTATCTCTCAAACAGACAGTTCTACGTAAGTAAAAATGGTGGGGGGGCATTAATTTTTTTGTGTTCATGATACACCAACAATACGTTCCGGATTTTGAAGTATTTCAGATTGACTGTCCGATGCAGGTTTCAAAACTTAAGAGTTTGACTCAAAACAAAAATGGCTGCCGCTCTCAAGCGTGGTCCTCCTTCCATATTTAAATTGGTAAATTGAAAGCATTATTGCTTTAAGAGTGGAAGAAAATGACATTAAAATGTTACAAATAAAATCGCACTGTGTTACATTAAGTTGACAAATAAATTGGGCAACACATCGAACATGGTCACTCACTCAAAACGACGTCACGTAGTCATAATCTAGGCATAGGCCTAACTTGATAAATGTCTGTGCTCAAAAGGAGAAACATGCCCCAGTACACGCTCTAATGGGTACCAGTCAACAAGGTATGGGACAAATAAGTTTACAGAGGGCCTAGCTTAAATGCAAATGCACACACAATTTTTATCTCTGAAATAGGCAGTTCTAAGTTAGAATGGAGGAGAAAGTCAAATGCACACATATTTTTTCTCTCTAAATGGGGGCATGACATTAATTCTTCAAACATTTTGTTCCGGCAGGTTAAGAAATAAAAACAAAAATCTTAAGAATTAACTGATAGATTATCTAAGAAGCTAAATGGAAGCATTGCTATGGTAGGTAGACATTTTTCAGTGTATCATTTTATCACAAAAAAATTGTTTACCAAGCATATCTGAAGGCCCATTTCTTTTGAGATAAAGAGTCACTGGTCATTGTGAAAGAATCCAACTTTTATCCAGAATGAAGATAGCAGCTTTATTTTATACAAGTACATACAGGGAATTTCTGCTTTACTTAAATGAATTGCTATCAATATTTATAGTCATACATACATGTACAGTCAAACTTGCATATAACGACCTCAATAGGAACCCAAGAAAACCGGTCTTTATAGGGAGATGGTCTTTATATATAGAGGTTGATCTGTACACAAATGGTACCATTGGAGGCAGCAAACAATGGTCTTTGTGACCAGGTGGTCTTTATACATAGGTGGTCACTAAAGCAGGTTTTACTGCATATCAAAAATATTTTATAAATACAGTAAAACCTGTTTTGAAAGACAACTCTCATGGGTGACCACCTGTCTTTTAAGACCACATTCTGAAAGTGCTTCATTAAGTAATCCTTTAGATAAAACCCCTCATGAAAGACAACCTGTCTTAAGAGACCACATCATAGAATGATTGGTCTCGGGGTGCGGATACTACAGCACAACAGGTTCTTCAGGCATTTTTTTCCATGGGACTATAGTAAAAAAAAAAAAGTGCAGAAGATTTGACATTGGACGGTAAACTTGCCTTTATTTGGCCAAGCTTTTTCGTATCTTAATCATGATGTTAGAGTCAATTTATTTCACCATTGCTTTTTGTATGTGTTTTTTGTCTATGGTGATGGTGAATAAATGTTTGATAAATAAATCTTGTCGTCAGTGTGTGTGCATGTGTATTTCAGTTTATAAATCAGCTATAAATAGCTCATTGCAAAGATGGTCAGCAAGTGACACTCAGACCGTCGTCAGATTGTCGATTGGTAACTAGGCATGGCTTTAATCATAGAATATCCATTGGAAACAGAATGGTACAGTACCTGTGTGTCCTGTTAACCTTCCTCGTTGAGTTTTATGCTATTATTGAAAATATGAACAATCTCAACTCTAATTATAAGTGATTATTTTGCCCTTGTAGTTGACAAAGAGAACCGCCATACTGTAACTGTAAATAACGGAGTTACATGAAACAGCATATGTAGTATCTTGTAGTTTCAGATTCAGATTCAGATTCCCATTTTGTAGTTTTACATTTATTTCAAATCTCATAGTATCATATTTTCTTTCATTTAATAAATATTTATCTATTTCTGTCAAATACTGATCTTAGAATTGATATTTAAAATTAGTCTGATTTTCGGTCATTGTAATGGACATGTATAAAACCCAAATGCAGGTTAGGCCTAAAAGCACAAACACCTTTTTTTCTCCGAGATCTGATGCTGAAATGGGAGGGGGTGCGGATTATACACGGCGGATTATGGTATATGATTATAGTAGATGTAGCAGATGACTTTGACACCTCAAACAGTCACACTAATCAGTGGATAAAATGATTGTATGTTTACAGTTAACACTTATAACATCAATGCCTAGAACATAATATATATATGGTATTGCAGAATTGGAAGAGTGAGCTAAAAATCAAACTATCAAATCATTTCCTTTTTTGACCAAAGCAGAGTTCAAGTTGCAATGTTACATTGGCATGTTCCCAGCTGTTTCTTCAAAATTTTGGTCATCTTTCAGTTACCTAAGTCACTCTTCCATTACTATAAGCTTCCAATGATTTATATTTCACAAACTTTGCATTAAGAGGATATCATTCCTTTGAACCACATAGAGCTTTCACTTGCCCAGAAATAATCTTGTTTTGTTAGCTTTTAATACAAATGAATTCAACAGTCCTCGGTCAACAGTCCAAAAGGTAACCATATACACTGTTTGTAAATGATGATAAAGCTGATGCCACACCACTATTCCCCTATGTTAAGATGCAGTTAACAGTAAGATTTGATATTTCATTCTTGGTCAGCCACAGTCCAGGATTCTGATATAAGATACAAAAATAATACACCAATAATTGGAAAAAGCAACACACAATCAGTGTTTGATACAGGAGCCTAAATAAGAACTTCTCTAGAGATTACCATGTTGAACCTGATGCCTTCAATTTTAGCTTTATTATTTTAGCTATTTTAGGAAACATTGAAACATAAACCAAGCAGACCTTAGAACAAAATTTTATCATATTCTCTTTGCCAGATATAAAAATTTCTACGGCAGATTAATCCAGCATTCTAATTCTCATAAATTACATGGACAATCAACACAGCGCAATTCCTTATCTTTGCTATGGTAATATCAACAGTTTCAATGTCATCAATATTTCTTCAGATAAAAGTCCACTTTCGAATTTCATCTAGTTAACCTCAACAAGAAGCAAATACATGTAGCTAGTCAAAGAACTATCTTAGGCTTCTAGTAGCTGCCAAGAGTACTTGTAGCTTCCAACAAAACTAAATATATACCTGCCAAGAATACTCACAGCTTCCAACAAAACTAAACAACTCTAGAAATATGAGCACTTGTTAGCAATGGATGCTGTGTTTCAATCTCAATAAGTGTCAACGGACCCAAACACACCATGAGGACGTGTTTGGATTATATATTATGTAACACATATTTATCACATATTTATCCATTATTTCTAAGGGGGCAAGTAAAAGTAATCAAGAATTGTCAACAATTTTCACATATATGGAGAAATAGTCAGCTATAGGGGAAATGTGACAAATTTTTACCTACTATATCGTCACATGGCAAAAGCCTCATCATTAGTGCCATGCCGAGTCCTATATATTTGTAGGTTTGGAATCTTATTTGAAAGACTTTTGATTTCAGCAAATGAAAGGTTATGTTTAAATGTCATAGATTTATCTAGAGAGTGTTTCAAATCAATCTACAGTGAAACCTGTCATACAAGGCCACCTTTTCAACATTTTGAAACAAATCACTTGGTTAAATTATTCTTTTGATAAAACCTCTTTTGAGACCACCTGTCTTGTAAGACCACATTTTAGCAGCAGATGGGGAGGTCTATCAAGGAAGCTTCCACTGTATCATTTTTCAGTTATAATATGTACAGTATGTGGCCACGTTTTAATGATGGAAGGAAAAAAAAACCTGGTTACAATGACTTATGGGGCACAAACCTGCATTGACTACAGGTGATTTCAAGTGCAATGCTGTTATCACTTGACCAAGAAAGCCCTGTTATAAAGTCATAGATCTGACCCAAATTTGAATCTCCTTTTGGATTACAATTTGGAATCTTAGAAGACCGTAACTGTCAGTATTTCTGTCAAATGGCTTGGAGAAAACTTTCTTTTCCTTCAAGAAATCATTTACATGATTGTTCATACAGAAATGTTTTTTTCATTTAATTCCATCATATTTCTCCTTGTCCTTGTCACACAAAAAAATGTCCTTTCCTCAATTGTTTTCTAACACATACAAAATGGTTCAAACAAATAGATAAGTCAACATGTCTGACCAATGATGTCATCAAATTCAAATCAAAATTTTACAGTGATTCATACAACGTTGAACTTAATTCAGTGATCATCAAAAACACTTTATCCACAAAATGGAACTTTTAATGGTCTAAGTAAATTCCAGAAGAACATGCAGAGGTTAGAGAGGGATATGTAGGTCAATTCAGTGCAGGAATACTCTCAAGAAAAGACACCCACATCTTCAAGTAAAATCTCAATCATTAATAAATACTTTAAAAAGTTCAATGAAAGTGTTCAGTGTATTAAAAAAGTGATCATATACTGTGTAAATTTAGATATGGATATAAAGTGGTAGAATATGCACAAGAAATATTGTCAAACATTATCAAGAAGGTATAGACAGGCTAGCACAAACAACATATCTAAAGTTCCTTATCAAATAAACAGAGCCAGTGCTAAAGGACTGAGATAACATCAGTAAACAGTGTACAGCTGGATACTACCAAGTCATCTCATACACAACTTCCTACAACTGCAGCCAGAAACATTCTGATAATCTACCAGTTCATTTCAAAGATATTATTTAAAAGGATTACAAACTGAATTATGCCTAGTTAGATGTCAAGATAGTCTGTTTCTGTAGATACATGTGACATTATAAAAATAGCAAATGAATTTTAAATATGTTATATACATGAGCATTATAAATCACAGCGTCAACATATATAAGTATCATTTATTACATACATAACTCAGTATACCACCATATATGAATATAGTTTATCATGAGTGACTCAGTACATCATCAATTACATGTATCATCTGAGTGCCTTACTCAGTACATCACCATATGAGTATTATTTAACACATGAGTGATTAACTCAGTACATCACCATATGAGTATTATTTATCACCTGAGTGATTAACTCAGTACATCACCATATGAGTATTATTTATCACCTGAGTGATTAACTCAGTACATCACCATATGAGTATTATTTAACACATGAGTAAATAACTCAGTACATCACCATATATGAGTAGACATTTATCACCTGTCTGTGTGTGTGTGTGTGTGTGTGTCTGTGTGTGTATGTGTGTCTGTGTGTGTCTGTGTGTGTGTGTGTGTGTGTCTGTGTGTGTGTGTGTATCCTGCAGCAGATTCTCATAGACTCGGTATTAATCTAGACTGTGTTTATATGAGCAATAATTTAAGTTCCTCATATGACACCAAACAAAGTTGTTTCATCATTCATGACATGATGTCACTTACAATATATCATGTATCTATACTTGTCAAACATGTATGTCAAGATGATCAACCAATTCTAAAAACAGTTGGTTGCGAAGGCAGACCATATAGCTCGCCAGTTTTATGCTTCTTTTTTATGTTATAATTTCGGCCAAAATTAAATCACAACCAGAATCCCTCTGCATGGTTGAAACAAAAAGCTACATGCAGTAGGACTATTCATACAGTAAATGACTAAGCCCAGGCGAGCTGAAAATTTGGGTCAAAATTAGGCCATAGCAACCAGCATCCCCCTGCATTGTTGAGTAATGACCACAGACATAGTGCATGTTTCATGGCTGCAGCTGCAAAACACAGGAGAAAGACGACATGTCACTCAAGCAGTGACAGCAATAGCTCTTCTGTTCTTCGAACGGGCGAGCTAAAAATCTAAAATGATTATATTCTGCGTACTACAATCATTATGAAAGCGTCATTCTAACATATCTTAGTTATAAACATACCCACTTTCATTACAATATAAAAAGGTGTGACACTCAAGATTAATTACCTGGTGTTATAAGAATTAGACTATTGTCAAGCTTTGTTTTTGTCTGATAGGTGTGTGTCCGTGTGAAACATTTTACCAGATAATCTACACTTGTATGTACTTCATAAACAAACAAGTACAATTTATGTTAAATAAGCCAAGTGAAATTGTAACCATATATTTATGACATGATTGTTAATATGTAGTGTTCATCTTGGACATCTTATTACCTGCTGTTTAGTACTGTACATAGATTTAGATACAGTGAACCTTGTATATAAAGACCCCCTTAGGGACATAACAAAACTAGTCTTTATTGGGGGGGTGTTGGTGTTATTTTGTACATAAATGGTGCTATTGAGGACAACAAAAAACATCTTTGTGACCAGGTAGTCTTTATACACAGGTGATTGCAAAACCAAGTTTTAATGTATATAAAAAAGTACTGTGGAACCTGTCTTCTTAGACCACAGTTTGAAAGCCACTTGGTTAAATAATTCTTTAAATAGAATATCTTTAGAGAGACCACCTGCAATGAGACATTTCAGTGGCAGACGAGGTGATCTGTCAAGATAGGTTCAACTATCACACTGAACACTCTTATATAAATGTTATTTGTTTGATGTACTCCAACCAGAAATTTACAAATGGATTGGTCAGTAGGCAGCTTTTTTTCAATTCTTCTTTTAATTTTGATATGTAAAATTTGAGAAAATTTGAGATTTCTGATAAGGAAAAAAATATGAGGGCAAAACTGCCTTAAAAGAATTGGGACAGGAATTTTAGGCAGATCATTTGGGTCGCATCAAACAATGTTTTTAGCCCCATCCCTGTAAAGCATATATATCCATAGGATCTGTCATGATTTTTCATTCATATCACATTTATCATATAAGTTTTGAATTTTCCATTTTGCGAGCCTCTTGCGAGCAAAAATGAAAAATTCATAAAGAGTATCATAAATGTGATATGAATGGAAACTTGTGACAGATTCTTTTTATAATATGATCTAGCATATGCATTTTAAATGGCATTTTCTGATGAATGAGGATGAATTTTGATATTCTTTCTGTCGTGCTGACCAAATTGTTCCAACTTGTGCATAATTATGTGCAGAAATAAGTGCATAAACCATATTGTATAAATATTGCTCATATTTTGAGACATACATTTAGCCTACATTATAAATTATTATTAACATCTAAGCATACTTTATCACATGTTGAATTTAGCAAAATTGCTAATTTGATAAAAATTATCTACACAACATGTTTTATTTGATTGACCCAACTCAAGTTCAAGTGACATCACAAACACACCATGTGACATCATTGCCAACCTTCAGATGAATGAAGTCTGCATATGTAATGAATAAAAGTAGTTCAGTTTGCAGCATGTTAGCCAATCAAATCGCTGCCTAGGCTTTATCATACCTGTTATATACAAAATATGCATGTTATCTGTTATGAAGTTGTATAATGCACAGATCATATGATTAATATGTTTAATATGCCCAACATAAGTAAGTTTCTCAAGATCTTTTTTTGTTTTCCCAAACAAAGCAAATTAAAATGATAACATGTTGATATCAAGGACATGGGTAGTATTATATAAAACCAGCAGAAAGGCAAACATTTTGTAAAGTAGCATTGATAACAATGTCATGTTGTTCCGCAGGTTTCATCTTAATCCTGAGATAATAAAATAGTATTGTAAACATCAAAACTCTCTAATTACTCATCAGACATTACTCTACTGTAGATTTTAAACCGGTCTGTATATACTGAATTCTTATAACTCAATGTACATTGTAGGAACATCTAATGACAATGATACATATTTCTTTTTTTTTTTTTTATCTAAATAAAAGGCAATAAGAAACTACTACAAGCGGTATGGCCAAATTACAAAATACTGTATTTCAAAAATCAAGGTCAAAGGTCACAATCAAGGTTAAACATGTTGGTCATAGTCATCTACATGTACATTGTAAAGTCGATGTTACCTTATCATGTAAAGTTACACTAAGTATGATTTTGCTAACCTTAGATCTCAGGCACAACTTGAATGTCTTCAGGTTTAGAAAATCTTGTCTATTTTTATCCCAAATTTACAGAATTTACTAATTTTGAAAATACATGTATCTCTCTATCAAAAACCATTAACAAGATTTTTAGCAACTTTATTAACTAAATGAAAAGGAAATGCTTGAAATATATATTTTACTTGCAACTTCAGAAACAAAATAGACCGAATGATGCCAAAATGTCATGGCTACAGACTGATTTATTTGTTCTTTCTATTAAAACTATGTCAAGTTAAGTTCTCTCTGTATCAATGATCTAAAGTACATCCTAGTAGTTTGCAAGCAGCAAGCCAGAAATAACCAGGTACAACAAGCTGATATGAGAGAGATAACTTGAATTACAACTGCCAACATTAACTTAACACACAATTCCTAATATTGTGCTAGAAACCTACCTTAATTCATAAAGATGTTGTTACACTTATGGAAATTCATGTCACAGTATTCTATATACCCTGCATGATACCTACCTTAATCCATACACAAAAACATAAGGTAACACTTACAAAATTTCACATCACACAATTACCAATACTCTACAAGATACCTACCTCAGTCCAGGAGCATCTAAAGAAGCAAAAACATCATCCTTCATCATTGGGAAAAGTTGTTCAAATCCAGAAATATTAAATCTGGCAAAAAAATATCCAAAACAACCCTTAACCACAAACCCAAGCAGATAAACTAGATCTACTAAACTTGATTCTAAAACACATGGATATGAGGTCAACTGAAGAGTTCCACCCTAAAACAATGAAGCTCTACTTATCTAAAGGCCTATGGTGCAAAACTTGAAAAATCTTGCTCTGGTCACACTTGATACCAGTACCTGGAAACACTTTTATCAGTAAATCTCAAATCTCATTGTTACTGAATGCCGTTACTTGAATGTAAGCAGTGACAAAAATGTTCAAACCCCATATTATCTTTGAAATTAAATCAAATCATCTTTTCAAGAGTAATTGTTCCTCTTCATTAGAATGATTCAAATTATTGTTGGATGACCCCAGATAACCTTTCCTCGGTTTTGTTTATCATCACGAAATGATTGTGTACCTGGTTAAATACTAGATGCACTACATTTACAATACAACAGGTAAAGCTATGTGCTTGATTTAATATCTATCAAAAAGACACCGTTATGTGAGAAGAATACAAAACTAGAGCCATTGTCTACTCATGCTTTATTCAAGATCTGGTAATATCTGACCCATAACATAAGTTTTAAACAAATGCTATAACTATCAGGACACAAGTTTGTCTCTTTAACAAACGGTAAATCTTAAACAAGTTCACACTGTAACAAATGATGGAATGTCGGTGGATGTTCCGAAGACATAAATATAGCAATACAATTGATTCTGAACAGAATCGGCAACAAAGAACAATTTGTTGAACAATCTTTGCACAGAAAATCAAGATACAAGACCATGTCTTGGATTCCTACCACAGCATAACACAAGAGTCAATAAGTTTTAATAATGAATGAAACTAAATCAATCTGTGTTTTGAATGTACAGATAATAATTTAGTGGTCTTCAGATCTATTTAAGATCTGATCAATATCAACACAAAAGTATTCATCAAGAAATTGATCACAATATTTATTTCATTATTTTTTCCTCTACAGTTGTAAAAATATAAGTGATGTGAGAAGTACATGATAGTTTAAGATCTGCTACTATGAAAAGGATTTATAAACACCATCCAAGATAAACTGAGTATGTTAAGTAACAAGTTGTGGTAAAGTCAATCACACAGGAGTCTAATAATTACCAGGTTATAAGGTGAAACCTGTCGTGAAAGACCACCTGTCTTTTGAGACCACATTCTGAAAACCAGTCAGTTAAGCAATCCTTTAAATAAAACCTCTTTCGAGAGACCACCTGTCCTGAGAGATCACATTTCAGTGGCAGATGGGTGGCCTCTCAAGACAGGCTTCTCTGTAATAATAAGTGACTATCACAATCCATACCTATCTAACTCAAGTTGTGAATGATCACAATCGATACCATATCTAACTAAAGTTGTGACTGATCACAATCCATATCGTATCTAACTCAAGTTGTGACTGATCACAATCCGTATCTAACTCAAGTTGTGACTGATCACAATCCGTATCTAACTCAAGTTGTGATTGATCACAATCCATACCGTATCTAACTCAAGTTGTGAATGATCACAATCCGTATCTAACTCAAGTTGTGATTGATCACAATCCATACCTATCTAACTCAAGTTGTGATTGATCACAATCCATACCGTATCTAACTCAAGTTGTGATTGATCACAATCCATACCGTATCTAACTCAATTTGTGACTGATCATAATCCATATCGTATCTAACTCAAGTTGTGACTGATCACAATCCGCATCTAACTCAAGTTGTTTTGGAATGATAGAAAATCAAATTCAATACATGTTATAAGAAAGTGACCTCTGTATATCATTATCTGATGTTGTCCCAACTGCACAAAAATGTGTCAAATTAGTTCCAAAACAAACTACAGAAATATGTGTATATTTGTCTGTAAGACACACCTAACATTTTCAGCAGGGATCACTGAAACCCAAGTGCAAGAACTCCAGTCAGCATCGGTTCAGGAAGTTTGGATAACTGTAACCCATGTATTTCTGCTCTAGTCAACATGGGTTCAGGAAGCTTCAAGGATCACTGGAATCACAGTACCTCATTCTGGTTTTGTTTATTTGTTTGTTTATTGTTATATAACATCACACTCAAGAATATTTCACTTATATGGAGACGTCACCAAATGCCAGCGAAGGACTTCAAATTTTGGCCTATGCTCGGCACTTACGGCCATTGAGCAGTGAGGGTTCTTTAACGTACCGACACTACTCTCATCCGACAAAAAGGAAACCAACCTGCCGCTGGCTGGACTCAAACTCACGACCTCACGATCAAGAGTCGAGCGC
The DNA here is from genome assembly GCA_030159075.1 of Atrina japonica. Taxonomy (NCBI): domain Eukaryota; kingdom Metazoa; phylum Mollusca; class Bivalvia; order Pterioida; family Pinnidae; genus Atrina; species Atrina japonica. The sequence goes on from BROG01000278.1 coordinate 741,239, forward strand.
GCTGCTGACTGAGCCACCCTCATTCTGGTTAGCATGCATTAAGGAAGCTTCGATCATCAAAATCCAGGTACTTCTACTGAAGTCAGTATGGATTAAGGAAGCTTGGATCACTGGAATCCAGGTACTTCCAACTCTGGTCAGTATGGATTCAGGAAGCATGGATCACTGGATTCCAGGTACTTCCAAATCTAGTCACTGTCAGTATGGAATCAGGAAGCTTGGATCACTGGAATCCAGGTACTTCAACTCCATTCAGTATAGATTCAGGATGCTGGCTTATTTAGATGTACCTCAAGAAATCTAATGGTTTTCCCTGGTTACAATGTATCAGGATTTTCAATTCCTCTATTTAACCTGTCACCCCAAATAAGTTTAGGGCATGCCATTTTCTGTTACATTAGAAGGTGATCAGTCTTTTAGATCCAGATGTTTTACGAACATCTATATAGTCAAAATAATGAAATGAAAGTTGAGCTAATGTATTGAGTGTATCTGGTGACTTTGGTCCCCGAATGACTCATGGCCACAATCATATAAGGCCATTCCAATTTTTTTCTACATTAAGCGTGCGCTTTGGTTTAGAACATCGTATGTGTAAAAAACACACACAGTTGGTATTGTTCCTAACAAAACATGGAAAGAAAGTGTTTTACTTTTGAAGTTGGTTGATGCAGAAACAGATTTCAGACAAAATAAAGCTAATATAGATCTACCATAAAGATTTTAAGTACTGCAGCGTACTTAGGGTACTGTAGGACCCGATTACTCAACTTAACTCAATAACCTGATGGCATTTACTTCTGAAGTGTCTTGAGGTTTTTTTCAGGTTGTATATGTTTTTTTTCGAATAGGTAGTAAGGTTATTTAATTCAGGGTAGACACTTAACATAGAAAAAACTTGGAATGGCCTAACTATGAAATCGTTGGGCTTTGTATTAAACCTACTGCTGTGAAGACCTCTACAGTGCAAACATTTCTTTGACACTGTATCCTTGGTCTGCTGTCTCCCAGGCTTCAGGATCACAATCACGATGTCAAAATTTGTGTTCAAATTTCTTGGATGTTTTTACTGACTTATTACTGGTCATTTTCCATGTATAAATATCAACAGCCTGTTATTACATAAATACAAAATTTTCATCTTAAAAGTGATAAGCATTCACAGGATATTAAGATTTGACTAAAATCCTGGGTAACTCCATGATCCACAAGTCAATTGATTGACAATTTTCACTATATAATAATGTCAGTGCTTGACAAAAGTCAATATCAGTATCCATTTTCAATATTTGCATTACGTACCAACCGTACTTAATGAAACTGGACAGAATTTCTTAAAAATCATAAATTGGTCATCAATAGATTTACCATAACACAAAATTAAGCAATTACCAATATATAGCATTTTGTGAACTGTTGCTGAGGAGCTCAGTTACTGCCAGGGCGCCAATATTGAATATCGTGCAAACTAATTACTCACTTGATTCTACCTTGAGACAGTATCTACTGACTTGTAACCCCTACTTGAATTGAAATTCCCTTCTACTAAAGAGGAACCTGTCTTGAAAGACCACTAATGTTGTCACCTACATGTAAATGTGGTCTCGCAAGACCGGTGGTCTCTGATAAAGGTTTCATCCAAAGGATTATTTAATCCAGTGATTTTGGTCTCAAAAGACAGGTGGTCTTTTATGAGAGTGGTCTCTCATGAAGGGTTTCACTGTATCTATTTTCAACGTTATAAGTTACAGCATCTACAATACCCCTTGCTTTTCAGTATTAACTGACTCTGAAAACAGCAGTATTAAGTAAAATCATAAGTCAATGGTAAATGTGCTATTTAACTAAATACGTGTATATAATATATGCTAAATTATCAAGTCACAGTGGAACCTGGTGCCAAGTTATCAAGTCACAGTGGAACCTGATGAAAAATTAGCAAGTTACAGTGGAACCTGGTGCCAAATTATCAAATCACAGAGGAACCTGATGAAAAATCATCAAATCATTAGCTGTCAGACTATCATTACATAATTTTTTGATTGATTTGTCCTGGTCAATAGTTTTAGTAGTGGGCTGGTCGGTAACAAGCAAATAATATTTTTTAAATTTTTTTTTAAATTCTGATCAGTTGATTAGACAAAATTTCAGATTTGTTATGCAAAGAAAGTGAGAAAAACTGCCGAAAAAATATCTGGATCAGGACTTTTTAAGTGGGTCAGTCAGGTCACATCAAACAAATTTAATTTTGCTCAATGTTTGGTGGAAATTCAATGTAGGCAAAAAAATGTACATTGTTACTGTGAGAAAATTCTTACAGATAGATCTAATGAGAAATTTTATGTAGTACGAACTTTACCAGACGTAAATTTCTTAATAGAATGCCTTTTTGAAAGCCTTTAACCAAATCACGCATTAATCAGTTGGCTAAATAACTTGATGCATTAATTTTATATCTCAAGATATTATGAAATGAAACCCTCAAATGCATCAAAAGGACCTAAAGATTTAATCCTTCTGATCTAAGTCTAGACAAAATCAAATCCAACTAGGAAACTTAAAAACCTGCATCAAACATAAATGTCGACATATGTGTACTGTCGAATTCACGATTCTTTGAATCCATATCTGAGACTGAAAAACAACTCATACAACTGTCACTTGGTTGGAATCAGTTATCACTATATAGCTTCGGTATAACAGAATAAGAATTGAAATCTAAAAGCCAAATGTGAATTTATCAGGTAGCAAACTGCTGACCATGATGACAAGTGTAATAATTTGAGCTACAAATTGAAAACATCATACAATGATAAATACAAACAAAACAGCATAAAACAATGCTTAATTTCAATATAATCATGATCATTGGTTGGTGTTTTTTGCTCAACCATAACATGATCATCGGTTGGTGTTTTTCAGATCTAAAGATCAACCATATCATGATCATTGGTTGGTGTTTTTTGGTCAACCATATCATGATCATTGGTATGTGTTTTTCAGGATAACCATATCAGGATCATTGATTGGTGGTTTTTTGGTCAACCATATCATGATCATCGGTTGATGTTTTTCAGATCTAAAGATCAACCATATCATGATCGTTGGTTGGTGTTTTTCAGATCTAAAGATCCACCATATCATGATCATCGGTTGGTGTTTTTCAGATCTAAAGATCAACCATATCATGATCATTGGTTGGTGTTTTTTGGTCAACCATATCATGATCATTGGTTGGTGTTTTTTGGTCAACCATATCATGATCATTGGTTGGTGTTTTTTTTGGTCAACCATATCATGATCATTGATTGGTGTTTTTTGGTCAACCATATCATGATCATTGGTTGGTGTTTTTTGGTCAACCATATCATGATCATTGGTTGGTGTTTTTTGGTCAACCATATCATGATCATTGATTGGTGTTTTTTGGTCAACCATATCATGATCATCAGTTGGTGTTTTTTGGTCAACCATATCATGATCATCGGTTGGTGTTTTTCAGATCTAGAGGTCAACTCTATCATGATCATTGGTTGGTGCTTTTCAGGGGTCAGCCATATCAAGACTATTAATTGGTGCTTTTCAGAGGTCATACATATCATGATCATTGGTTGATGCTTTTTAGGTCATACATATCATGACCTTTACTCAAGGACATGTTTTCACACAACTATATGCTGCCTCAGCATCCTGCCCTTACAGCCAATGGTCTACAGATATGCAGTATCTTCAGCATCAAGAAAATTAAATCTCAATGACATATGTAGTATGCTGCCTGTACATCAGCCTTCAGCAAATTTGTGCATCTCACAATTAAAGGCAGAAAAGAAAACAAATTTTGGCCAATATATATATATCACAACCAAGGACACATCAAATTTCCTTTTTGTTTCAGCATTCAAAACCTTGATCAATCAAGGACATGTGAGTCATGCTGATAATGTCATAATGACATAGAGAACTTTTATCAATTTTATGTCATCAGTCATTAAATATTTATTTCTATTTCCTCATCTATCCTTGAAAAACAATGGACTCTTCTAAATTGAATTAATGCTGACCAGTCAAAATGTGTATTTAGGGATGAATGAGTTTATACAGAAATGGAAATGGATAGAGGGCTAACTTCTAATAAGGAAAAACAATCAAATACTTACATGTTAAATGTCACTCAGAAAGGGTATTTCTTTAGATTTCTGTAAAAAAAAATATTCAGAGTTAACAAATATTAAAATCTTAAAATATACTATCAATTGACTGATTATAAGTGTTGAAATTGATACAAGTTGGAGTAAATTTTGTGACTCCCCATGCTTTGACAATGCATACACATGTAGCTACATGTAGTAGTCTGTGTGTTTGTAAATGTAATTGTAACCGTTTCTTAAATGACCTTACAAGTACAAATGAAGATTTAACATACATGTACTGGTAGTGTTAACTAAAAGTACAGGCAGCATCTTCAATCACAGTTAAATAAAAATTTACAAAATTCACCTCATTCCTGCATAATGTATTTTACATCCCCAAACTAACTCAGCCTCACCCATTTTTCTTAACCACAGCATTGAAAATAAACTGTAGCCAAAAGAGTCATTTTAAAAAAAAACAAACAAAAAAGACCTCATCAATTTACATATAGATCTGAAGCACAACTGGTACAATGGCTTATGTACATTATGTGCATATACTAAGAATCATTAAGATATATACATTGAACGTCTGATACAAGTATATACCTTCATGTTTAGTTGTGGTATGGGCAAAATAAGCAGGTAAATCTGACCTTATTCTTCTCAATAGAAATCAATGATAGGGTAATATAGCAGAACCCTCCTCAAGTCCCTCCCAAATTTTACCTAATTCTAAGATTGATCATATAATGATGTACACTTTGTGTATATATATATACACGTATATATATATATATATATATATATATATATATATATATATATATATATATATAATATATATATAATGTCGATGTTGCATCAAACTGCCTATCAGATACCACTGACTCAAACACTGTATCAAATTGTCCTTATCTCTATCAAACCTAAGATCATGTATAGGCACAGCAGCAAACTTTGTACTGCATGCCTCATTAAATTCAAAATTATACATTTTGTATCAGATTTCCCTACCTCCACCAAGCCTTATTATAATTAAGATCATGCATACAAGTAGGTACTGCAGCAAACTTTGTACCCCAAGTTGCCGCTAAATTCAACATTACATGTACATCATTTTCCCCACCTCTTTCTAGCCCAATATCATGCATAGGTACTGCAGCAAACTTTGTACCCCAAGTTGCCGCTAAATTCAACATTACATGTACATCATTTTCCCCACCTCTCTCTAGCCCAATATCATGCATAGGTACTGCAGCAAACTTTGTACCCCAAGTTGTCACTGATCATGAATTCAACACTATCAAATTTTATCCATTTTTACCCAGCCTACCAACATGTAGATGTACAATGTGTAAGATCTGAGATATTTCAAACCCAAACATTAAAAACTCCTTGTAAATTTTAGTTACTGTGATTATCAAGAGGAATTCTTGCAGACATTTGAAATTAACTCGAAACAAAAAAGTCCTTATGAAAGCAGAATATGAATCATTTGCAGAAAATTCACACACTCGACCCTGACCTTCCACAACTGCACAGGTGTAATGGAAGTTTCAACACTCAGTTGTTGAGTCAATAGTGGTAGTGTATTAACATTGAAACTAAATCAATCTTTGTATTGAAACACTTAATTCTATTTATACACCTAATCTCTCTACAAACTCACCCATCTAGATGTAAATTATCAATATCGGGGCTTTTTCTATAGTATCAATTCGGCCCCATTCCCAATGCAAAATGCAAGTATTTTTTCCCAATTCGATAAAAAATTCAGAATTTGATGTTGAGCTTTGTTTGTTTGTTTATTGTTGTTTAACATCCCACTCAAGAATATTTCACTCATATGGAGAGTCACCAAATGCGGGTGAAGGGCTTCAAATTTTGGCTTATGCTCGGCACTTACAGCCATGGAGCAGTGAGGTTCTTTAACATGCTGAAACCTACTGTGACACAGGACCTCCAGTTTTTACAGTCTCATCCAAAAGACAGGAAACCAACCTGTCACCAGCCAGACTCAAACTCACGACCTCAAGATCCAGACCAACTGAGCAAGGCCGGCTCTGATGTTGAGCTCATAACCGTATTGAAAAAAAAATAATGCATGGGGAAATGCATTTAGATTTCCATGTTTGCACATAATAACCATAATTATAGGCTCTATACTGGATCACCTCTGATATAGATGTAAAACAACCATAAATATAGACTCTATACTGGATCACCTCTGATATAGATGTAAAAACAACCATAAATATAGGCTCTATACTGGATCACCTCTGATATAGATGTAAAACAACCATAAATATAGGCTCTATACTGGATCACCTCTGATATAGATGTAAAACAACCATAAATATAGGCTCTATACTGGATCACCTCTGATATAGATGTAAAACAACCATAAATATAGGCTCTATACTGGATCACCTCTGATATAGATGTAAAACAACCATAAATATAGGCTCTATACTGGATCACCTCTGATATAGATGTAAACGACACATCAATAGAGACTCTATACTGGATCACCTCTGATATAGATGTAAAACAACCATCAATAGAGACTCTATACTGGATCACCTCTGATATAGATGTAAAACAACCATAAATACAGGCTCTATACTGGATCACCTCTGATATAGATGTAAAACAACCATCAATATAGACTCTATACTGGATCACCTCTGATATAGACATAAAACAACCATCAATATAGACTCTTTACTGGATCACCTCTGATGTAGATGTAAAACAACCATCAATATAAACTCTATACTGGATCACCTCTGATATAGATGTAAAACAACCATCAATAGAGACTTTTTACTGGATCACCTCTGATATAGATGTAAAACAACCATCAATAGAGACTCTTTACTGGATCACCTCTGATATAGATGTAAAACAACCATCAATATAGACTCTATACTGGATCACCTCTGATACAGATGTAAAACAACCATAAATATAGACTCTATACTGGATCACCTCTGATATAGATGTAAAACAACCATAAATATAGGCTCTATACTGGATCACCTCTGATATAGATGTAAAACAACCATAAATATAGGCTCTATACTGGATCACCTCTGATATAGATGTAAAACAACCATCAATATAGGCTCTATACTGGATCACCTCTGATATAGATGTAAAACAACCATCAATATAGGCTCTATACTGGATCACCTCTGATATAGATGTAAAACAAACCATCAATATAGGCTCTATACTGGATCACCTCTGATATAGATGTAAAACAACCATCAATATAGGCTCTATACTGGATCACCTCTGATATAGATGTAAAACAACCATCAATATAGACTCTATACTGGATCACCTCTGATATAGATGTAAAACAACCATCAATAGAGACTCTTTACTGGATCACCTCTGATATAGATGTAAAACAACCATCAATATAAACTCTATACTGGATCACCTCTGATATAGATGTAAAACAACCATCAATAGAGACTCTTTACTGGATCACCTCTGATATAGATGTAAAACAACCATCAATATAGACTCTATACTGGATCACCTCTGATATAGATGTAAAACAACCATCAATATAGACTCTATACTGGATCACCTCTGATACAGATGTAAAACAACCATCAATAGAGACTCTTTAATGGATCACCTCTGATATAGATGTAAAACAACCATCAATATAGACTCTATACTGGATCACCTCTGATGTAGATGTAAAACAACCATCAATATAGACTCTTTACTGGATCACCTCTGATGTAGATGTAAAACAACCATCAATATAAACTCTATACTGGATCACCTCTGATGTATATGTAAAACAACCATCAATATAGACTCAATTCTGGATCACCTCTGATATAGATGTAAAACCACCATCAATATAGACTCTATACTGGATCACCTCTGATATAGATGTAAAACAACCATCAATATAGACTCTATACTGGATCACCTCTGATACAGATGTAAAACAACCATCAATAGAGACTCTTTAATGGATCACCTCTGATATAGATGTAAAACAACCATCAATATAGACTCTATACTGGATCACCTGATGTAGATGTAAAACAACCATCAATATAGACTCTTTACTGGATCACCTCTGATGTAGATGTAAAACAACCATCAATATAAACTCTATACTGGATCACCTCTGATGTATATGTAAAACAACCATCAATATAGACTCAATTTGGGATCACCTCTGATATAGATGTAAAACCACCATCAATATAGACTCTATACTGGATCACCTCTGATATAGATGTAAAACAACCATCAATATAGACTCTATACTGGATCACCTCTAATCTGCACTCCAACATTTGTTAGCCTACATGTACATCACTACATGTATCATGGGTAGAATTTAGCAATTGTTTCTCACTAGTCAGTTGATTTAGTTGCAAAGAAATTTTACTACATGCAGTTCTTCGACAAATTCACTAGTCCCAAAGTGATACGATGAATTAACACAATGGTACTCTTTTGTGTTTTAATACTATCATAAGTCAAAACAACTATAATCATTCTTTGAGTTAAGAAATAAATTAACCCTTTCAACCCAACAGACCATAATAGACTGTTCTTAAACAATAGAATGAGCATGCCACTCAGATAATCCGGGGTGAAAGGGTTAAGGAGTTGATTAGGTGATATTCAATGTATATCATAAATTTTCATTAACCATTACTTATGTCTATACTGCAATGTATATACATATTTTCTACTAGTCAACTGGACTAGCTGAAGCACAACCTTGACTAGTCCGCTGCAAAAGTTACTAGTCTCGGACTGGCTGATTAGTGCTAATTTCGAACTCTGTGTATATAGATTATTTACGTGATTTAACTTCCTGGTGTCTTTGGAGATGGAATGCTGCATGCATGCCATGAACACTTGTTTATGACTTTACATGTATGATATATACATGTAGACAGTACCGGCAGTACTAAACAGGATCAACTCACAGTAAATTTATAGGCTAGAATTATATGTAAATTCTGTATAAGGCCTAAAATAAAATTAAGTTTACCCATCGACCCATGGAAATTACCGCGACTCAGTAAACTTTATTGCCGTTTCATAATATGACCTCTTGTAACTCTTCGATATATTACCAATCCATCTACAGTATTAGGGCATAAATCAGATTGCCAAAACTTTCTGTCCCGATTTTAAGCGATTTTGGGGGCGGTGGTGGGGGGGGGAATCAGGATTTTACCCTAATTCCCTTTGGAGATTCTGTCTGGCGGGGCAACACGACAGAATCTCCAAAGGGATCTATTCAGATTTTACTCACTCAAAAAATCGCTTGAAATTGGGACATAAAGTTCAGCCTAAGCTACTGTTATATCCCAGAATGACATGTGTATTTTCTTTACGAATACTATTTATAAAAATAGGAAACCAAAAATCCTGTATGGTACATGTTTTACTAAGATAAACAATTTATGAAACACCTGTGTAAATTTGTTTGATATGTTTCCTCCTTTCATGAAATCTGAAGGGAATAATGTTACAGCAAACATAAAATCATGTAGACAGTTACATAAGAGTTACCTCCCATTATTTTTTCATTTCAAAAATATTTGTCAAAACATAATAATTTTACACAAATGATTTCTAATCTAGTAAAATGAAATCTATTAAATTTATACACCTGTTTTCTTTAACATAACCTTGTGTATTTCTCTAATTTACTTTAGAAATATATTAAAAATGTCCCAGGAAAATTATCATTTTAAAACACCGACTCTGTCACTGCACCATGCACCTTACTAAATAAGCACTGCCTCGCCGTGTGACTGATTACCGATAGTTGGGAGGTCAAGTTGAGCCTCTGGATTGATACAGGCAAGTCTGTTTAACTTACAACCAGTGAACAAATACTACGTGATGACCATTTAGTTTCGACAGATAATTGTTGTGTAATATATCAAATCTTAAATGTCTTTGTATATTTCATTTTACTGTTAATAAAACTCTAGTACATACATGTTCAAATAATCACAAAATGATACACAAAATAGAACATTTAGCATGAGACTCAGTTACAACGTGGGGTGCGGCCCAACGCAACATGACAGAATTATTCATTCGCGCTACTATGGTGCTATCTGAAATTTCTGGGGAGAACATTGACATATACAGATAGAGTCCAGAATATCTACATACATATTATTTATACTCTGTCATGAACCTCTGTGACAACTTGTTGAAATTTCACAAATAACCTCTCTCTTCTCCTGCCTGTCTCAAACATTTATGAAATATTTAATATGTCCTCATTTACAAGTATTTTCATTATAATTTGTACAGAAAATGACTGACTGCACAATGACATCAGTACTTACATGCGAGAGGACAATATATCGTTTCCCCACTCGATACCAGAAAAATTTCAAATAAAATAAAATAATTTCTCTACCTGCCTACCTACCCATAGGTAAAACAAAATTAGATACCTAATTATTAGTAAAATATTTATTTGAACAATACAGAATTTAAGATACATCAAAATTTCTACATTAAAGCATGTCTTGAGATACATGTATAGCATCTGATTAAGAAAAAATTTCTGAAGACAAATGATCAACCAGACAACCAAAGATTTTTTAATTAATTTTTTAGACCATGTATCTTTAAAGTGGTGGATGGAGAAATGTAGTCGTCCATCATGGCATTCAGTGGTCTTCCATAATAGGTTTTACTAACATGTAGCAATTCTATAAATTTACTTAAGTCCCTTCATATCCATTTAAATCCCTAGATCTAATAGTAATAATTCAACATTGTACATGTATTGGTAGATCTTAATGTATGTTTGAAGTAATGTGATTTGTTTGTATATGTACTGTTTAGAGTTATCATTGTATAACTCTATCAGATTAGCAAACTAGCTACACATACACATATAGTGAAATACAAACAGAAATATATATACCAGTATATACTGGGGGTATGCATTATGTATATATATATGAAATATATATATATAGGAATATACACGATATATATATTATATATGTCAGATTACATATATAACACTAAAATATAAATCAAGAATGATTTAACTATAGATTAGGATTTATTTCAATGCTACAATAGAACCGCGAATCATAGGAAATATCAGTATTAAGATGATTAAGACTTAGGAGGCAATGAAATATCTTCTATAAAGGTATTAGTGAAGAAACAGAATAGGTAACTGCATGGCAGATTTTTGCTAGGCAACCATCTCTGTGAAGGTGTCATTTGTACTGAACACTGAAGTGTCGCACTCCTATCAGCAAGGTACTGGAAAGAAACGGATTAATGAATGGTCAACACACCTCAGTGACTATCAAAGTACACGATTTGATTTACAAAGATTGCCCAAGTCAAAAACATGACTTTGTTCAGATCACAATGATGATCTTTCTGGGGTTTTTTATTTCAAACATAATAAGTGTAAAAACAGGACCATAATCCACGCAACACTGCCTTTGTAATAAATAATGTCAATCAACCAATCATAAAAATTTCAGATACAACTTTATACATGCATATGACTGTAGGACAATTTCACTTTCAAATTTTTTGTTCTTTTTATGTATTTTGATTCACGATTACCTTTTAAAAGTAGTTGATAAATGACTTACCAAGATTTTTTTTATTTTTAGTTTTGAATCTTACTCAAGACCAAATTTACATGCATGTGTATCTCATTTGCATTTATTAATAAGAATGACTTCAGATGTAGAATAAGTTATGACAATGCTTCATGTTTGACATACAAATTAATTTGAAATGTTTTAGAAATACCAGAATACATTTCTCTCCTTGAACACAGTCAATGGACAACTAATGTCGCTGTAATGGGAATGGGCTATGGTGACATTTACATGGAAAGTGATCCACAGCAAGAATCGTAAAACGTTGTCAGCAACAGTCAGTAAAAATGACAAGTGCTGGCAATTAGGTGACAAAATGTATGTATATACACTTAATAGACTTAACACAGGAGTTATACAAGAGAATAATAGTTAAAAATATCTGACAGTACACAGGTTAACGCTGTGTCGCTGAATGACCATTACATACACCTAATCATTTCTAATCAATACCTGATATTGACCACTACTGTCTGGTGCCATTTCCTGGTTCATAAATAATTCCTACATTCTTCCCAGTAATACCTACACCATGAAACATGAGATAATTAAGTCAGTGCAGGTGTTTGTTTCTTTGTAACAAAACAGGCATGGAGAAAGTATGAATATTTCCCTCTTCCCTGACAAAAATTCAGGTCAACAAGACAGAAAGAAGTTCACTTCAACATTATACATGTAATTTATACTCAGGAGTGGATCCAGGGGAATGGACACATGTTCATATTTGATTTGTTTGCTGAAAATCTATAATAAATTCACATGCATTTTTGATGTTCATATATTATTACAAAAATATGTGCACAATGTTGTATGCACCCGGTAATGAATTTACTGGAATAACAAAATCAATTTACCTACTATAAATGTTATACTGGTATATGCTGATAAATTATCCAGTTATAAATAAAATATGTACATGTACACATGCAGTTCCTGTGACATTTTAAAAAAGTAGAGCTTAGTAATAAAAATTTAAGGCATACCAAATGTGTCACATATACATGGTATGGAAATACACTTTTCAAATGTGTCATATCATACATTATATGGAAATACATATTTTAAATGTGTCACATACATACATTATATGGAAATACACATTTTAAATGTGTCACATATACATTGGATGGAAATACACATTTTAAATGTGTCACATACATACATTATATGGAAATACACATTTCCAATGTGTCACATATACATTGTATGGAAATACACATTTAATTTTTCATAATTTTTGTTTGTTTGCATAATGTTTTATGCCACTCAATTCTTCAAGCAAGTTTTAATGGCGAAGAAGAGAACCTGATAACATTGTATCTAAAAAGAGACCATCTGCAGCCTTCCTCAAGTAAAGGGCAAATTTTCTTACAAAATCGTGTTAGGTTCTTGCAAAGCTTGAACCCTTGCTGACAAGAGGTGAAGGACTTTCACCCGAATTCAGGTCAACCGTGACTATGAAATGAAATACCAAATCTTGAAATCTCTGCCACTGGTGACAATATGGTCCTAGGTTCAACATCAGATACAATTTTTTATATTCATCACAATCAATATCAATCCACTTTCACTCTAACATTAAAGTAATCCATAGCTATCCAACTATTACAGAATCCTGGGTTAAGTACATGTCAAATGATGGTGGTGGTCCTGACTTAAAGCAATAAAGAATTATAACAGATGCACTGAGCTTTTTCTACATCGTGGTATCAATACATGTCCATTGTACAGTAGTAACATGTTGCACAAAGTTAAATACTGAATTTAACTGAGACAAATATGAAGTCAAGTGCTTGTCATCTGTTATTTCATCTCTCTACAAAAGCCCAGTCAACAGGTACTTGTGCCCCAGCCCTGGGATCATGGAAATTCAAAGTCTTGTTGCTTTTACCCAGCTGATGATGCCAATGTTGTTCACAAGAAAAAATATAGCATGATCACAGACAACTGAGGTCCCGTGTCACAGTAGGTGTCGGCACTATAAAGAACCCTCAATGCTCAATGGCTGTAAGTGCCGAGCATAGGCCAAAATTTGAAGCCCTTCACCGACATCTGGTGACGTCTCAATGAGTTTCTTGAGTGGGATGTTAATCAACAATGCAACTACAATACCCAGTATGTTAAAACTTGCCATTTCACATATTATCCTGTTAAGGGTCAAATTTTGTTTTTAATTTATACAATATAATAAATAACTTAAATTCATGTTTTAGGTCTCACATATACATTTTGTACAGTGAAACCTACCTTAAGAGACTTTTCTGTTGGCGAGATGTGGTCTTAACCAGACAGGTGGTCACTAAAAAAAAAATTATAAATACAGATATTTAACAGAGTGGCTTTCCAAATTGTGGTATCAAAAGACAGGAGATCTTTCGTGACAGTGGACTCTCATGATAGGTTTTACTGTATTTCTTGTTGTTACATGGAAACATCAATTAACATGTACCATGTAATACTTACATACCTACTGCAATTCCCTTCATTGCAAGTATATAGAGTGATGTGTTGGATTTTCAATACACACAGTCACATGACCCCAGTGTTAGTGTTAACCGCTTTACATTTTGACGTAGGAATGCATGAATGAATCAATAAAGAATAGAATATCACATATCTACTTCTTATTTATTTAATCTTAAAAGTCATACATTACCATAAAACAAAAACAGAAATCGGAAACAACACTAAATCTACATCTAGCACACTATACAGGCTACAGGCCCATATCGCGATATATCTAGGTCGTTATGATGTTATGACCAGAACCACAGACCACAAAAATGAAAGTTCGCTTCATAGTTACAACAGAAAAATAGAGAGTTAGACTGAGTGCAACATTGTCAAGCATCTCTGATAAACAGGTTGATTTGTTTGCAGTCACCAGATATTCCTATCAGAAACAATTTTTCATTTCCAAAAAATGAAAACCAATCCTTAATTATAATATAGATAAGTATAATGCCTGTTATTTACCATCATTCTCCACTGACATACTGCCACAAACCACTGTAACAACACTTGTCATAAAGCAATTTCTGACTGTCTGACAACTGTCATTATTCCAACAACTTTACCTACAGACAGGATTTTGTCAAGAACAAAGGTAAACAAAGTTATTTACCCTGTTTACAGCTTCAAACAACACATGAACAGCAAAGATTCGGAACAAATATGCATTTTACATTGACACAAACATACATGTACATGTATCCCAATTGAAAATATCATTGGTACATGTACCTTGTGTTCAAATTATGTGTTTTCAAAAGAACAAATACATGTTACCAAAATTGTGAGTTTAGGCAAGATTCAAAATCATTTATTATAGAGATCTATCAACTACCTAAAGATTAGATAACAACTTCCATCCCTATTTTTAGCCATATTGATGAGCTGTCTTTAATGTGTTTCTTTATAAGATCAAATTCAGGGCAACAACATACGTGTACATGTAGCTTCCAAGGAATGAACATGGTTATCATAAAGAGGGTTTAATGTACATTGTTGATTATAAAGGAACTCTGAAAGTACAGGTGGCTCCCTCATCCTTACATTTTTAAAAACAGGATGCAATTTCTAAAGCGCTGAATATTTTTTCAGTTCAGGGTTCACATTTTATGATAGAAAATTAAAAGCAATAATACACAATTATAAATACTTAATGAATTTCAGTGTACAAGCACCTTTGATGGAGTTGAGTATTTTCAGATGAAATTTTCAAGAGAAACTTGCTCTAAAATCTACTTTCAGTAAACTTTAATTCATAATCATGATAATGCATGGTTTTCAATGGGGCAATAAATAGCAGTCCTTGAGAATGTCCTGAAATAACCCTGCAAATCATCTGCAAGTTTTATCCCTGAAACAAAATTGGTGTTCATATGTTAGATACAAAGTAAAAAACCTATATAAACAACAGAGGTTGGCCGTTTCTATGGTGATGGTATGGATTTTGGACATATATGTAGTACTTGTACTGAATCACCGTTTTATTTTCTATTTCAGAGAGGATGTCACAATAAAATTCATACTTACACTAAATTGAAATTGCTACATTGTACTTGATTTACAATACATATACAGGTATTTAGTGAATCCACTTATCAAGAGGATGGTCTTGATTTGTATTAATTACAGATCACAACATGTGTAACTAAATCTGTATATATCAAGGTGAAAATATGGAAAACGTTATTTTTTAAGTCTTTATATGGCAAAAATAAAGAACTGATGTTAAAATTGCAGCAAAATGAGCAAATCAGGCCTTGACTTTAAGGACTGTGCCACTGCCAGGGACAAGTAGATTTGCCTGTCAAGGAGAAAAAAGTTGTACCTTACCAGTATGACAGGACAGGTGAAAAAATTGGTAAAACTCAAAAGGCATCCTGTTTAAACATGTTGGTATTGTTTTAATCAAGTTAACAGTGAACGTAATAAAAAAATTATGTGAACTTTTGCTTTCTAATTTTGGCACTATTTTCTCAGTCACAGTGGATGTGCCACATTTAAACCTCTACAATTTTAAGTCATTGTTTTTTTAATTTGATTAGATGGTTGGACAGGTATATATATCAATTATCATTCAGACAGGTAATTCTTGGAAGGACCTGTCTGACAGGAATGCTTTACTTAGTGGTTTTCAGAATGTGGTCTCAGGTGGTTTCAGGTGGTCTTTCATGACAGGTTCCACTTTACTAGATGCAAATTGAATATTCTTATTTAGAATTACCAGTATAGTAAACAATCATTCAGTATTTTTTTATTACTTTGTACATCGAGCATTGATTGATTGTTGTTAATGACTATTCTAGTGGCATTTCAGTAAAAATATTGTTAAGATGAAATGCATATGATAATTGATATAATTTATTAATAATTATGACATTCATTTCAATAAATAAATACATAAATCAATACATTACCGAAAAACTGTTTGTTTCTTTTTTGTTTTTTATCTTGTTTTAAATAATAAACCAAAAAGTGTTGAATTGTGTTATTCAATTGGACTTAAACCAAACCCCTGAACAGTAGAGTGGGTGCGCTGTAAAATAATCTGATAAATAAAACTGTGCTAGGAAGACAGTAATTTTTTAGGATAGTTTATCTAAATCCTGTTTGCAGTTGACTGGATGATTTCTTAATTCTTTGACATGCTCCAGCAGTAATGGCAGATTGACCTGCATCACCCCATAGTATTTATAAATCGCAAAATGTTTGCTAGGATTACAATTTACTGTACTTAGCCTCTCTTTCTACCCATTTAGTCAGAGTCATATAGCCATTTCATCATGAACACTGCTACATAATAACATATAGAATAAGCTTCATCAATTTAAAGCATGCTTCATATGTTTGCAGAAAGTCAAAACATCAGTTTTTTTTATCTAGATGGCAAAGGATTCCATTTACAATAAATGGGTTTGACTCAACAAGAGTATTTAACTGCATGTACTGGCCTTTTATTTCAATCTTGTGAAAATGCCATTCGTAACACAATTGGGAATTTTAAAGGGAATTTATGTCAAATTAGGAAAAAAAGTTTGCAAACATATATGTTTAAATTCATTTGGAATATCTATTCAAAATGCATTCTCCATGCATTAAGTCATTTTTCATTATATATTGTTGTCTGTACACCAAATTTTGAATTTTTCTCTTCAACTTCAGAAAAATAAATACATTTTGTATTAGCAATGAGGCCAAATATTGCCACCCCCAGGAAACTGTATAGGAGAAGATCTGATATACCGGAGTTTTACTGCATTTCAGCCTGACATGATGAGTGATCTACATCAAATTAAAAAGACTTCAATTAAATGCCAGGACTTGACTTCAAAAGAGTCGCTTACCGCATTTGAGGCTAAAAAGACACGTGACTTACAGCACACTGGCTCATGTTGACAATTCTCTCAAAGATAACATAAGCTTCACTTAACATAGGTCAGCTAAAGTCAATGAATTCCACTTGATATTGGTGACATATAGTGACATATGGGTTTCACATGACTATTTATATTATGTGGGTGACATATAGTGACATATGGGTTTCACATGACTATTTACATTATGTGGGTGACATATAGTGACATATGGGTTTCACATGACTATTTACATTATGTGGGTGACATACAGTGGCATATGGGTTTCACATGACTATTTACATTGTGTGGGTGACATATAGTGACATATGGGTTTCACATGACTATTTACATTATTTGGGTGACATATAAAGACAAGTCGATTCTACTGGAAATAGCTGATATATACAATGTAACAAACAATGGGTTTCATTTGAAATGGTGGCATAAATGATACAGCAACAAATGAGTTCTGCTTGACATAGATGATGTACAATATTCAATTGATTTCATTTGACATAGGCTACACACACTGACACTGCAACAAATGGGTTCTGCTTGACATAGATGATGTACAATATTCAATTGATTTCATTTGACATAGGCTACACACACTGACACTGCAACAAATGAGTTCTGCTTGGCATAGATGATGTACAATATTCAATTGATTTCATTTGACATAGGCTACACACACTGACACTGCAACAAATGAGTTCTGCTTGACATGAGTGATATAGCAGCAAAAAGGTTGCATTTGACATAGGTAATGTACATGTATAACAAAAGATAGGGTTCCACATGATATGGGTGACATAATCAGACATATGACAAACAGGTTGACATGGTGACATATAAGAACTAATGTTTTTCACTTGACATGGGTGACATACATGTACAGGAACAAATGGGTTCTACTTGACAAGACATAGGATTTGATTTGATATGATTTGATTTTTTTGTTTTGCGCCATACTCAACAATCTTTCAGTCATATGATGGCGTCCAGTTTTTATTGGTGGAGGAGAAACCCCGATTACCCAGGTAAAGACCACCAACCTTCTGCAAGAAAACGGACAAACTTTCCTGCTTAATTCGAAATTACCCAAGCGGGATTCCAACCAGAGGTGAGTGGCCTTGTGTTTTAAAGCGCAATGCTCTAATTATAATACATACACATACATGTAGTAAGTATGGGACAAAATGTGGACTATCGGTTGACATATTATAACACTGCACTCACCCATCTCCATGGACTTTGTTAGATTGTCACAATATTAAGAAAAATTATAAATGCAGAAATACTGTCTAGTACTGATAAAAGTTGTGCAACAACCCCAGTTATTAGTAATTAGTTTTAATCAACTCAAAGAATTCACTTTAAATTTAATTGCCAGTTTTCATATTTCAATTTAGTAAGCTGCTCAGACAGCAGATCTATTTGATCTAAAATATTAAATATTTGATAAAATGTTTAATTTTCTAACAAATAGGTTGAAATACTACATTTTAATTAATAATAGTAAACTGATAACAATCGTGTTTCTCCCCTACATATTCTTATATATAGGTGTATACCAGGCCTACTGTAATTGTAACACGGTCATTATTCTCAATTTAAATTTCACAAACTTTAAAACACGTGTTTTCTTAATCTTCGTCCTATCACCTTTCGCTTTCCACAGGTGTAAAACATCACCAAGTCCTGTTAGGTTAATAATTACGACAAAGACACGTTTCTCTGACCTGCACTCATATAATTTTAATGGTCATGTCATAATTCTTGTTCACCATTTCTAGTAAAACCCATGTATAAAACACTAAGCATTGTAAACAGTAGCAATGTTTCGAGCCACTGGTAGCACATGGTCATGGTTTGTGTAGAAGAATGCTATCGATTAAGACCGAATTAGAGCACCAACCTGTTCAGATAATTAAATAAGTGTTTCTTAAGCGAGATTCGTTTCTATCTGAATTTAAAACAACTACTTGTTTAAAACCATCTTTATGTACAAATTTCAGGTATCTTACCTATTTCCACGTGAAAACATACACAGACAAGGACAGCACAAACATAGAACAGCAAATATGGCGGACGGCAATACCCACAATGCATTGCAATAAACAGATCATGGTATTGAACAAAAAATACACGGAGGGATAGATCTAGCCTAGATCTAGATTCTTCACGCATTTTTTTTAATAACTAGAGCAACATTGTCGAATAATGAAACGTTATCAATATGGCGATATTAAACTCTCTCTCTCTCTCTCTCTCTCTCTCTCTCTCTCTCTCTCTCTCTCTCTCTCTCTCTCTCTCTCTCTCTCTCTCTCTCTCTCTCTCATACACACTCATATATCATACACACTCATATATGTATATACACATATACATGCATATCAAAATAAATCGACATATAAAGTTGCCTTGTTATTTATGTATAAATTGAACAAAAAATACACGGAGGGATAGATCTAGCCAAGATCTAGATTCTTTACGCATTTTTTTTAATAACTAGGGCAACATCGTCGAATAATGAAATATGGCGATATTAAACTCTCTCTCTCTCTCTCTCTCTCTCTCTCTCTCTCTCTCTCTCTCTCTCTCATCACACATCTATATCTATATATATCTATCTCTATATCTCTATATATACACATATATATATGTATATATATATATGTGATATATAATCAATGATATACATGCATATCAAAATAAATCGATATATGAAGTTGCCTTGTTATTTCTGTATAAATTGTGCTTTATATATATATATATATATATATATATATATATATATATATATATATATATATATATATATATATATATATATATATATATATATATATATATATATATCATTTTGTGTCGATTTATCCCTTTCATTTTGTCTGAAGAAGAACGGAAATTGAATGACTTCAAATACAACGACTTATTGAAAACTGCGACGGTAATCTATAAAGCAGATCAAAATATCTATATCTAATGGGCCACTACACCATTTGTCATATTCCGGCGGATGTTTTCAATTAATAACGCTTTGTCAAAAAGAATCGGATAATAATAAAAGCTTTATGCACAGAAACTGTAGGCCTATACATGTAACATAAGAGAGTTCGTGTCTTTCCTCGTGTTTGTATGTTTGACCAATTGCATCAGAACTATTATTTTCAGTAAACATATTTCAGGGCATAATCTAATTATTATTTCAAGTAACAAATTAAAGAAAAATGTGTTACTTTTATATTAGCTAAGTATCTCTTCATCTTGGTTCACGTGTATCTAATTTTGTTATATAAGTTGGGCCTATGTATAATAGCGACGTGTCGCCAGGGGATCTGACCATCTTCCCATCGCCCTTGAATTTCTAGCCATTGAGATGATGATGCTGCTGATGATGAAACAAGTTTATAGAACAAAAGTGACATTCCTTTAAGTCAAATCATACAAACATATTATTTTTGACAGTACACCAATCTAGCCTAATATTATATTCCCACGTTTTGGTAAAACCCCCGGTAAATCAAAAAGTGGGGAAAAGTTGACCCATTTCAATATCAAATAAATAAATCCAATAATGTCAACAAACATGAAATAACTTGTACGAAGTATGATGGGCACCGTTTGCAATGAAGAAATGCTAAAGTATGCCGCACAATGCATTCCGGCACTACGACGCATATCCACACCGTACGACGCATCCCGCACTGCGACGCATCCCCGCTCTACGACACATACCCGCACTACGACACATACCCGCACTAGAACGCACCCCGCACTACGACGCATATCCGCACTACAATACATACCCGCACTAGAACGCATCCCACACTACGACGCATACCCACACCGTACAGCGCATCTCCGCACTACGTTAGACTTATAGATGTGCGGGTATGCTTCCGGATGTCATTGACGAAAAAACATTTTGTTTTCGTCCACACAATAACATTTAATCAATTAGGGCCTATATCATTTCTCATTAAAAACGAAAAATATCTATAGTAATGGTAAGTAAGTTAAAATCTGATAATTTTGGTTAGACATACTTTCGAATTTTCTTCATGGGCAATAGTTCTTATCATTATCTATAACTGTGTATAACTATACATTGTAATACCAAAATATACATGCGAAACCCGGAAAGAGTCTAACTAACATAAATCCAGTATTGCCACCAAATGGCCAAGTCAATGCACTAAATGCGTCCAATATAAGTTATTTAGAACTTGGATCAATATAGCAACAGAATGTTGTTTCCCCTTCATCTGATTCGGAGTACGATACTAAATACATGTCCAAAATCGCCAAATTCGGACACCGGGAAATTATCAAATTAATATACAAGAGAGCTCCAAGAAGCTATATGTTACAACCTGAATTGTAATAAGAACCAGAATTGTAATAAATTTATTACAATTCTAGCTGCGATGCCAAAAAGTTATTACAATTGGGTAGCCAACCTGAATTGTAATAAAAACCTGAAATGTAATAAAATATGTCGAGATGAGGAGTATATTACCTGATATATGACCTATCTGTGTAAAAAGTAATTTCATACATGATATATAAAACAATAATTTCAACCAGTTCTTGTTGAATTCTAAGCATAAATCGTAATAAATGTGTTAAAATACTGGATGCGATACAAAAAGTTATAACAATCGGGTAGCCAACCTAAATTGTAATAAAAACATGAATTGTAATAAGTCTGTTACAACTCTGGTTGAAATGCACAAAAGTTATTACAATTGGGTACCTCATACCTCAATAAAGTATACACGTACATACAGAATATAACCCATCATATAACTTTATATGTCAATCAATACACAATGTATATGAATTTTTTATATACATTGCATTATCATCAAATCTGGAATCCAGAAAAATTAGGGACTACCAAAATGTTCACGCTCGCTACGCTCGGCGAAAACATTTATATGCTCTTCCTTCCCTCTAATTTGAAACCCTGGATCCACACTGACTTTGTAGATTTGGGATTTTATAAATTTGGTTTGCCCAACATATCGGTAAATATATTTTCTTGGCATGTATGAATATAGATTTATTTGTAATCAAAATTTGCGTTGGATCAAAATGTATACGATTTTCCGACTTGTGTTATTAGCAGCTAAAGATCCGAGAATTTCAATCTTTAATGATATCCATTTTTTTACACATAATGAACGCACCGTTTGCACGTGTATGGCGTTTTGTCTAACCCCTCCCACCTAAAAAAAAAAAACCTTTGTGCCACCCCTGTAAGTCTGTCAACTTAATTAAATATTTGGCCGGAAAACAATTAGTTGCAGTGTGATAATTTACTCTCTGGGCTTTTAAAATCGAACATTTCTGGGAAACATACCCAGTTGGGCCACAGGGTAACAATGATTTTGTGTCTGAAAGCTAGAGAATAAATGTACCTCATCTGGCTTCCTAATTAATCTATCAACGAAATATTTTTAACAATAAAAAGGTCAAAATAAATATCTAGAGGATACTAGAACGACATTCTTCCCCGATTTTAAGTATTTTTTTTTTTGCTGACCCAAATTCTTTTGAATCTTGAATACTAATTTTTGAAACTTTTCGCCCACCCATACTTTAAAAATTCAGTTTGTGTTTGATGATATATGCATTGCATCAAAATAAGTATAATTTTATGTCACCAGCCAAAAAAGTATCCACCTTTTAAAATTTTTCTAGATCCGCCACTATTGTATATATTTATCGCATAATCAAAAGGCACATGAAAACTTTTTTACCGGCAAAAACATTTTCATAAAAAAAATATATTGCCCCCCCCCCACTTTTGTTTTGCTTACGCCATTGTGTATGAAATTACTTTTTACATAAACTTATAGATAGATCACCTAAGGGGTTTAAATGATTTAACATTTTAAGTAATATGATTGAATTCTATATGCAGTGTCGATATGACGTAACACGCTCTAGATTCTATATTTGAAGATGTAATAACTATTAAAACCTCGGGAAATATAGTCCTTCTCGTAATCACTTATTTGATTACAATTCACGTTTTTATTACAATTCAGGTTGACTACCCAATTGTAATAATGTTTTGGCATCGCAACAAGAATTGTAATAAATTTATTATAATTCAGGTTCTTATTACAATTCAGGTTGTAATAGCTATATGTTTCGGCTGCCATGACAATGATAATAACAGTAATCAGGTCAGACCAGTTCCGCTACCCAAAAAGGTACATCTAGGGTACATGGGGATCAAATGTGTAAAGTACGGTTCTAATCCATCCGGTAGTTTAGGAGGTGTGCCCCGGAAACGGTTTTCAGTGACCGTGACCTAGTTTCCAGAAATCAAGCTAGACTTTCTCTGATTTTTCAACGTCCCTATTTCAAGAAATTAAGTCAAACTAGCGCTGGTACCCTAGGGTACACGGGAACCACTTGTGTGAAGTACGGTTTCAATTTGGAATCCCTTTTTCTGCATCCAGACGCAAAAATACGCATAACAATCCGCTTATAAACCACTTTGATTATCATTCTCAAAAGACGGTTGGATCAGCAATAAGAGTTACTAAAATTGGGACAGAATTTTGGCCTAGTATCCTTGAATTATGATCTCTTTTGTTAAAAAAAATATCGGTGATGGATTAATTCGGAAGCCCGATGAAGTATCTTCTAGCTTCCAGACACAAAAACCGCCATTTCCTTGTAGTCCTGGGTATGCTTCCCAGAAATGTTCAATTATTAAAGCCCAGACAGTTAATTATCACATTGCGACTAGTTTTTATTCCGGCCAAATATTGCATTCAATTGACATGAGTATCATTTATAAAAAATAAACTAAGTATCATCAAACACAAATGCATGAGCATGATGAGGGAGCCCAAAAAGTTTTGATTTTTAAAAGTTCTGGGAAGTCTTTTTCTTGATTCCAGACGTGTTGATAATGTATAAAAAATAACTGGTATATGAGGAAGTGTGGGGAGGGGCATCCTCTGGCAGCCCCGGTACCTACGCCTACATACCACATGTAATGTGTAAATAATGGGTAAACATAACATACATTTCGATACAACGCAAAATTTGCCAAGTTTACAAATAAATTTTCATATTCATACTAGCTGAAAAGAAAACGATTTTTGTAAACCAAAATGATGGGCAACAGGTAAAGGAGAGTATATATAATGCAATCGTTTTGACCGAGCGCAGCGAGGCGCAAAAAGTTTGGTAATTCATTTTTATTAATTTTCTAACTTTTTATTAAAATTATATATGTTTTAAACATCTTTGTTAACTTCTTAACTTCTGAGTTGATTTTTACTGTACAATGGTCTGTGCTTTGGCGTCCAAAGGGGGCGCACGCCCTTTACGCACCCTGTAACGGCCACTGGCAGGTTTCTCCTTTATCAACTTATCCCTAAAAGGAATATGTTTTCCATTTTATAACAAACAAATGTGATGTCTTGCGTGGGCATTGATCGTATTTTGCCACGACCTCTGCATATTAAGATGCCAACAACAGTTACACTTTCAGGACAAGAATGAAAACCAAGGATCTATGTTAGCAATCCTCGCTGCATTGACAAAAGAAGTGGTAAAATGATAATAATTTAACTAGGCTAAAGTTGAACAGGTTTTATCAAAGTATCAGTATTCCCATGGGTAACAACTCTTCCCTTATTGCTTGATCTTTTCCTTTATAAAGAAGCAGGTCTAGATATCGTCCCGAAGCACGCACGTGCTCTTGACACTTGAATATTTTCTCACGAGTCTTCCGGTTTCCATATTAGCTAGACTTGATAGGTAACTATCTCGGCATTATTATCTCAGCAAGTTGAATTAATAAGTCGACATCTTCTGGTTACTATGTCGACATAAATAAATGACAAATAGATGTCACATCCGAGCATAAACACGATATAAAGCCGAGTTTCCGACTTGCTAGATAACTCGGCGTTATTATCTCAGCAAGTTGAATAAATAAGTCAACATATTTTTCTAAGATGTCGACACCTTCTCATATTATGTCGACATAATCACAAAGTTATGTCGACATCATTAAGTCGTTAGTCAGCAACTCGATGCAGAAATATACCACCATACACATCCGAGCATAAACACAATATAAAGCCAGTTTCCGACTTCCTAGATAACTATCTGCGTGTTATTACCTCATCAAGTTGAATTAATAAGTTGACATCTTTTTCTACGATGACGAAATCTACTCATATTATGTCGACATAATCACAAAATTAAGTCGTAAGTCAGCAACTCGATGGCAGAAATATGTCACCTTATGTTCATCTGTCTATACTGGTTATCAACAGGTACTCGATTATAATTGCTGTTTCACGATATCTGACATACTGAAAATCTTAACAACAGCGACTTGTTTGCGAAATAACAGAGAGAGAGAGAGAGAGAGAGAGAGAGAGAGAGAGAGAGAGAGAGAGAGAGAGAGAGAGAGAGAGAGAGAGAGAGAGAGAGAGAGAGATAGAGCTTATATCAACAGGAACATGCTTGCTATTGCTGTTTCGCTATCGTACATGCTAAAATGTTGAACCACTATACCGTCTATACCTCCGGTGAACAGGAGCTTGTTTGCCATTGCCGTTTCAGTATCTGACATATTGTAAGGTTGAACCGTCTATACTGCATATTAACAGGGACTTGTTTGCTATTGCCGTTTCAGTATCTGACATATTGTAAGGTTGAACCGTCTATACTGCATATTAACTGTTTGCCATTGCCGTTTCAGTATCTGACATTGTAGGGTTGAACCGTCTATACTGCATATTAACAGGGACTTGTTTGCCATTGCTGTTTAGTATCTGACATATTGTAAGGTTGAACCGTCTATACTGCATATTAACAGGGACTTGTTTGCCATTGCCGTTTCAGTATCTGACATATTGTAAGGTTGAACCGTCTATACTGCATATTAACAGGGACTTGTTTGCCATTGCCGTTTAGTATCTCTGACATATTGTAAGGTTGAACCGTCTATACTGCATATTAACAGGGACTTGTTTGCCATTGCTGTTTAGTATCTCCGACATATTGTAAGGTTGAACCGTCTATACTGCATATTAACAGGGACTTGCCGTTTCAGTTGACATTGTAGGGTTCAATCGTCTATTGCATATTAACCTTGTTTCAGTATCTGACATATTGTAGTTGGTTGAATAACAGGGACTTGTTTGCCATTGCCGTTTCAGTATCTGCATATGTAAGGTTGAACCGTCTATACTGCATATTTACAGGGACTTGTTTGTCATTGCTGTTTAGTATCTCTGACATATTGTAAGGTTGAACCGTCTATACTGCATATTTACAGGGACTTGTTTGTCATTGCTGTTTAGTACTGCATGAATCTTACTGCATATTAACAGGGACTTGTTTGTCATTGCCGTTTCAGTATCTGTTGTAGGGTATCGTCTATACTGCATATTTACAGGGACTTGTTTGTCATTGCTGTTTAGTATCTCTGTAAGGTTGAACCGTCTATACTGCATATTTGTCACAGCTGGTATCTTGACATATTGTTGTCTATACTGCATGTTTAGGACTTGTTTATCTCTGACATATTGACATGCTGAACCGTCTGTATGGTAAAATTGAAGAAGTACCAATTGATAATCGAAACTCAAGTCCATTAGAACACGACGATTTAGATATGCAAATGGTCTCAACATGAAGAACAATTGCAAATCCCAAACGGGATAGTACCAGATATCAGCATATTAACAGGGACTTGTTTACCATTATTTCTGTTTTATTGTCTTACTTACTAAAAGGCGGATGGCCGATGGTCCCTGTCATCGGGTACGTGTAAGCGGGTCCTCTCTTTCCCGATTCAAAATTGGCCGCCACCATATGACCGAAAATGGTGAAAACAAAACGGTTAGAAAAAAAAAACAAACAAAAGCATAAAACATGCTAGAATGGTGAACCATTTATATCACTTATAAACA
The DNA here is from genome assembly GCA_030159075.1 of Atrina japonica. Taxonomy (NCBI): domain Eukaryota; kingdom Metazoa; phylum Mollusca; class Bivalvia; order Pterioida; family Pinnidae; genus Atrina; species Atrina japonica. The sequence continues at coordinate 768,871 of BROG01000278.1, forward strand.
GGATTTTGTTTGCCATTTCTGTTTCGATATCTCTGACATATTGAAATGTTGGATCTATCGTGTTGTAAATTTTGAATTTACTGGGTGGGTGTACAACATGACAGATAGCCAATATCCGGATTGTTTTAAAACAGGTATTGTGCCCCCTGCCCCCGCCACGTATTTTTTGTAGCTGTAAAAAGGGAGACAAAATATCCCATTAGATTCCAATGGTTTTCCCTGAGAACATCCGTTTTCAGAAGTTCGTATACCCGTTTGTATCTTTAAATTTAAAGCACAGCATTATCTAGAATGTAAAATAAAACCGATAAGGACATCAATTACATCACAGTTTTCAAATTCCACCTCCATATTATCAAAAGCTCCACTGTTATAATTTTACAAAGAAGACGATGGTAACAAAAGCAATACTACATCGCAAAGTCACAGACAACAGATATACACAAGTAGGTGCATATGTATACAATTTTAGGTACACCAGTTAAATATAAATAAAAACAGATAACGAGAAACACTTGTGAGAAATATCGAGCAAGATATACAAATGCGTCACAGTTCCACGGTTAAGATTAGGAGTTGATGACTGCATCAGCCCTTACCAATATGAAACTTAATCCCATCAGACAAGTTCATAGTGACGACTTCAACATTTTCTAAAATTGTGTATTTCATTGATTAAATGCATACAAGCTGTCAAAATGGATTGTATTTGTTTTATCAAAAGTTTCAAATATTCGATGTTTGTTACAAATAAAATGTATTTGTGAGAAGAAGTCGAATGTGAACAATAGCCGAGTAAAAATTTGTATTCTTATGTGGACGGTAGACATATCAATCGTCAGCGAATTTCTTTCATTCTAGGCAATATTTGCAGAATATTTTAAAATGTTCTACAGCAATATATCTCTTTATCCATTTTAATCAATGCTTTGGTCTAACAGCGGGATATATTTTTTTCATCAAAATGACAGTCTGTATGTCTTTAAGATATAAGTAGTGTGATCTTAAAAAGTACGTTCTTCCCAGCTTCTTACCGACTCTAAATACAAGTAAATGCCATCAAAAGTTTACAAGAAGTACATATTGTTTGAATTTTAACATTTGAAAAAATTTGTTCTGGAACTAGGAATACGATCAAGTTGGTATTGTCCTGCTTTACATGGCATCCACTTCCTGTGAAATATAAAACAATTAAAAGCAAGGAAGATATTCTAAACCATTTTATCGACAAAAACAACCGAACAGAACATAGGCGTCGGAAGCAAATTGAAAGTGGGGGGCTAAACCAACTTAAAAAACTCACACACACCAGAAACGTCTGGGGGCTAAGCCCCAATTTTCAACACCTATGTCTATCTTTGCAAAAAAAGTGGGGGGGGGGGGGGGGCGGTTCCGACGCCTATGCAGAATATATATTATTGAGCAATTGCCCCGACAACTCCATTCGAATTAGAATACACACCGCAAAACAAAGAATGAATTCCAGCTCTGTGCATGATGACTTTTATAATTACAGTTTCACAAAATACTCCAAACCAAACACGAAGTTACCTACCTTACTCGGTATTCAAGCTCAACTAACTTTTCATGATTTGAAAGTAGATATGTGCACAATGTATCCCATAACTGGACATGTATGTACATGTATATATTGACAGCATGAAATTGTAAATATTGATCAAAATTATTGCACATTTGAGGAAAACTTCAGAAATATTTAAAAATTGTTTGAGTACATACTCAAATTTTGAGTACCGTACTCAATGTATTTATTCATATTTACATGAAAATCATAAGTATGATGCAGAAATTTATATGTGAATGATAAAAAATACATGTATGTTTCCTAATCACTCAAAACCAAGCGTTTTAGCAACGATTATATAGTCAAAATAATGAAATAAAAGTTGAGCTTGAGTTTTGGGTAAATTTGGTGACTTGGGGCCCCAGGTCCAGTGTGGTATTCATATACAAATAGTATGGTTGAGTTAATCAATTGCCAAACTTGGGATTCTCATGCAATTAAACAAAAACGACAAACAAAGACAGAAACCAGGGAAAAAAAAAAAACAAGAAAAAAAACAGAAAAGAGCGAGAACAGGAAACAAGAGAACAAAAAAAAAAACAAAACGAGAGGAAAGAAAAAAGGCCAACAGACAAAAACGACCAATCAGACCACAAAACAAAAAAAGCAAAGTCCCGGAAAAATTTACAAAACAAAGCGAAACAAACACAGAGAAAAGCAAAGAAAGAGAACGAAACACACAACAACAAAGCAGAAGAAAAAAAAAAAGCGAACAAGGAGAAAGCAAAAGACGGGAAGACCAAAAAAAAAAAACAAAAAAAGGGAAGAACAGAGAAAACAAAAAAAGTAAGTAGGAACAAAGAGGAAGGCATCGGAGGAAGAAGAAAAACAAAGACACGCAAAAGCAAAAAGAGAAATTAACAGAACATAGGCGTCGGAAGCAAATTGAAAGTGGGGGGGCTAAACCAACTTAAAAAACTCACACACACCAGAAACGTCTGGGGGCTAAGCCCCAATTTTCAACACCTATGTCTATCTTTGCAAAAAAAGTGGGGGGGGGGGGGGCGGTTCCGACGCCTATGCAGAATATATTATTGAGCAATTGCCCCGACAACTCCATTCGAATTAGAATACACACCGCAAAACAAAGAATGAATTCCAGCTCTGTGCATGATGACTTTTATAATTACAGTTTCACAAAATACTCCAAACCAAACACGAAGTTACCTACCTTACTCGGTATTCAAGCTCAACTAACTTTTCATGATTTGAAAGTAGATATGTGCACAATGTATCCCCATAACTGGACATGTATGTACATGTATATATTGACAGCATGAAATTGTAAATATTGATCAAAATTATTGCACATTTGAGGAAAACTTTCAGAAATATTTAAAAATTGTTTGAGTACATACTCAAATTTTGAGTACCGTACTCAATGTATTTATTCATATTTACATGAAAATCATAAGTATGATGCAGAAATTTATATGTGAATGATAAAAAATACATGTATGTTTCCTAATCACTCAAAACCAAGCGTTTTAGCAACGATTATATAGTCAAAATAATGAAATAAAAGTTGAGCTTGAGTTTTGGGTAAATTTGGTGACTTCGGGCCCCAGGTCCAGTGTGGTATTCATATACAAATAGTATGGTTGAGTTAATCAATTGCCAAACTTGGGATTCTCATGCAATTTTCACAAAATATATAAGGATTTAAGAATGTCATGCCTGTGTATATCTCTTTTTGCTATTGTATATCAATCTAAGAAGTTAAAAAAGGAGGGGGGCTTTTTGGAAAAAAACCACGGCTAATGCCCCTTTAATTTGTGATGTGAAAACTATATATCCAGCAAGATTCACCTAACTTTAAATGATAACATAATGTTTGTAAATGACATATGAAGATTTGGTTGAAGTTTTGCAATCAAGTCAGTGGTTTAGTTGTTTTTTGTTGTTGTTGTTGTTGTTGTTTTTTGTCAACATTCGTCTTAATATGACATCCGTCAGTTTTCACTATCGATATGATATTTTATATAATACAAATGTATATGCAGAATCTGATACCTTTAATCTAGTTACAAGAGAACCCAGAGGGATCTTGTCGATCTATGACAGACTCTTCTTTTCTCTTATTTTGTGTCTAAACATTGAATTTGAACATAAATCCATATTTCTGTGAAATACTTTTTTTCTCAAGATTATAGCGAAACTGAACTTGAACTGAACATATTACATTTTAAGAGAGAATGGAATTCAACATGGCCGAAAGGTGTCCATCTTGGATTATGATCTCTCTGAAAATGTAATATGCACATCTAGACCTCAGGGGGAACCTCCATAATCAATTTCGAAATAATATCCCTAATTTAAATAATATCCCTTTAGTCCCTTCTTAGAAATAACAATAACAAACTTCCTATGGTCAAATTCAAAGATGGCCACCTGTCAGCTATATTGGATTCCATTCTCTCTGAAAATGCAATATGCACAACTAGATCTTAATGGGAACCTTGATTTCAAATTTCAATAGATCCTATCAGTCCTTTCTGAGAAATAACAGTAACAAAATTCTTTGGTCAAAATCCAAGACGGCCGCCTGTCAGCCATGTTGGATTCCGACCTCTCTGAAAATGTAATATGCAAAACTAGACCTCAAGGTGAACCTTCGTGTCAAATTTATACCGACGACATTTTGTCAATTAATAATGACAATTTTCATATTTATGTCAATGAGATATATACCAGCGAACTAGAAATTAAAGATACAACAGAATCAAACACACACGCTTCATACTTAGACATTTTACTTCATGTAAACACAGACGGGAAATTAGCAACTAAGCTATACGACAAACGCGACGATTTCGGCTTTCCCATCGTAAAGTTTCCACATTTAAGTAGTAATATCCCTCAGTCACCCGCATATGGAGTTTATATTTCACAAATGATCCGATATGCCAGGGCGTGTACAACATATGAAGATTTCATATACAGAGGTAAACTACTCACTGACAAATTATTGACACAGGGATATCGAAAACCGCGTTTAATGTCAACGTTCCGCAAATTTCACTAAGTGAAATGTTGAGTTGCCTTTTCGTTGGCGGTTGTTGAGACGTCTGTACCAATTGTGACGAGGATACACTCCTCACGTGCTTCATTGGACTTGACTGTGGACTCATGGTGGGTGTAACCGGTCGACAGGGGATGCTTACTCCTCCATGGCACCTGACCCACTTCTTTGTTTCCAGAGGTCCGTGTATGTCCATTTTTACCGGATTTTTATCTATGTCCTGGACATTCTATTGGTTTATACTTTGGTATCTGAATTTTTCAGGACGGACGGACCACAGATGCAGGTCCATATGAATAACCTGCCATCTGTTGATGGTGGGCTAATAAAACAATACACACATTATGGGAGCGATCTAGAATCCAGTAATGAATATGAGGTGCGTCTTCATATGACTTCCGTCAAAGCTTCCGCTATCCATTAATTGATATTTTTGTGATATATGCACGTTATAAAGTGCGATCTGGAACTCTAGTTATGAATAAAATACGCACGTTATAAGGTGCGATCTGGAACTATAGTTATGAATAAAATACGCACGTTAAAAGGTGTAATCTGGAATCTAGTTATGAATAAAATACGCACGTTATAAAGTGCGATCTGGAACTATAGTTATGAATAAAATACGCGCGTTAAAATGTGCGATCTGGAATCTAGTTATGAATGAAATACGCGCGTTATAAGGTGCGATCTGGAACTCTAGTAGTTATGAATAAAATACGCACGTTATAAGGTGCAAATTGGAATCAAGTTATGAATAAAGTACGCGCGTGATCATGGGGCCCAATCTGGAATATAGTTATGAATAAAAATACAAGCACTCTGGATTGCAATATGGAAGCTAGTTATGCATTCTATGCTTTTATCTACATTCTATGTGAATTTAGAAAATTCGAATTCAAGCAAAAGTGAACGACCTTATCTAAAATTGTGAAAGTGTGATATCGAAGCTGGTACTAAACAACTAGTAACAAAGCCAAGAAAAATACAAATCTGCGTAACGCAGCCTATCTGAAAGTGTGCTTCGAAAACAGGTACTATACAACTAGTAACAAAGCCAAGACATATAAAAATCTGCGTAACGTAGCCAATCTGAAATGTGATATCAAAACAGGCACTATACAACTAGTAACAAGGCCAAGAAATATAAAAATCTGCGTAACGTAGCCAATCTGATATGTGATATCAAAACAGGCACTATACAACTAGTAACAAAGCCAAGAAATATACAAATCTGCGTAACGTAGCCAATCTGAAATGTGATATCGAAACCGGCACTATACAACTAGTAACAAAGCCAAGAAATATACAAATCTACGTAACGTAGCCTATCTGAAAGTGTGACTCGAAACAAAGCACTAAAAAGCTAGTAACAAAGCAGCCAAGGCATCTCGTAAAAGCACCACGGGATTATCATGTTTCCACTTTTATCACGTTTCCACTTTTTGGTAAAAATCCTGGTAAATCAAAAAGTGGAAACATGACAGGATTACAAGTTTGACCAAGTATTCACACAGGTTCTGTTCAACACAACCTCTCTTGCTCCACTTAAAACTGTCCTGTTCTTTATCGTAAACACGCTTTGACAAAATATATGCAAAGTCGTGAAGTGTTACAAATTTTTACTTATGCCATGGACTTCATGACTGTCTATTATCACGCCGGATGCATGATGGAGGACTCCTTACTCGGTGTATAAGATACTGGTCAAATATTGCAAAATATCAATTCCATCAGCTGCATTAACTACCAAAGAGTGGAAACGCATTACAGTTGATAAAGATGAATGTTGTTATAAATCAAATAATGTAATTCCATACGTTTTGTTTACATCTATAAATCTAAAAGTTATAGTCCTGACACCGCTACGGGTGGATTAAGTCGGTTTAGATATGTTTTTCTATAGTGTAGTACAACGAATTTTTGTCAGATATAAAAATCAGTCCACCTACATACTTAATACTGATATAAAAATCTATCACCTACATACTTAATACAGATATGAAAATCAGTCTACCTACATACTTAATACAGATATGAAAATCAGTCCACCTACATACTTAATACAGATATGAAAATCAGTCCAACTACATACTTAATACTGATATAAATATCAGTCCACATACATACTTAATACTGGTATAAAAATCAGCCCACCGAAATACTTAATACAGATATGAAAATCAGTTCACCTACATACTTAATACTGGTATAAAAATCAGTCTATTTACATACTTAATACAGATATAAAAATCAGTCCACCTACATACTTAATACTGATATAAAAATCAGTCTATTTACATACTTAATACTGACATAAAAATCAGTCACCTACATACTTAATACAGATATGAAAATCAGTCCACATACATACTTAGTCCACCGAAATACTTAATACTGATATGAAAATCAGTTCACCTACATACTTAATACTGATATAAATATCAGTTCACATACATACTTTATTCTGGTATAAAAATCAGTCCACCTACATACTTAATACAGATATGAAAATCAGTTAACCTACATACTTAATAATGGTATAAATATCAGTCCACATACATACCTAATACTGATATAATATCAGTCCACATACATACTTTATACTGGTATAAATATCAGTCCACATACATACCTAATACTGATATAATATCAGTCCACATACATACTTAATACTGGTATAAATATCAGTCCACATATATACTTAATACTGGTATAAAAATCAGTCCACATACATACTTAATACTGGTATAAAAATCAGTCCACATACATACTTATTACTGGTATAAATATCAGTCCACATACATACTTTTATACTGGTATAAAAATCAGTCCACATACATACTTCATACTGATATAAATATCAGTCCACATACATACTTAATATTGGTATAAAAATCAGTCCACATACATACTTAATACTGATATAAAAATCAGTCCACATACATACTTAATACTGGTATAAAAATCAGTCCACATACATACTTTATACTGGTATAAAAATCAGTCCACCTACATACTTAATACAGATATAAAAATCAGTCCACTGAAATACTTAATACAGATATGAAAATCAGTTCACCTACATACTTAATACTGATATAAATATCAGTTCACATACATACTTAATACAGATATGGAAATCTGTCCACCTACATACTTAATACAGATATAAAAATCAGTCCACCGAAATACTTAATACATATATGAAAATCAGTTCACCTACATACTTAATACTGATATAAATATCAGTTCACATACATACTTTATACTGGTATAAAAATCAGTCCACATACATACTTAATACTGGTATAAATATCAGTCCACATACATACTTAATACTGGTATAAAAATCAGTCCACATACATACTTATTACTGGTATAAATATCAGTCCACATACATACTTATTACTGGTATAAAAATACTTAATACTGGTATAAAAATCAGTCCACAAACATACTTAATACAGATATAAAAATCAGTCCACGTACATACTTATTACTGGTATAAAAATCAGTCCACGTACATACTTAATACTGGTATAAAAATCAGTCCACATACATACTTAATTCCTCTTTCCTCCGATGTGACCTGCCTAAGCAAAAATGTCAAAAGATATTTAAATTGAAAGAAAGATAACTCATATATAGTTGCCTCTCGTGCTTTAGACAACCAAATGAACAACCTCTCCATGTTATCGCTGATTTAATGTTGCTTACTTTACATTACCAGAACAACTAGCGGTGATGATAAGAATTAAATAGAATAAATGAAATGAAACGTATTAAAGTCAAAATGTTAAAAGTGAACGAACAAATTAATCATGAAGTATTTTAAACATAAACAAATTACACATGTACGTACATACATAAGTTAGACACAAGAAACCCCAGACTGTGCTTATCTTTCTGCCTAGCTAACCAGATTTTAGTCACCTTCATAAAATAACTACTGATGCAATTTCATGTGGTCTTTTGATTAGACCTATAAAGCCTAAACTTAGCCGACTTTCTAATGGGTCCAAATACTGTATGCATGAAAGTTCTGAGAAAATACAGCGTAAACTGACGCGCTGAAACACCCAGTAGAGACTTTAATTTGAACGTAACACGTTCTTCTTCTTTTTGTATTTTTTTCTTTTGCATCTTAATTATTATTTTCATTCGTTAGGTGCATGTTTCACCATGAAATTTGTTCATCATCATCATCATCAACATCATCATCATCACAGTTGGCCCTTGACACATCCTATGAAAGGCCGTTTGGGTCACAAACAGGGTGAATTTACGCGATGAACACTTACGCATTAAAAATAACTTTTAACGCATTTGCATGCAAAAAGTGATTTTTAACGTGAAAGAGGATATTTCAACGCGTTGGTATTGATTTTAAAGTTTTTGCATGCAAAACGGGGTTTTAACGCGTTAGAAATGGAAATTTACGATATGAAGTTACGTGATGAAATTAACCAACCGGACTCCTCGTTTCGTTTTATTAGTAAGGGAAAAGGGAGACCCATTTTCATTACAACAAAAGTTTGTGCAGAAAATACCGAGATAGTCTAAATTTTTGGAAAATCTAAATTTGTATCTTTATTCCAATAATAAATTATTCGTTTGCTAAATATCGGTGACTGAATTTGATATAACATATTTTTTCTGTTCGGGAATGGGTATCTCCGAAACACACTGTCATTTGGTCACGTTTTTAGGTACTAAACATCGTTGACATTTTACATCTTACATGTGCAGATACTCCAAGCACATGAATCTAGATTATCAGATAAAATCTAAAGATTATTTTTATTTCATTTAGTAAATATCGTTATACTCCCACATGCTTCATGACTACCCCTTCTCATTCAAATTGCTTGCTTTTTATTGTATCTAATATATATATATATATATATATATATATATATATATATATATATATATATATATATATATATATATATATATATATATATATATATATATAGTCTTTATTTGCTGTTGCTAATCAACAACCAAGGTTATCTATTTAATTAATATTGATGTGTATCAAAGGAAACGGATGATACATAAGTACTTAAATGTGCTTGTTTTCCAAATTCTTTTGACTGTAATTTGTGAGCAATGTGTGCATATGAGTTCTGTTTACAAATAAAGTTTAAACTAAATATCGTTACTACAATTTAACTTATTACCCTATTCGGTTCATTCTGATTGTTCTGTTTATGATGTAAGAAGCATTCTGATTGGCTGTTTCCTCTCAGTCAAAATACAACCTTGCATGCAAGTGTTTGATTGTAACTTACGTGCAAGCAAAACATACGCAATGATATGCATGCAAAAACGTCTTTCGAGTTAAAAGTCACTACTTGCATGAAAAAAGTATGTTTTATCGCATTAAAAGTTATTTTAACGTGAAAGTTTTCATCGCGTAAGTTCATCCCGTTTGTAACCCAAAACGGCCTTTCATACACATCCTGATAGTGTTGGCGTTAGTTCTGCGCTCATGACTTTCGGGCTCGGGATAGCAATGGTAGTTTAAATTTTGTTAAACTGGTTCCCTATCAAGTTTTCATTATTATAGTTTTTGTAAGTGATAATATTTAACTGTTATGTTTCTTTTTTTTTTGTTTGAAATAAAGCTAAATATAGTTCAGTTTTTATGATGAAAAAAAAATACTACAAAATTTTAGTTTTGCATTCACTGCAGACCAGTAGGAAGTATTCTAATGACGTCATTGTGTTTAGACAGTTTTCAGTCACTGTCGTGTGACAGTTAGTATTGTGTATTTCAGAATACTTATAGGGTCAAATTTACAAATCACTGAACGTCAATTAACTCGTGAAAGTAGAGCGAAAACTACAAACATGTTTTCAAGCGGGCCAAACTATAGCAAACTCAAGACAAATCTAAGACTTACAATCAACCGTCTCAAGCTGCTGGAGAAAAAGAAAACGGAGATCGCTAACAAGTCCAGAAAAGAAATAGCAGACTATATTTCTGCAGGAAAAGATGACCGTGCCAGGATCCGTGTTGAACATATAATTCGTGAAGATTACATGGTGGAGGCCATGGAGTTGTTAGAGATGTATTGTGACTTGCTGTTGGCTAGATTTGGTCTCATTCAAACGCAGAAGTAGGTTCAGTTCCAGGGCAGCACTATTAACGTTATGTCTATTTCGTCTAATGCCAGTAATGGTGGTAATTTCGGTATTTATATGCATATAAATATCGAAATAACCACTATTTGCTGAAATTACCAGAAATGTTACCGAAATTACCACTAAAATGATAGACAGGGTCCTAATGATGTTATTTATAAGAAAAACAATTATTTATTTCATAATATTTTACTTATGATGTCATTATTCTAAAGTAAAAGACTGCATTTAATGATATGGATTAGAGATGAACAAATGTGAATCTCATTTATTTATCGATTTTCAAAGATTTACGTATAAAACTGAACAAGAAACAAGTCACATTCCGGGGACGTTATTGTTATTTTCTGGACATTATTGTAATTTTGACAGCAATATTTACCCCAAAAAACCATAAACTACCCCAAAACAATTGCATCAAAATAAATTTGCATCAGTAATCATTTTAAATGCATTTTCTTCTGTATAAATATTTCCTAGACAGCTAGAAATTTTTACAAATCAACGTTTATCACTTCTCACGGAACTTACGGACATTGTCATATAGTAAAATGAAGAGCCAAATCGGTCTTCTTCAATTATTTGCTTTCACAATTCCTGAATATTTTTCATATTTTATGTCAAATTTATATTATTTAAATTCTAAGTAATGTGGAAAATGATGATTAGATATGTATTTAACGTCTTTACTGTCCCATCTAAGTAACATTCTGGTACATTTTAAAATGTCATGCTGACTATCTTATGGTTTCAGAAATACATCGTGAAATTGGATAAAACAGCATTGTCAAAGTTAAAAACATCTACATTCATAAAAAAATATTCATCATATTACAATAAGATTGCTAAAATGGCTGCTTTTTAAATGTTTTGTGTGTTTTTTTGGGTCATTTTATTTGTTTTGGGGGTCTTTTGGGGTAAAATGTGCTGCCCAGAAAACAACTCCTAACTGACGAAAATGAAAACATTTTCAAAAAACTTGGATGTGTTAATGGAGGAATTAGGGGAATTCCAAAGGAATTCTTAAATTTACCCAGGTGAACGAGTGATATAGAGGGTGTGCTCGATTCACAGCGAGAGTACTGTTCTGGCACGGTCTCAGAACATGTTACAATTGAATGTACCAGGGCAGGAAGTAGTTATTTCAGAGATGCCGATAAAATTTACATAATTCACGCAAGTTTATGACTAAATTGCTTGCCCAGGACAGTGTTCCAGAGCATTTGATTGTGTTTCACTTGTCTGAATTGTCCTGGACAGTGAAACGAACACACTCAGTAGAGTGTCACCATGTGACTGGCAACACTTTACTGTTTATAAATAGATCACTGTATTAGGTGTTTTCCATGATTAATTAACTAATTAGTTGGAATAGGACTTTGAAAATACATGGAAAGTTCATACAACTACGCGTTAAGAGGGTATAGAAAATATTATTTATGAACATTACTCACCGGAATGTGGCTTTGATAGGGATGCAATAAATAACTGTTCTCTTTGCAACATGGTCAAATGAGAAGACCAACAAATATCACTAATAAGAATTGACATGACTGTTTTACATTTAAATAATTATATTTAAAGTAAAATATGATCAAATAAATAATTGTTTCCTGATAAATTAAATGACACTTCAGAACTACAAATGTAATATTACCAAAATATTTCCTGTAAATGCTATCCAGTGATATAATAATGGACATTTTGAAATAAAAAAAAAATTACTGGTCAACCAGACCGGTGAATAAAAGAATTTCACTGGTCAAAGAAAAGTTTTTACTGGTCTGTATATATACACACAATTGAAAAGAAATGGAAAATTACTGGTCATTTGGACCAGTTATCAGATAGATTTCATCAGACTTTTGTAAAATTTACCAGTTTTTCTGGTAAGACCAGTGAATTTTAAAAACTCTTTAATAAAGATTTACTTTAAATATTATGTCACTAGAAAAGAACTGAGGAGGAAATGTACCTTTAATATTTATGTTGGAATCTACCATTTCTCAACTCAGACTCAATGCAGGTAAATTACATGGGTGTAGGACAGGGGAGACTTGCCCCCCCCCCCATACTTTTGAAACTGGGGGGGGGGGCATAAGGATGTTTGTGCTACCCCCACTTATGAAATTTCATATAATTTCTTCTACCACACAGCCACAATTTTTTTAAACACTTGAATTTTTTATTTTTTTTTTTAAGTAGTACTTTTAATTCTTAAATAATATTTTCTGGTAACCCAGCTTATTATTACCCAAATTTTCAAGCCTCGCTATGCTCAGCCATAACATTTACATTATATATACTCTTAATTCCTTCCCTGTTGCCCATCATTTTAGTAAATAAAATTTCGTTTTTCTTTTCCTCAACTTGTATGAGTATGAAAATATATTTATAAACTTTAGAGCATCCAAAATTCAAAATCTTCTTGGCCAGACCCCCACCCCCCTAGTCTTTGGATGCCTACAGCATCCTTGTAATGCCTATAGCAATGGAGCCTCCTACTTTCATAAAATTCACCTCCTACTCTTAAACTTATTGAGAACCTTGGATATTTTCCTACATGTTGTCTGCTTATACATTTTGAAGGGACATACTGCAGCCAGAAATATCCATTCAGATATTTATGATTGATTGTTATATTGATTTATATGTATTTCTCCCAACTTTCATTTTCACTCGCTGAATGAAGTAATGTCATGACGATATGAGAAAAAAAAACAAAAGATTATTAATCTTTTAAATCAAACAGAACATATGGATATAACCATTTTGCTATAAAATTGCTCACTTCTAATAATTAACACATAAATTTTGTCCAATTCACTCTATGTTGAACCTGAAAAAAAAAGCATTAAACGTAACTGTGTGGGATCTGTTACAGTAAAGGTTAGGAAAATGGCGTCACACTTTATTCTGGGGAACTAAAATGAGGTCTTTTAAGATCTTTCCCAATTGTTTTTTTGCATATTTTAAAGGATGTTGCGGTAACCTTTTACCATATAGAATTTCACATTTGTGTACCATAAAATAAGGGAGATTTTAAGAGAAATTATACAACACATCTGGGAACTGTAACAGTACCAGTATAACTGAACTAGAATGGCTTAAAATAATATTGAAAATTATACTAATTCACTTCTAAATGAATGGCAAGATACTTTTAATATGATAAAGTTTATCACCATGTACATATAGTATAAAATAGTTTATAATTTTTATTATCATGAAACATCCAAACAGTAAATCATTGGCCATCTACTTTTTTGAAAAAAAATAATAAAATGCATGTAAAATCTTTTAATACTTATATATGTTTAACTAAATAATTAAAAATGACTCATTTGACCAGTATACATGTAATAGGAATTTTCCCCAAAATAATGTTTGATGGAAGGTTATGGTATAAATTCCAGGGCAGTCAATTCATTTGACCAATAAATGCCAGTATTTACCACTATTTGCCGGCATGGAAAAATATTCATAAGTGCTGACATTTTGCCAACCTACATGGTATTATATGTTAGTATATTTTTAAGTTCTTGGCTGGGTAAGATGTTCTTGACACAAAATTGAAGAATACTGTTCTTGAGTAAGAATTCTCGGACTAAGGTGTAGAGCATCGGTAAGGTGATTCACTGAGACAGACTTGAATTATCAAAATAGACTGAAACAAGGCAGAAACACACTAGAATTACTAGTGGAAGATACAAATGTTGTAATATATATATGTTGTAAAATATGTTAAAAATGTAAAAGACAGTTAAGACCTGTACATCTGTAGTATATGCCCTAGCATAGAAGTCAAGATCTTGAGTGTCTAGAGCGATCTTTGCAGTTACTAAACTCTTCAAAAGACCACCATTATTGTGTGGTGACTTTACCTGCCCAGATATTGACTGGGCGTCTAGCTGTTTTGGCTTAGTCCGATAAGCTGATTCACCAGCAACTAGTGGACCTATCCTTTGCTAGTTTGGCATGACTCAGATCCAGGAGCAGTCTACCTGTGTTAAGGTAACACTCTGGACTTGATGTTCACAATGAACCCTACCCTTATCAAGAGCGCATCCATCATCTTTGGTATTTTTGACCATGACTTTGTGATAGTTGACTCTATTATTCGCACACATTATGTAGGTAAGGCAAAACAGCAAGTTTACCGGTTTTCCAAGGCCAACTGGGAGGTGCTTAGAGGGAAATGTGTTGATTTCTGTGGTGAAATTTTATGTATCATCTACATATATACACACTGAGATAAAGATAAAGAACTTTGTTCCTTCTAAAATCATTATGAATTGAAAGTCTCCACTGTGGCTGAATAGGCACCTCTGTTTACTCTTGTGTAGGAAGAACCGCCTTCATTAGCAGGCACGTAAAACAATTTCAGCATGAGTGTTAACGTGGTCTCTGTTGTGCCGAATGGTGATACATGAAAGTTATCCAGGACGCTCTAGCCCAGAATAATACCAAACCATTCTGACATTATGTTAAATCCAAACAGCATGATGATACAGGAGTATCCCGTCTTAAACACAGTGACAATAAGTCTAAAGCAGAGACACTGCAGAATCAGTTCAGCTCCATCTTTAAACACACTAATAACCATGTTGTGCCTGCTGTAAATAGGAGTGCATTTTTCACACTATCAAATTTTGTTTCAAAACCACTGGAAAAATTTTGACAAAACTTCTCAGGAAGCAAGTACTCAAGACCCCTTAATAATTGTGAAGTTTTCAGCCATATCGGCCCAGGAGTGGATACGGGGTGGAGAAAAATAGGTCACATAAGGTATCCCTCTTTAAAAATCTTTATCTCCAGAACCACTACATGAATTAAAAAAACTGATTTATTTTAGTGATCAACATAAATGTATAATTCAGGTTTGTATTTTTCATAGAAATTGGAATATTAATTTTTGACGTGTTCTTGAAGTCTTTTCAGACTGTTATTTTCATTCATTTTTGCATTATTTCCTCAATTGTCTTGCATTCACCATGAAGCATTCTTTTAATGTGTTTTACTTGTATATAGGTGAAGAAATGTTTTTGTGCAAGAATTTTGCTGAAATGTAATTTCAGATCAGCCGACATGTACATGTTGTTCTTGGCATTCTTTCCACATTTGTAAATGGTTATCTGATGAGCGATTGAGGCCTTCTTGGCCCTCTTGTTATTATCTAAGAGCAAATTCTTTGATGTGATCATTGTAATTTCTAAACATCAACTGATGAATGGATTAAGAAATTAAAATTTATGTATCAAAGACTCGTCAGAATATATATTGAGTTATCCAAACATAGGTACATGTACTGAGATGTTCAAACTGTGAATTAAAAAGAAAACTACATGTTTATTTAAGTTTTCATTTTCATTTAAAGGGATCTTGATAAAGGACTTGAGGAGGCTATTGCCAGCATTTTATGGGCATCACCACGTCTGCAAACTGATATACTAGAACTGAAAGTTATATCTGATCAATTTACCTCCAAATACGGGAAAGAATTTGGTGTGGCATGCAGAAAAAATGAATTGAACAATGTCAGTGATAAAGTAATTCATAAACTTGATGTTCAAGCTCCACCGAAGTTGTTGGTGGAGAAATATATGATTGAAATCGCAAATGCCTATAATGTTCCTTTTGAGCCAGATCCAGCTCTCATGGCTCAGAGTGAAATGTATGAACCTGGAAATCTGATAGATTTTGGAGATAAGAAAGGTGATGGCGGTAGTGGTGGACCAAGTGGTGGCATAGGAGTAGGTGGAGGGGCAAGTGCTTCAGCACCATACCCACCACCACAAACAATATATTCTTCTCAACAGCAGCCAGCATATCCTCCCCCACAGGTAACCTCTATTTGAACTTTCACAAACAACTAACAAATGTCACAGCCTGTATACATATAGAATGATTACACTAGTTGTAGAGTTGGTTTACTTGTTGTATACAATGTAGGTTTACTGGTGTACATAAAAGTATTACTGTTTGTATATGTAGGTTTACTTGTTGTATATGTAGGTTTACTAAGTGTACAGGTTTACTGGTAATACAGAGTTTCCAAAATTTGCCGGACTGCCGGGGATCCCCAGTAAATTCTTGTTCAGTCCGACATATTCTTAAGCCAAGTGGACAATTGTATGGTAAATTTTAATTCAAATAAAAGGTTTTTTCCTGCAGGAAAATATATTTACAAATGAAATAACTGGTTTAAATCAAGGCATGAACAAATATCTTAATAAAATGAACAATGACCTTTCATTATGTACAGCGGTCTTGCGATTTTGTCATCATTGTCCTTGCTTCAACTTTACAAAAATGCAATAGGCATATGCTTGGAATCAGAACCGGAAGTACGTTGAATGCATGCTAATTACTGAAATGCCTTTTAAATTAACCGAATGCTCATCATAAAAATCCCTTACATCTTTTTATGATAGTTTTTGCATTTAATCATTATATATTTTACTCGGTAGACGGTATTTACTGGTCCAGTTTTCAAACTTCTGTTGCACCATAACTGATGTGATACTGAACCCGACTTGATGTTTTTCACAAGTAAAATTTGTGATAAAATTGTTGGTAAACTATCTTCCTCTTTACTTCTGAGCAATTAAGTACAAAAGTGTCTTTACGCTGAATTCTTATGGTATTCCAATCCTTCAGTGAGGGAATTTCATTTTTTAGGGATTTTTTTGGTAAATATGGACAGTTTGGTTAACCGTACTATCCCTGAATATCATTTCCAGTTTTATAGTAACAACTTTAAACTGGCCATCCCAGCCTCCAAAAAGGAAGACAGATACAGGTGATCCCCAAAGTGAAAAAAAAAGACAAAAACTTGCAAATTGATGCCTAGTTGGCTTCTGGAGTGGGAATGGCTAAAATATGTAATGTACTGAAAATTAAGATAATTCAAGAATTGGAAAAATGTTATTTCTATGGTTTTAGGATTACAAGTCCCTTAATTTAAAATGTCTGGTAGATTTTTTATGTTTCTGGCAGATTTTCCAACTGTTTCGGAAACTCAGGTAATATATGTAGGTTTACAAGTTGTATGTGTAGGTTTACTTGTTGTATATTTAGGTTTACAAGGTGTATATGTAGGTTTACTAGTTGTATAGGTTTACTGTTAATATATGTTGGTTCACTGGTTGTACATGTAGGTTTACTGGTTGTATATATGTAGGTTTACTGGTTGTATATATGTAGGTTTACTAGTTGTACAATGTATATATGTTGGTTTACTAGTTGTACAATGTATATATGTAGGTTTACTAGGTTTACTAGTTGTATATATGTAGGTTTACCAGTTGTTTCTGTAGGTTGTATATGTTTACTAGTTTATATATAGTTGTAGGTTTACTATATGTAGGTTTACTAGGTTTACTAGTTGTATATATGTAGGTTTACCAGTTGTTTCTGTAGGTTTACTAGTTGTATATATGTAGGTTTACTAGTTGTATATATGTAGGTTTACTAGTTGTATATATGAAGGTTTACTATTTGTATATATTAAGGTTTACTAGTTGTATATATGTAGGTTTACTAGTTGTATATATGTAGGTTTACTAGTTGTATATATGTAGGTTTACTAGTTGTATATATGTAGGTTTACTATTTGTATATATTTAGGTTTACTAGTTGTATATATGTAGGTTTACTAGTTGTATATATGTAGGTTTACTAGTTGTACAATGTATATATGTACTAGTTGTTATGTACTAGTAGTTGTATATGTAGGTTTAGGTTTACTAGTTGTACATGATATATGGAATCTTTTTAAATGTGACTTTGGAGGTTCCCCATTTGAGATGTAGTATGTGTATATATTACATTTGTAAGAGAGATAGTTCAAAATCAAGACTAGTGGACACATATATGTAGGCCATTTGTATGAATTCCATTCTACATATTAAAATTTGTAATATGTTCAGTTCAAGTTCAGTTGTCGCTATATATATTGTGACAAAAGTATATTGTAGGTTTACTAAAAATATGTAGATTTGTAAGTTCAAATATTTAGGTTTAATGTTGAGTACACAAAATATATGTAGAAATAGAACAATCTAGTCATTGTAGTATCAGACTATAGTAGGTTTACAATATCTAGTATAAAGGTTATGTTGTAGATTTAGGTTTAGTATAAGACATTGTATACATGTTTCTGTAGATTGTATATTTGTAGAAAATGTGCTAAAGAATAACTAAGTGAAGTTTCAAGTAGGTTTACAGTCATATCAGGTCTAAGGTCATTGTATATATTAAGGCTTAAGTTGTGTAATGTTAATTCAATATTTCAACTCAAAATAGCTAGTTGTATATATGTAGGTTTACTAATATACTAGTATAGAACTTTGTAATATAAATAGGTTCTAGATGTGCATATTACATTTTAAGAGAGATCAAAATCAAGGTATCGGCAGTAATGCTAAAATGAATATTTGTTCAGTCACTTGTGAAAAAAGTATTTCAAGGTTGAACACAAAATAAGAGAAAAGAACAATCTGTCATAGATAATAGGTCAAGAGTCACATGTGAGATTTGATCAATTAAGTGAAAAGGTCATCAACTCAAAATATAGCTCAAAAGCAATACAGAAAACATAGAACTATATATAGGTTAATGTTTGGTAGTGTATTTGTTCAAAGATAATCGGATGTAGGGAGATCAATTTGACCCTCAAAATAGAAAAGACAGAACATTATTTGTGTGTTAAAGATTTGTAGAGAATGACCTGAAGAATATTTGTTTGAAGTTTCAAGGTCATCTGATCAAAGGCCAAGGTCACAGCTCAATTTGAAAATTTCAACTCAAAATATCAAGATCAGTCTTTAAATATTGGACTTCAGTATCAAGTTCTAAGCTTCTGATCTTTGCTCTATTGCCCACCTGAATCTGTATCAAATCTGTAGCTTCAGCTATGGTCGGGTGACCCCTTTTTGCTTCAGCAAAAAGCTCAGCTCTAATTGAATGTATGTTTAATAGTTGTGTTTGTAAATTTACATGTACTAGTTGTGCATATAGGTTTAGTAGTTATGTTCTAGGTTTACTAGTTATACATGTACCTAGTAACCTTGACCCTAAAATTTTACCCACTTTAACCTGGGTTATATCATTAAAACAATAAGGAACAAAGGTTTGATATTTCATTTGTGCTATCCCTATGATCTGACCTTTAAGGTGATACCATGACCTTAGCCTTCAGGACTAAGATAAAGTCATTCTGACAGATTGGCTTTGATTTTGTAAATATCAAGGGTAGGAATTTCATATTTAACATGTACAAGTGCAATCCATATGGTGAACCTTTTCAGATGGCACAATGACCTTGTGACCTAGATAATGCCATTTGACCTACTTCAAAATCAATCATAATTGCACAATACATGTTTGTTCAGTGGGATACACTGCTTTCCTTTCACCAGTGAGTTGTACATGTGTTATATTCTCTATAACAAGTTGTGGTTGGTTTGGTACATTGATGAGTGTTACATTTCAATGTACCGGTATTATGTATTTGTATATAATGACCTCCCTAGGGACACAAGAAAACCGGCCTTTATAGGGAGGTGTTCTTTATATAGAGGTTGATTTGTACACAAATGGTACTGTTAGGAACAGCAAAAAATGGTCTTTGTGACCAGTTGGCCTTTATACACAGGTGGTTGCTAAAGCAGTTTTGACTGTATTTACATTTGTACATGCTAGTGACATGTTATTAATGATATTTATCTGTATAAACTTTAATAAATAAGAAATGTTGATTATTCATATAAGTAGTCATAACATCATCTGTCTTTCAGGTCTATAATAACATACAACCACCACCAGTACCACAATCAGGCCCTGTTGGGGGCATTGGTGCTGGAGGATTTGTAGATCCATCCAATCCACAGGGTCAGCAATCATACGATGAGTGGCTCGGAGAAGATCCAAAGAAACAAGTGCAAAATACACCAAATTCAAACTTTCCTCCTTCTAATCCTGGCTTTAATCCAAATACTTTTCCGGACCTACCAGCTGTCCCAACCAACACTCTACCTGACCCCGGAAACTCTGTTGGAGGCAGCTCAGCTGGTGGCGATGATGTTGATTTTGATGATTTGACACGACGGTTTGAACAACTGAAGAAGAAAAAGTGACATTAGATTATGTTTTATTATATTTTTATAAATACAGTTAATAAACATGATAAATAAACTTGTAAATATCATTTTAATTGTGAATAAGACATTATAAATGTTATTAGATTATGTTTTCTATCCACCAAGAAAATTCTTCTAAATTTTTCTAGCAAAAGCAACAAGAAGCAAATTGGTGCCATTGTAACTTGGCGGAATTCTGTCGTGAATTTTGGTATTAACTTCTTGTCAACTGAACTTAAAGACAGATGATTAGATATCATCTATGACTTCTACTTGAATATGCAGATATTTATGTGTTTGCCTCATTGGCTTGTGTTAATGCTTGTGTATTACCTAATATGTTAATATTCTTTATAACGTGTTGGGTATATAACAGATTGTGATGTGTATTGTGAGACATTCTACAAAATGAGGTATAGTTGTATCAGATATCTTTACATTGATGTAATTAGTCTCTTAGTGCAATTTTATTATTTTATACTTTATCTATTTCAGTAAACCAAGTAATAAGATAAATTGTTTGTTAATGAACCAGAGTGGACAGATGAGAAGTAGCACTCATGATTTAAGTATATGTATCATTACGCTCTATCATATGAATGTGATTTGTATCATAATTACAAATTGTAAATATGACCTGGAAACTTTCTTAATTAAAAAAAGAAATAAACACTTGTGAAGACATTAGTATCATTTGTGTTTCATAATTGGAGATTTTGTTTTCAGTGGTAACAGGGAGTGAATGTTAGCAAAGTCAAACTTCATGTTTATGTAGGCCGGGACCTATGAGATCATTATAAAAAATATTTGCTTGAAATTCCATGACCCAGATTTATACATGTACAATAATGCTATATATTTTCTCAATTTACTGCAAACTGGCCAGAATCCAGTTTTTTATTAGACAAAAAAGTAAAATATATTATGAAAGTTTAGGGTCCTGGCACAGAGCAGTGAGAAGTATCACATAGATTGATAGAATGTTACCAGAATTTGAATACAGAAATAATTAAGTGTACAAACAGAAAATAACTTTATATTTGGAGAGACAGAGATAGGTCTGTATATGTAGATAGAGAGAAAAAGAGACACAAGATCTGATAATAGCTTTGTAATATGTAGTTTATGTTATATATATATAGTTTATATGCAGTAAACAGTTTATATAATCATAATTATCTTCTAGACCAGATGTTGTTACTATTTCCCAAATTCTGCTTTTGTCTGTTACATGACTCGGGTGATATAAATAAATCAAAATCTGTGTGTTACAAAGGTACTGATTGGTGTGAGATACAATTCTGTATGTTACAGAGGTACTGATTGGTGTGAGATACAAATCTGTATGTTACAGAGGTACTGATTGGTGTGAGATACAATTCTGTATGTTACAGAGGTACTGATTGGTGTGAGATACAAATCTGTATGTTACAGAGGTACTGATTGGTGTGAGATACAAATCTGTATGTTTCAGAGGTACTGATTGGTGTGAGATACAATTCTGTATGTTACAGAGGTACTGATTGGTGTGAGATATAAATCTATGTTACAGAGGTACTGATTGGGACGAGATACAAATCTGTATGGTACAGAGGTACTGATTGGGGCGAGATACAAATCTTTATTGTACAGAGGCTCTGATTGGTGTGAGATACAAATCTGTATGTTACAGAGGTACTGATTGGTGTGAGATACAATTCTGTATGTTACAGAGGTACTGATTGGTGTGAGATACAATTCTGTATGTTACAGAGGTACTGATTGGTGTGAGATACAAATCTGTATGTTACAGAGGTACTGATTGGTGTGAGATACAATTCTGTATGTTACAGAGGTACTGATTGGTTTGAGATACAAATCTGTATGTTACAGAGGTACTGATTGGGGCGAGATACAAATCTGTATGTTACAGAGGTAATGATTGGGGCGAGATACAAATCTGTATGGTACAGAGGTACTGATTGGGGCGAGATACAAATCTGTATGGTACAGAGGCTCTGATTGGTGTGAGATACAAATCTATATGTTACAAAGGTACTGATTGGTGTGAAATACAAATCTGTTTGTTACAGAGGTACTGATTGATTGGGGATGCAAATCTGTATGTTAAAAAAATACTGATTGGGGCAAGATACAAATCTGTATTTAACAGAGGTACCAGGGTTTCCTCTGGATTTTTAATGTATTGGCCAAAGTTCTGGCCAAATTTGAAATTTATTTGCCAAATTTCAAATCTAATGGCCGGATATAAATACCGATATATATATATATATATATATATATACACACCCAGTATTTATTTATGTTACTAGGATTACTTAAAATTTCATTAAGTAAAATATTTCTTTTTAACACTAAGTCAGTGATAATTACTATATTTCTATTTGACAGCATACACGTGTACTTGAAGGATTATTTTTAGTTCTAGCAGATATTCTTGGGGGTGATATTTTGATCATATCCATTTTTTTTTTGCTTTTGTAAAATACATGGTTAATATACTTTTAACCTATTCCTGGATGTTAAAAAATATAATGGACATAAACAATAACATTTTATGAGCAGTTTGTTGGTTAAACATACCGGTACTATTACGGTTTTTGCGCTACTATTTAATAAGTTCAGCAGCTGAGGTGTGTTCGTGTCGACATTTAGAAATGGTGAAAGTTACATTAAATTATTATCTGAAATAAAATCCTGGAGACCATAAGTAGATATTCTGACCCAGAGACATCTCATTCTTGTTTTAGTTTTATTCCATTTGCTAAAAGTGTATCGGCAGTGCGATGTCAGTCACAACGTTTTTTCGCCATGTGCTTTGAGAATTTAAAAATAGAATCAATGTCTCTAAATTTGATTGGTTATAAGTCATTTAACATTTCGTATATAGACATGACGAGGTCTGGTAGATGGCACTCTCGAAGAAGCTTTAATATTGTGATGTAGTTAATCCAAATTGGTTTTGGAGGAGGCTACGAACATTGCAGTTGTAGTTAAAAAGTAATAAATTATTTGTGACCATAGCGATGACATCTCAAACAACTGGTGCGTACATGAATTTTACGTGTACAAGAGAAAGTACGAAATGTTCAAGACTAGATCTACTCATTGCACATGCCGACATTGCAACAATTACCTGTGTAGGCTCTACCCAAGAGGGACGATTGGACAGAGGAATCATTTCAATCCGTGTCGTTGATTAATAAACGCTGTGTCTGACCACTTCATACCCTCTATTATTATTTGCAGTGCTATAAAAACACCGGTATACACAAGCATGTTTTACAGTTCAGGATCGTTCTCTATACCCAAAAGGTCTTGAAATGCGGAAACTATAAGCAATCGTAACTTTTTTCTCCAAATCATAAATTTATTCGCCAAATTGGAAAAGTATTCACAAAATGCAGAAAATGTAAACGTCAGAGGAAATCCTGAGGTACTGTTTGGTGGGAGGATACAATCTGTATGTTACAGAGGTACTGATTGGTGTGGGATACAAATCTGTATGTTACAGAGGTACTGATTGGTGTGGGATACAAATCTGTATGTTACAGAGGTACTGATTGGTGTGGGATACAAATCTGTATGTTACAGAGGTACTGATTGGTGTGGGATACAAATCTGTATGTTACAGAGGTACTGATTGGTGTGAGATACAAATCTGTATGTTACAGAGGTACTGATTGGTGTGGGATACAAATCTGTATGTTACAGAGGTACTGATTGGTGTGGGATACAAATCTGTATGTTACAGAGGTACTGATTGGTGTGGGATACAAATCTGTATGTTACAGAGGTACTGATTGGTGTGGGATACAAATATGTATGTTACAGAGGTACTGATTGGTGTGGGATACAAATATGTATGTTACAGAGGTACTGATTGTTGTGGGATATAATTCTGTATGTTACAGAGGTACTGATTGGTGTGGGATACAAATCTGTTTGTTACAGAGGTACTGATTGGTGTGAGATATAATTCTGTATGTTACAGAGGTACTGATCGGTGCAATCTTGTTTTCACTCACTGCCCCTATTACTTTGAGATAACCAAATTTTAATTTATATAATATTCTACCAATTAAAATTGGGACTATCCTTTCAATTTTGACATATCCGAAAATTTAGCATTACAAGATTGCACTGTATTTTTGTACACAAATTTATGTATATTTTCACCATTTATTATGTAGAAGTTATATAGGTACACGATTAGCAGCCATTTTGAAAATTATAAATCAATTTATTTGTAATTATTCACATTTTGCAAAATACAAAAAAAATTATTGTATGTTTTCTTTGATAGAAAAATTAGAAGTTTTGTAAGATCCAGAGTTTTGTTCTAAAGTTTCAAATTGAAAGTCGTGAGTCTTTAACCAATATTTAAGCTTACAACCTTTTTGTAAATTGACCCCTAGGTTTGATCTTGGATGGCATTATGTTTATTGCTATTTTTCATGTGTACAAGTTCCATATTATGTTATAAATCACTTAACTACATACAGATGCATTCAAATGATAGCAGCAGTAATACATGTAGTTCTGTTGATTGTATTAATATCAAGGATAAATTAAGTTACTGCTAAAATATAAAACATTGAATGATTGAGATGCATATAGATATTGATAACTTCCTGTTTATTGTTTTGTTGTAGCATAGAATTTACCTGGAAATATGGACCCAGTTTGATCTCTCAAGGGGAGAGGTGTACTAGCACAAAGTATCCTTTGCTTAATAATTCAGTTTGAAGATCCTACCCTCTGCAAGAAAAGAAAAACAAAAACAAAAAGGCCCTATTATAAAATTAAAAACAAAAAACCCAACTTTTCTGGATGCACAAGTGTTTACAAATGTATATAATGGTACCCTCTGCAATGTATTGTAAGATATGAACACCAACACTCTATGTAGGCCAGGATAAATACATCTAACATGAACCAATAGTGTATAAGATAAAGATATTTGTAAATACAGACAGAATAAATCTGATACTCCCTCTGTCAAAAGAAGGGACATTTTAAATGGGTTCTATTTCTTCTTTTTGAAATCTAAGCTGACTTTTTCTGGAGATCATTTAGAGAGAAGTTCAATGCTACAACATCCTCAACACTTATATATGTAATTTTGTACTATATGTAATTATTAAAGATTTAGAATTAGTGTTGTTTCAAAATAAATGCTATATTGCTCAGACAGCTTCAGTTGTGGTATATTGAAGGTTTGTGCTGTTGTATGTGGTTGGCACCATTCTCGTTCGTAAACCACCAAAAGATTACAAATTTTATAAAGTAGAGCATGCTGTGTTAATTTTGTCATTCAAACATCCAACAAAATTGATCTATTAATTTGACCTAAGCAATTGCCAAAATGGCAATCTATATGAGATGGGTAGGTGATTTTTGCAGCATGCTGTGACTGTGTCTGTGTCAGAGAGTAAGGAGATTATGCAGCATGCTATGGTTGTGTCTGTGTCAGAGAGTAGGGAGATTATGCAGCATGCTGTGATTGTGTCCGTGTCGGAGAGTAGGGAGATTATGCAGCATGCTGTGATTGTGTCTGTCTCAGAGAGTAAGGAGATTATGCAGCATGCTGTGGTTGTGTTTGTGTCAGAGTGTAGGGAAATTATGCTGCATGCTGTTGTTGTGTCTGTGTCAGAGAGTAAGGAGATTATGCAGCATGCTGTGGTTGTGTCTGTCTCAGAGAGTAGGGAGATTATGCAGCATGCTGTGGTTATGTCTGTCAGAGAGTATGGAGATTATGCTGTGGTTGTGTCTGTGTTAGAGTGTAGTGAGATTATGCAGCATGCTGTGGTTGTATTTGTGTCGGAGAGTAAGGAGATTATGCAGCATGCTGTATCTGTGTCAGAGTGTAGGGAGATTATGCAGCATGCTGTGGTTGTGTCTGTGCCAGAGAGTAAGGAGATTATGCAGCATGCTGTGTCCGTGTCGGAGAGTAGGGAGATTATGCAGCATGCTGTGGTTGTGTCTGTGCCAGAGAGTAAGGAGATTATGCAGCATGCTGTGGTTGTGTCTGTGTCAGAGAGTAGGGAGATTATGCAGCATGCTGTGATCGTGTCTGTGTCAGAGAGTAGGGAGATTATGTTGCATGCTGTGATCGTGTCTGTGTCAGGGAGTAGGGAGATTATGTTGCATGCTGTGATTGTGTGTCTGTCAGAGAGTAAGGAGATTATGCAGCATGCTGTGGTTTTGTCTGTGCCAGAGAGTAAGGAGATTATGCAGCATGCTGTGTCCGTGTCGGAGAGTAGGGAGATTATGCAGCATGCTGTGGTTGTGTCTGTGTCAGAGAGTAGGGAGATTTTGCAGCATGCTGTGATTGTGTGTCTGTCAGAGAGTAAGGAGATTATGCAGCATGCTGTGGTTTTGTCTGTGTCAGAGAGTAGGGAGATTATGCAGCATGCTGTGATTGTGTCTGTGTTGGAGAGTAGGGAGATTATACAGCATGCTGTGATTGTGTCTGTGTTGGAGAGTAGGGAGATTATGCAGCATGCTGTTATTGTGTCTGTGTCAGAGAGTAAGGAGATTATGCAGCAAGCTGTGATTGTGTCTCTGTCAGAGAGTATGGAGATTATGCAGCATGCTGTGGTTGTGTCTGTGTCAGAGAGTAAGGAGATTATGCAGCATGCTGTTGTTGATGTTTGTGTCGGAGAGTAAGGAGATTATGTAGCAGACTGTCTGTGTCAGAGAGTAGGGAGATTATGCAGCATGCTGTGATTGTGTCTGTGTCAGAGAGTAGGGAGATTATGCAGCATGCTGTGATTGTGTCTGTGGCGGAGAGTAGGGAGATTATGCAGCATGCTGTGGTTATGTCTGTATCAGAGAGTAGGGAGATTATGCAGCATGCTGTGGTTGTGTCTGTGTCAGAGAGTAGGGAGATTATGCAGCATGCTGTGGTTGTTTCTGTCAGAGAGTAGGGAGATTATGCAGCATGCTGTTGTTGATGTTTGTGTCGGAGAGTAAGGAGATTATGTAGCAGACTGTCTGTGTCAGAGAGTAGGGAGATTATGCAGCATGCTGTGATTGTGTCTGTGTCAGAGAGTAGGGAGATTATGCAGCATGCTGTGATTGTGTCTGTGGCGGAGAGTAGGGAGATTATGCAGCATGCTGTGGTTATGTCTATATCAGAGAGTAGGGAGATTATGCAGCATGCTGTGGTTGTGTCCGTGTCAGAGAGTAGGGAGATTATGCAGCATGCTGTGGTTGTGTCTGTGTCAGAGAGTAGGGACATTATGCAGCATGCTGTGGTTGTTTCTGTCAGAGAGTAGGGAGATTATGCAGCATGCTGTTTTGATGTTGTCGGAGAGTAAGGAGATTATGTAGCATGCTGTTATTGTGTCTGTCAGAGAGTATGGGGATTATGCAGCATGCTGCTATTGTATCTGTGACAGAGAGTAGGGAGATTATGTAGCCTGCTGTGTTTTTCCTCTCTGTCAGGGTAGGGAGAATATACTGCATGCTGTTATTGTGTCTGTCAAAGTGTAGGGAGATAATGCAGCATACTACAGTTGTGTCCAAGTGTAGAGAGATTTTTATGCATGCTGTGGTTGTGTCTGGGTCAGAGAGTTTTGGCTCTCTTAGTGTGTATAGAAGTTATGCAGCATACTGTTGTTATGTTTAATTCGTAGATAAGAGATTGTGCTAATGTAGCATGCTGTGGTTGTATCTATGCTACAGAGTACATATCTTTTGACTCACAATGGTGATCCCGGGCCCTAAAATTGCGAGACAACTTCATCTCCGAGTCACAAGTGGTTCCAGGCCCTTAAGTTGTAAGACAACAACACCACTTGAGTTAGTGGTGATTCCGGGCCCTAAAATTGCGAGACAACTTCATCCCCGAGTCACAAGTGATTCCAGGCCCTCAAATTGTAAGACAACTACACCTCTTGAGTCAGTGGTGATTCCGGGCTCTCCAATTGTGAGACAACTACACCTCTGAGTCACAATGGTGATTCCAGGCCCTCAAATTGTGAGACAAGTACCAGTATTTCTCTGAGTCACAGTGGTGATTCCAGGCCCTCAAATTATGAGACAATTACACCTCTGAGTCACAATGGTGATTCCAGGCCCCCAAATTGTGGGACAACTATTCCTCCGAGTCACAATGGTGATTCCAGGCCCTCACATTGAGACAAATACACCTTTGAGTCACAATGGTGATTCCAGGCCCTCAAATTGTGAGACAACTATTCCTCTAAGTCACAATGGTGATTCCAGGCCCTCACATTGAGACAACTACACCTTTGAGTCACAATGGTGATACCAGGCCCTCAAATTGTGAGACAACTACATCTCTGAGTCACAATGGTGATTCCAGGCCCTCAAATTGTGAGACAACTACACCTCTGAATCACATTGGTGATTCCAGGCCTTCCATGTGAGAGGCAGAAAAGAAGGGTGTATATCTGACCTGACTCATAAAATCGGAACAGAAGGGTGTATATCTGACCTGACTATCAACATGAAATCAGAACAGAAGGGTGTATATCTGGGCTGACTATCAACATGAAATCAGAACAGAAGGGTGTATATCTGGGCTGACTATCAACATGAAATCAGAACAGAAGGGTGTATATCTGGACTGACTATCAACATGAAATCAGAACAGAAGGGTGTATATCTGGGCTGACTATCAACAGTAAATCGGAACAGAAGGGTGTATATCTGACCTGACTATCGACATGAAATCGGAACAGAAGGGTGTATATCTGGGCTGACTATCAACATGAAATCAGAACAGAAGGGTGTATATCTGGGCTGACTATCAACATGAAATCAGAACAGAAGGGTGTATATCTGGACTGACTATCAACATGAAATCAGAACAGAAGGGTGTATATCTGGGCTGACTATCAACATGAAATCAGAACAGAAGGGTGTATATCTGGGCTGACTATCAACATGAAATCAGAACAGAAGGGTGTATATCTGACCTGACTATCAACATGAAATCAGAACAGAAGGGTGTATATCTGGGCTGACTATCAACAGTAAATCGGAACAGAAGGGTGTATATCTGACCTGACTATCGACATGAAATCAGAACAGAAGGGTGTATATCTGGGCTGACTATCAACATGAAATCAGAACAGAAGGGTGTATATCTGGGCTGACTATCAACATGAAATCAGAACAGAAGGGTGTATATCTGGGCTGACTATCAACATGAAATTCAGAACAGAAGGGTGTATATCTGGGCTGACTATCAACATGAAATCAGAACAGAAGGGTGTATATCTGGGCTGACTATCAACATGAAATCAGAACAGAAGGGTGTATATCTGGGCTGACTATCAACATAAAATCAGAACAGAAGGGTGTATATCTGACCTGACTATCAACATGAAATCGGAACAGAAGGGTGTATATCTGGGCTGACTATCAACATGAAATCAGAACAGAAGGGTGTATATCTGGGCTGACTATCAAAATGAAATCAGAACAGAAGGGTGTATATCTTGGCTGACTGAATGTGTCGGTCTTTTCAATCTACACCTTAACAATCTTTCTAGTGGTGAATTCTTGTTCTGCTTACAAATCAAACAAGACAACAATATACATCATATATTTTTCTTTTTTATTTTTAATCATATCTGTATATGTAAAATTATTTCAGATCATTTAACAAATAAATATTCTTATAAATAAGAACAACAGAGAATTTTTTTATCTTCTGACAGAAATGTTGAAATTACTACCACTTCCATTTATTCTGTGAGTCTTGGGGAAACTGTCATGCTGTAGAGTGAACGTTTTCATGCACCTTTTTCTGTTATACAAATGTTGCATATATATATATATATATATATATATATATATATATATATATATATATATATATATATATATATGTGTGTGTGTGTGTGTGTGTGTGTGTATGTATGTATGTGTGTGTGTATGTATTTGAGGGGGGATCATTTCTTACTTTAATGTTAAAAACAAAACATACACACACTTAAGATGATCACAATAACCGACAAAGCATCTTAGAGGGTAAAGCTCTTACTCATCCCTGTACATATTATTTAGGGACGCAATCAATGATATTTTCCAGGTTGAAGAAACAAGAAAATAGTTTCTGGGTCAAATAAGTACAGTGGGACCCCGTTATGTCAAAATCAAATTTGTCGAAATTCCATATACTGTATGTCAAAATTAAAAGTCCAATTCCGATTTTTATAGACATGATATTAAATCAATTAAAATTTTGGTTATCTTGAATTCTGGATGTCCTGAAGTAACAATATTTTTAATTTGTTAAAAATTAAGAAAAAGAACAATGATTTAAAATCATGGATCTTTAAGATGAAATTTAAGCCAAGGTCACATGACACAGCATACATGGCACACAAAAGAATCCTCATTCCACTGGGGTCAGTCTATAGAAAAGGTAGAATTTTCTAGCATTTCACCTAAATCTTGTGAAGAAATGTAGAACTGAGAGAAGTTGATAGGGAAAAACTAAATCAAGGACAGTAACTCCCACAAAAACATGAAGGCGATTGGGTGAAATGAGAGTGCTAACAACAATTGTTGAGAGACAGACATGCAGATACAGTGAAAACTATAGGGTTCTGCATCATTCAGTGAGGGTGCCCTAATTGGAGTTTTAACAATCAGTGATGATAATAAAAGCTGGTATTGAATAATGACTAA
Source organism: Atrina japonica (assembly GCA_030159075.1). Classification (NCBI taxonomy): domain Eukaryota; kingdom Metazoa; phylum Mollusca; class Bivalvia; order Pterioida; family Pinnidae; genus Atrina; species Atrina japonica. The sequence goes on from BROG01000278.1 coordinate 800,450, forward strand.
GCTCAAAAGCAAACACATTAGGTCTACTTGTACGTCTATGTTCAAAACGGACACATTCCCAGTGCTTTTAAATACTTTGTACAGAAGAAAATCATGTCAGATGTTTGTGTTGTCTAGGAATCAAAGATAAATAACAAATCAGCATTACTTTATCTCAGTGTGACAAATCATTTTATCAAAATCATGACATATACATTTGACCTATACAAGATATCTGAGATCAGTTAATAATGGACTCTTTGCACCCTCCATGTCGCAGTTATAAAATAATAAAAACAAAACCCTCAAAACCAGGAAAAAAAGTGCACAAACAAAAACATAGCACTGAGTGTATGGAGATGTATATATCTTTTGGAATTCCCTACTATATATATATATAAACATAGCACTGAGTGTATGGAGATGTATATATCTTTTGTACTATATCTTTTGAGTGTATGGAGATGTATATATCTTTTGGAATTCCCTACTATATATATATAAACATAGCACTGAGTGTATGGTGATGTACATATCTTTTGGAATTCCCTACTATATATATATAAACATAGCACTGAGTGTATGGAGATGTATATATCTTTTGGAATTCCCTACTATCATTTGAGTGTATGGAGATTATATATCTTTTGGAATTCCTACTATATATATATATAAACATAGCACTGAGTGTATGGTGTGTTGTACATATCTTTTGGAATTCCCTACTACTATACATAGCACTGAGTGTATATATAAATTCCCTACTATATATATAGCACTGAGTGTATGGAGATGTACATATCTTTTGGAATTCCCTACTATATATATATAAACTTTGAGTGTATGGAGATGTACATATCTTTTGGAATTCCCTACTATATATATATAAACATAGCACTGAGTGTATGGAGATGTACATATCTTTTGGAATTCCCTACTATATATATATAAACATAGCACTGAGTGTATGGTGTTGTACATATCTTTTGGAATTCCCTACTATATATATAAACATGCACTGAGTGTATGTACATATCTTTTGGAATTCCCTACTATATATATATATAAACATAGCACTGAGTGTATGAGTGTACATATCTTTTGGTGTCCCTGTACATATATAAACATAGCACTGAGTGTATGAATGTATATATCTTTTGGAATTCCCTACTATATATATATAAACATAGCACTGAGTGTATGGTGTTGTACATATCTTTTGGAATTCCCTACTATATATATATAAACATAGCACTGAGTGTATGGTGTTGTACATATCTTTTGGAATTCCCTACTATATATATATATAGCACTGAGTGTATGGAGATGTACATATCCCTACTATATATATATAAACATAGCACTGAGTGTATGGAGATGATGTATCTTTTGGAATTCCCTACTATATTTATGGAATGGTGTTGTACATATCTTTTGGAATTCCCTACTATATATAAAACATAGCACTGAGTGTATGGTGTTGTATATATCTTTTGGAATACCCTACATATAAATATAAACATAGCAATGAGTGTATGGAGATCCCTTTTGGAATTCTACTATATATATATAAACATAGCACTGAGTGTATGGAGTTGTACATATCTTTTGGAATTCCCTACTATATATATATAAACCACTGACTATATATCTTTTGGAATTCCCTACTATATATATATAAACATAGCACTGAGTGTATGGTGTTGTACATGTCTTTTGGAATTCCATATATATATAAACATAGCACTGAGTGTATGGAATGTCCCTACTTTTGGAATTCCCTACTATATATATATATAAACATAGCACTGAGTGTATGGTGTATATATATCTTTTGGAATTCCCTACTATATATATATAAACTTTTGTATGGAGATGTATATTCCCTACTATATATATATAAACATAGCACTGAGTGTATGGTGTTGTACATAGGAATTCACATAGCAGAGTGTATGGTGTTGTATATATCTTTTGGAATTCCCTACATATATAAACATTTTGGAATGTACATATCTTTTGGAATTATACTATATATATATAAAACATAGCACTGAGTGTATGGAGATGGTGGAATTGTATATATATATAAACATAGCACTCTTTTGGAATTCCCTACTATATATATATAACATAGCACTGAGTGTATGGCATATCTGAGTGTACTATATATATATAAACATAGCACTGAGTGTTGTAGATGTATATATCTTTTGGAATTCCCTACTATATAATATATATAAACATAGCACTGAGTGTATGGAGATGTTATATCTTTTGTACCCTACTATATATATATAAACTTTGAGTGTATGGTGTTGTACATATCTAATTCCCTATATATATATATAAACATAGCACTGAGTGTATGGAGATGTATATATCTTTTGGAATTCCCTACTATATATATATAAACATAGCACTCTGTATGGTGTTGTAATATCCCTTGGAATCTACTATATATATATATAAACATAGCACTGAGTGTATGGTGTTGTACATATCTTTTGGAATTCCCTACTATATATATATAAACATAGCACTGAGTGTATGGAGATGTATATATCTTTTGGAATTCCCTACTATATATATATATAAACATAGCACTGAGTGTATGGTGATGTACATATCTTTTGGAATTCCCTACTATATATATATAAACATAGCACTGAGTGTATGGAGATGTATATATATTTTGGAATTCCCTACTATATATATATATAAACATACCAAGTTGTTATCTAAATAGTTGTGAATTGTCTAAGTGTTGTTATACACACTGAATATGATTGTATTCAAGTGAAGATTTCACTGATATATATTGTATGACATTATAAATCTTTACATCATATAACTATACACAAGTCTCCTGTAAGTCAAAACTAAATGATATGAACAATTCTTCAAATTTGACTGTAGCGACACTTCATAACAATAAATAAAAAGGGATCAGATACTCCCTCCCCGCCCCCTCCCTCTCTCACAAATTTTCAAGCATGAAATAATTTTTTAATACCGTATTGATCCTCCTTGATTCTGAACATCAAATTGATTTTCTTAAGAAAAAATAGTAATGTACTAAAAGAAAAGCTTCTAAATGCTAGTTTTACCTGTATAAGGACCCTGCTTACCAAGTCATCTGATGTTTTTATCAGCCAAATAAATTTTGAATAAGTTGTAAATAATGGAACACAAATTATAAATGAAGTGTGAATTTGGGAACAAAATTCTAAAACATACAGGAAATACAAAAGACAAGTAAACATTAAATATAAAATCTGAATCAAGAATCTGATGATGCAAATTTATCGCTGTTGAAAACCAGATCAAATCAGATTTATTTACTAAAAGTTAACTTCTTAGAAATGAAATTATAATATATTCCACATAAGATTCATGACCTTGAAAATTAATGATTTCAAACTAAAAACTGCAAGCCCCAGGAACACTATAATTGTCATTAAAACTAAAGTTATATCCTCCTAATTATAATGCATAAATTTTTTGGTAGGTTTTATTACAAGAAGAATACAGTAAAAACCATGTACATTTCTTGTACTGGGATAAGCCATTTACAATGGATGTAAAATATATGTACACTGTACTTGTTTCGATAATCAGACAAATGTCCTAAAAAATAACAAAAATCAGCAACACATAACAAAGCATTTTCACCAGCTAAATTTATGGTTTGGGAGGATCATAATAGGTCTATCATAGGTTTTCTCTGATTGTCGTATGACCAAGTAAAAAGTTACAGATATATTTCACTGCACCAATGATATACATTGTACAAATGTTAAAAAAGAAATGGTGCAATTTTTGGAACATAATTTTCCTGTTCACATTTGTTACATTTATAATCGACTGATTTTATAAACTCAGCTGCCAATTATATCATCACAGCACCATATACCATCATATTACAGCAGATTGGATTTAAAATCGTCATCAATTAATTTACACATAATTACAGGTAAAATGGTTATTTTGTTAAACATGTTAAATTATATCTTAATTACAAGTCACGGTCACATTCATAAATAAAAACCAATTCTATATATAGCAATTACATCAGCTGCCTTCCTTTGCTTCATAGAGAGGACTTTGTTTTCTCCAAAGATCAGCATATAGACCCTTGTTTGATAACAGTTCAAAGTGTGTACCTCTCTCTGCCACTTCACCTTTCTCTAGGACAAGGATTTCATCTGAATCTACTATAGTTGAGAGTCTGTGAGCAATAACTATGCTGGTTTTACCTTTTGTTACTTTCCGTAATGTAGACAAGATATTCTGAAATAAAAATGAAATTTCATCCTGCATTGCTAATTACAAGCCTTAGTTATTATTTCTGTTAAATACAGTGAAACTGGCATATAATGACCTCCCTAGGACATAGGGAGGTGATCTTTACATAGAGGTTGATTTGTACACAAATGGTACTGTTGGGGGACAACAAAAAATGGTCTTTGTGACCAGGTGGTCTTTATACACAGGTGGTCACTAAAGCAGGTTTTACTGTATCAAATATCTATTTGTATCCGTTTATATTCTGCCTTTCCTCTATGATAATGGATGATTGGTCAACAAAAAAGTGTTCTGCAGTTTGGACTTTTATTTTCTGTGATTGGTCATTTTACAACTGTCTTTTCAGTAATTGGACAGCTTTCTTTGTCCTTGTCATGAGTCAGTTTACAGTATTTCATATGTGTTTGTCAGTTTAGATTTCAACTGGTGGAATAACATTTGTCTGTTCTGTAGCTGACCAGTTTAAGATTGTCTGCTCTGTCCAGGATTGGTTTATAATTATTGTCTGTTCTGTAGCTGACCAGTTGATGATTTTCTGCTCTATCAAGAATTGGTTTACAATTATTGTCTGTTCTGTAGCTGACCAGTTGACGATTGTCTGCTCTGTCAATGATTGGTTTACAATTATTGTCTGTTCTGTAGCTGACCAGTTGACGATTGTCTGCTCTGTCAATGATTGGTTTACAATTATTGTCTGTTTTGTAGCTGACCAGTTGACGATTGTCTGCTCTGTCAATGATTGGTTTATAATTATTGTCTGTTCTGTAGCTGACCAGTTGATGATTGTCTGCTCTGTCAATGATTGGTTTACAATTATTCTGTTCTGTGATCTACTCTGTAAATGGTTGGTTAAAGCGATATGAGCTGTCATAGTAAAAAATTTTACATGCCCATTTTATGTAACATTTTATCTCATATATATTCCAAAGAGACCATCTGGTGGTTAGAATTACAAAATTGCAACAATCTTGCCAAACTTAACCCGTAATATCAGTTATTGTTTGTCTGCCATTACTTTGAGCATTGCAAATTAATTTTCAGTAAATTTTTATGAAGATTAGCGAGTGTCCAATAAACATGGGCTATTTGCAGCTAATATACATTTTATTCTTATTACCCGTTTGGTTTATTTTCGTACATCATCATTTCAAAACATTGGTTTCTGAAATTGTCCAGTTGCTTGGTACATCGGGTGATCTCGACTCATATTTAACTCATCCCAATGCATTCTTGGCTTTGTCATTCTTGACACCTATGATCATGAACTGCCCAACTCCACCAGACTTGGCGGCATGATTATAAAACATGAGGTAACACAGTTATATTGTTTTAATTTTGGCAATATCAGCATTCAAGGTAACATTAAAAGTAAAAAAAAAAATCTTTTTGTGACCTGATATATATTTATTCATATATTCATCTGATTTTCTTCAGGTATTTAAAATAGTGTTAAAATGCATATATTTTACATAATACATGCACTTTCCAATAAACATCACGTCTTGTATTTTAAAAAGTAAATACAAAACACATAAAATCGACCGACTTTAACATAGTTCGAGCGCGTAAAGGACCAAGATTCCCCGACCCAATTACGAAGTACATTTGATATGGCAGAAGGGTTTATCTGAAAGGTCATTGCATACGGAAATACAGCTGAATTTATTAAGGTATGGGAAAACTTAAATTCTAATAAAGCATATAACATTTCACATGTTTGATAATGTATTTGAACACACATTTTATCATATTCTCGACTGTATGTAAGGGGACAAAAATAATCTTTGTGACAGCTTATATCACTTTAATATTTGTTTGTTCTGTAAATGGTTGGTTAACAATTGTCTGTTCTGTAAATGGTTGATTTATGATTGTCATTCTGTAAATGGTTGGTAAATAATTGTCTGTTGTGGGTATGGTTGATTTATGATTGTCGTTATGTGTATGGTTGATTTATGGTTGTTCTGTGAATGGGTGATTTACATTTATCTGTTCTGTGAAAGGTTGATTAATGATTGACTATTCTGTGAAAGACTGATTTGTGATTATTTTGTAAATGGTTGTACTATGATTCTCTGTTCTGTGAAAGGTTGATTAATGATTGTCTGTTCTGTGAAATAGGTTGGTAAATGATTGTTTGTTGTGTGTATGATTGATTTATGATTGTCTGTTCTGTGTACATGGTTGATTTATGATTGTCTGTTGTGAGTATGGTTGATTTATGATTGTCTGTTGTGGGTATGGTTGATTTATGATTGTCTGTTGTGGGTATGGTTGATTTATGATTGTCTGTTCTGTGTACATGGTTGATTTATGATTGTCTGTTGTGGGTATGGTTGATTTATGATTGTCTGTTCTGTGTACATGGTTGATTTATGATTGTCTGTTGTGGGTATGGTTGATTTATGATTGTCTGTTCTGTGTATTGTTGGTAAATGATTGTTCTGTGAATGGTTGATTTATGATTGCTGTTCTGTGAATGGTGATTTCTGATTGTTCTGTGAAAGGTTGATATATGATTGTCTGTTCTGTGTAAAGTTGATTTGTGATCATCCTGTGAATGGTTGATTTATGATTGTCTGTTCTGTAGATGGTTGATTTATGATTGTCTATTTTGTGAATGGTTGATTTGTGATTACCTGGTCTGTGAAAGGCTGATTTATGATTTTCTGTTCTGTGAATGGTTGATTTAGAATTGTCTGTTTTGTGAATAGTTGAACTATAATTGTCTGTTCTGTGGATTTTTGACTTATGATTGTCCGTTCTGTGAATGGTTGATTTATGATTGTCTGGTTTGTAAATGGTTGATTTATGGCTGTTTGCTCTGTAGATGGTTGATTAATGATTTTTTGTTCTGTGAATGGTTGATTTATGATTGTCTGTTCTGTGAATGATTGATTTATGATTGTATGTTCTGTGAATGCTTGATTTATAATTGTCTGTTCTGTGAATGCTTGATTTATAATTGTCTGTTCTGTGAATGGTTGATTTATGATTGTCTGTTCTGTGAAGGGTTGATTTGTTATCATCCTGTGAATAGTTGATTAATGATCATCTGGTCTGTAAATGGTTGATTTATGATTGTCTGTTCTGTAGATGGTTGATTTATGATTGTCTGTTTTGTGAATGGTTGATTTGTGATTGCCTGGTCTTTGAAAGGTTGATTTATGATTTTCTGTTCTGTGAATGGTTGATTTAGAATTGTATGTCCTGTGGATGGTTGACTTAGGATTGTCTGTTCTGTGAATGGTTGATTTATGATTGTCTGGTTTGTAAATGGTTGATTTATGATTGTTTGTTCTATAGATGGTTGATCTATGACTTTCTGTTCTCTGTATGGTTGATTTATGATTGTTTGTTCTGTAGATGGTTGATTAATGATTGTCTTTTCTGTGAAAGGTTGATTTATGGTTGTCTGTTTTGTGAAAGGTTGATTTATGATTGTCTGTTCTGTGTACATGGTTGATTTATGATTGTCTGTTGTGGGTATGGTTGATTTATGATTGTCTGTTCTGTGTATTGTTGGTAAATGATTGTTCTGTGAATGGTTGATTTATTATTGCTGTTCTATGGATAGTTGATTTCTGATTGTTCTGTGAATGCTTGATTTATGATTGTCTGTTCTGTGTAAGGTTGATTTGTTATCATCCTGTGAATGGTTGATTTATGATCATCTGGTCTGTAAATGGTTGATTTATCATTGTCTATTTTGTGAATGGTAGATTTGTGATTGCCTGGTCTGTAAAAAGGTTGATTTATGTAATTCTGTTCTGTGAATGGTTGATTTATAATTGTCTGTTCTGTGAATGATTGATTTATAATTGTCTGTTCTGTGGATGTTTGATATACAATTATCAGTTCTGTGCATTGTTGATTTATAATTGTCTGTTCTGTGGATGGTTGATTTATGATTGTCTGTTCTGTGAATGGTCAAATTATGATTGTCTGTTCTGTGAAGGGTTGATTTATAATTGTCTGTTCTGTGAATGGTTGATTTATGATTGTCTATTCTGGAATAGGTTGGTAAATGATTGTCTGTTGTGTATATGGTTGATTTTTGATTGCCTATTTCGTGAATGGTTGATTTGTAATTGTCTGTTCTGTGTAAGGTTGATTTGTGATCATCCTGTCAATGGTTGATTTATGATTTATGATTTTCTGTTCTGTGAATGGTTGATTTATGACTTTCTTTTCTGTGAATGGTTGATTTATAATTGTCTTTTCTGTGAATGGTTGATTTATAATTGTCTGTTCTGTGGATGGTTGATTTATAATTGTCTGTTCTCTGGATGGTTGATTTATAATTGTCTGTTCTGTGGATGGTTGATTTATAATTGTCTGTTCTGTGGATGGTTGATTTATGATTGTCTATTCTGTGAACTGAGTTGATTTATGATTTTCTGTTCTGTGAATGGTTGATTTATAATTGGCTGTTCTGTGGATGGTTGACATACGATTGTCTTTTCTGTAAATGGTTGATTTATGATTGTCTTTTCTGTGATTGGTTGATTAATGATTGTCTTTTTTGTGATTGGTTGGTTAATAATTGTCTTGTCTTGATTGGTTGGTTAATGATTGTCTTTTCTGTGATTGGGTGGTTTATGATTGTCTTTTCTGTGATTGGGTGGTTAACGATGGTCTTTTCTGTGGTTGGGTGGTTAATGATGGTCTTTTCTGTGATTGGGTGGTTAATGATGGTCTTTTCTGTGATTGGGTGGTTAATGATGGTCTTTTCTGTGATTGGGTGGTTAATGATGGTCTTTTCTGTGATTGGGTGGTTAACAATGGTCTTTTCTGTGATTGGGTGGTTAATGATGGTCTTTTCTGTGATTGGGTGATTAATGATTGTCTTTTCTGTGATTGGTTGGTTAATGATTGTCTTTTCTGTGATTGGGTGATTAATGATTGTCTTTTCTGTGATTAGTTGGTTAATAATTGTCTTGTCTTGATTGGTTGGTTAATGATTGTCTTTTCTGTGATTGATTGGTTAATGATTGTCTTTTCTGTGATTGGTTTGCTTATAATTTCCTGTTATGTGAATGTTTGCTTTTACATTTTCATGATTTCAAAGTTAACATTTGTTCTGTTGTTAGTTTATTCTTTTGAAAACAGATGTTTAAATACATGTATATACCTTTTCGGTGATTGTATCTAAAGATGAGGTAGCTTCATCGTAGATAATAATCAGTGGGTCCTTTAAAATCATACGGGCTATAGCTACTCTCTGTTTCTCTCCACCTGTGTTGTAAAAAATTTATATATATATCAGTGGATACATGTGTTGTTAAGAATTATATACATGTATTATCAATTAACAATAACACATTCTACAATCTCAAACTTTTACCTATTAATATTGTAGCCATTAAAATAACATCACAATTTTGACTAACATATCATTATTTCACTATCTAGTGTTTCTAATGTTATAGATATCACTAAGCAACTCTGCAGCCATGTATACACAGTGTTTCTTACGTTATAGATATCACTGAGCAACTCTGCAGTCATGTATATCTAGTGTTTCTTATGTTATAGATATCACTGAGCAACTCTACAGCCATGTATATCTAGTGTTTCTTATGTTATAGATATCACTGAGCAACTCTGCAGCCATGTATATCTAGTGTTTCTTATGTTATAGATATCACTGAGCAACTCTGCAGTCATGTATATCTAGTGTTTCTTATGTTATAGATATCACTGAGCAACTCTACAGCCATGTATATCTAGTGTTTCTTATGTTATAGATATCACTGAGCAACTCTGCAGCCATGTATATCTAGTGTTTCTTATGTTATAGATATCACTGAGCAACTCTGCAGCCATGTAATCCCAGTGTTTCTTATGTTATAGATATCACTAAGCAACTCTGCAGTGTAATCAGTGTTTCTTTATGTTATACACTAAGCAACTGTTTATACAGTGTTTCTTACGTTATAGATATCACTGAGCAACTCTGCAGTCATGTATATCTAGTGTTTCTTATGTTATAGATATCACTGAGCAACTCTGCAGCCATGTAATCCCAGTGTTTCTTATGTTATAGATATTACTGAGCAACTCTGCGGTCATGTATATCTAGTGTTTCTTATGTTATAGATATCACTGAGCAACTCTGCAACCATGTAATCCCAGTGTTTCTTATGTTATAGATATCACTGAACAACTCTGCAGTCATGTATACAGTGTTTCTTACGTTATAGATATCACTGAGCAACTCTGCGGTCATGTATATCTAGTGTTTCTTATGTTATAGATATCACTGAGCAACTCTGCAGCCATGTAATCCCAGTGTTTCTTATGTTATAGATATCACTGAACAACTCTGCAGCCATGTAATCCCAGTGTTTCTTATGTTATAGATATCACTAAGCAACTCTGCAGCCATGTATATCTAGTGTTTCTTATGTTATAGATATCACTAAGCAACTCTGCAGCCATGTATATCTAGTGTTTCTTATGTTATAGATATCATTGAGCAACTCTGCAGCCATGTATATCTAGTGTTTCTTATGTTATAGATATCATTGAGCAACTCTGCAGCCATGTATATCTAGTGTTTCTTATTTTACAGCCATGTATACCCAGTGTTTTTTATGTTATAGATATCATTAAGCAAGTCACTGATATCCCTGTCTGCTGGGAATACAATTTCTGTAAATCACATGTATTTCATGGCCACTTTATTTTGTGTACCTTTTCTTACATGCTTGTGTGTATCTACCTACATTACTGTCATCACCTAAACTTGTCACCACCTGTATATCTACCTAAATTATTTTCACCACCTGTTTATCTACCTACATTACTGTCACAACCTGTAACTTTACATCTACCTGTAACCACCTGTATATCTACCTTAATTATTGTCACCACCTGTAAATTTACCTACATTACTGTCACAACCTGTAACTTTACATCTACCTGTAACCACCTGTATATCTACCTAAATTATTGTCACCACCTGTATATTTACCTACATTACAGTCACAACCTGTAACTTTACATCTACCTGTAACCACCTGTATATCTACCTAAATTATTGTCAACACCTGTATATTTACCTACATTACAGTCACAACCTGTAACTTTACATCTACCTGTAACCACCTGTATATCTACCTTAATTATTGTCACCACCTGTATATTTACCTACATTACTGTCACAACCTGTAACTTTACATCTACCTGTAACCACCTGTATATCTACCTTAATTATTGTCACCACCTGTATATTTACCTACATTACAGTCACAACCTGTAACTTTACATCTACCTGTAACCACCTGTATATCTACCTAAATTATTGTCACCACCTGTATATCTACCTACATTACAGTCACAACCTGTAACTTTACATCTACCTGTAACCACCTGTATATCTACCTTAATTATTGTCACCACCTGTATATTTACCTACATTACTGTCACAACCTGTAACTTTACATCTACCTGTAACCACCTGTATATCTACCTTAATTATTGTCACCACCTGTATATTTACCTACATTACAGTCACAACCTGTAACTTTACATCTACCTGTAACCACCTGTATATCTACCTTAATTATTGTCACCACCTGTATATCTACCTACATTACAGTCACAACCTGTAACTTTACATCTACCTGTAACCACCTGTATATCTACCTTAATTATTGTCACCACTTGTATATTTACCTACATTACTGTCACAACCTGTAACTGTACATCTACCTGTAACCACCTGTATATCTACCTTAATTATTGTCACCACTTGTATATTTACCTACATTACAGTCACAACCTGTAACTTTACATCTACCTGTAACCACCTGTATATCTACCTTAATTATTGTCACCACTTGTATATTTACCTACATTACAGTCACAACCTGTAACTTTACATCTACCTGTAACCACCTGTATATCTACCTTAATTATTGTCACCACCTGTATATCTACCTACATTACAGTCACAACCCACCAACTTTACAACTACCTGTAACTGTCCACCTGTATATCTATACCTTAATTATTGTCACCACTATGTATATATACCTATATTACAGTCACAACCTGTAACTTTACATCTACCTGTAACCATCTGTATATCTACCTTAATTATTGTCACCACTTGTATATTTACCTACATTACTGTCACAACCTGTAACTTTACATCTACCTGTCACCACCTGTATATCTACCTAAATTATTGTCACCTATACCTGTATATCTAAGTACACTGTCATTCTGCATACCTACCATCCACCACTTGTATAACTACCTACATTACTGTCACCACTTTTACATATATATATACATATATATATATACACCTGTCACCACCTGTATATCTACCTACATTATTGTTACCAACTGTATATCTACCTATCACTGCCTATATATCTACCTACATTACCCTTACCACATGTATATTTATCTATTGCCACTTATATATCTACCTACATTACTGTCATACACATCTGTCACCACCTGTATATCTACCTACATTACTGTTACCAACTGTATATCTACCTATCACTGCCTATATATCTACCTACATTACCCTCACCACCTGTATATTTACCTATTGCCACTTATATATCTACCTACATTACTGTCACCACCTGTACATCTACCTTCATTACTGCCACTGCCTTTACCCAGATATTACCTGATAACATCACACCTCTCTCTCCCACCTCTTTGTCCATGTTATTGAGGATGTAGGAGGGAAGTTCTGCCATTTTTGCAGCATCCATTATTTCCTGTTCTGACTTGGTAAAGTCGCCATAATGTAGATTATAGAACACACTATTGTTAAATAGCATGCATTCCTGAAACCAAGAGTATAAATGATTGAACTGAATGAAATGTGGAACTGTGCAATATAGAGTATGGTGGTAATATATTACTGTCAAAATGACTAAACTGTGGAATTCTGTAATACAGTATTTGGGGTAATATATTACTGTCAAAATGACTGAACTGTAGAACTCTGTAATACAGTATTTGGGGTAATATATTACTGTCAAAATGACTAAACTGTGGAACTCTGTAATACAGTATTTGGGGTAATACATTACTGTCAAAATGACTGAACTGTAGAACCCTGTAATACAGTATTTGGTGATAATATATTACTGTCAAAATGACTGTACTGTGGAACTGTGCAATATAGAGTATGGTGGTAATATATTACTGTCAAAATGACTGAATTGTGGAACTCTGTAATACAGTATTTGGTGATAATATATTACTGTCAAAATGACTGAACTGTGGAACTCTGTAATACAGTATTTGGTGATAATATATTACTGTCAAAATGACTGTACTGTGGAACTGTGCAATATAGAGTATGGTGGTAATATATTACTGTCAAAATGACTGAATTGTGGAACTCTGTAATACAGTATTTGGTGATAATATATTACTGTCAAAATGACTGAACTGTAGAACTCTGTAATACAGTATTTGGGGTAATATATTACTGTCAAAATTACTGAACTGTAGAACTCTGTAATACAGTATTTGGGGTAATATATTACTGTCAAAATGACTAAACTGTGGAACTCTGTAATACAGTATTTGGGGTAATATATTACTGTCAAAATGACTGAACTGTGGAACTCTGTAATACAGTATTTGGGGTAATATATTACTGTCAAAATGACTAAACTGTGGAACTCTGTAATACAGTATTTGGGGTAATAAATTACTGTCAAAATGACTAAACTGTGGAACTCTGTAATACAGTATTTGGGGTAATATATTACTGTCAAAATGACTGAACTGTGGAACTCTGTAATACAGTATTTGGTGATAATATATTACTGTCAAAATGACTGAACTGTGGAACTGTGCAATACAGAGCATGGTGGTAATATATTACTGTTAAGTAACAGAAAATGAGTAAATTAATTCCTGAGCTATGTTATACAAGATCTGATGGTATATATAATTATCAAACTGAGTGCCTCTCAAACACAACAGTAATAACAAATCTTTGTCTAAGGTTTAACGATAGCTGGTCGCTACCCTGCCAAGTTATAGTAATAACAAATCTTTGTCTAAGGTTTAACGATAGCTGGTCACTACCCTGCCAAGTTATAGTAATAACAAATCTTTGTCTAAGGTTTAACGATAGCTGGTCGCTACCCTGCCAAGTTATAGTAATAACAAATCTTTGTCTAAGGTTTAACGATAGCTGGTCGCTACCCTGCCAAGTTATAGTAATAACAAATCTTTGTCTTAGGTTTACGATAGCTGGTCACTACCCTGCCAAGTTATAGTAATAACAAATCTTTGTCTAAGGTTTAACGATAGCTGGTCGCTACCCTGCCAAGTTATATGGATTTTACTTTAGCATATGTACATGATTGGCATATTATACTACTAACACATCAAGGGGACCACGACTTGCTCAAATAAAAAATAAATCGACGATCACATCAGTTTAAAAGCTTTGGAAGCTGGCATAAAATGATCCTCTAAAGAGATAGCACAAACAGTATAATTAAAGGGTACACCTACAGAGCTTGAAATTAACATTTTCACAGCTAGTGGCATAAAATATACCTGCCCAACCAAACTTCTACTAGCCCACAAATAACTGAAAAGAAATAATTTGATGACATATATGGATAAAGAATAACCAACTATAACAGGTGGGGATGAGATAGGATATTTTCAGTTTGTATTAAAGATGAGATTTAGGTATGTGAAACAATTATTGACAAGAGCACTTACATTCTGTCTTTATCATTTCTTTTACTGGACAATGGGGTCAGTTCAGACAAGAAATCTACTGGCCCATCCTATTATTTACTGGCCATTGGCCAGCAGACCGGTGCTGATTTTGAGCACTTACATATTTACATACCTGAGGCACAACACCGATAACTTTACGGACACTGTCTAGATCAACATTCTGTAACTTTTGTCCATTGATAGAAATACTACCCATCTCAGGATCCAAAAATCTATATAACAGTCGGACAATGGTGGACTTCCTAAAAATAAGGTAGAAAATACAGAGATTAAAGGATGTAGTCATTTCTTCATGTTACAAACATTTTCCTATCAATCCAAATATGTATAGCAGAATGTAAACAAATATAATTCTTAAATCCAGATTATGATGACAAAGTTAAGATGACAGCTCTTTGTTTTATCTTATTCACTCCTTAAGACACATGTGGACTGGCCTCAATCATTGATTTACAGAAGAGTTCATTGTTTTTCAAGGGTTGACAAGTTAATGATTTTTTTGTTTTGTTTTATTTATTTGTGTATGTAATGTCAGCAGGATTGTAACAATGGAGAAGGGAACCTGGTTACAATGTACCCAGAAAGATACCCCACTGACTTTTCCCTAGAAAACTGGCAAACTTTCTCTTACAATCAGCTTGGGTTCTATCAGGATGCAAAGCTGCACTAACTAGAGGTGAGAGACTTCATGATTTAAAACGTGATGCTCTGACCACTCAACCAAGGAATTCAAACCAGTGCTGACTTGAACAGAGACTTCAGGGTTAAATGCGTGATGCTCTGACCACTCAACCAAGGAATTCAAACTAGTGCTGACTTACTTCATGGTTATATAAGTGATGTTCTGACCCCTCAGCCACAGAACTCAGACCCGCACTAATTAGAGGTGAGAGACTTCATGGTTTAAGCTTGATGTTCTGACCCCTCGGCCACAGAACTCACACCCGCACTAATTAGAGGTGAGAGACTTCATGGTTATATGGGTGATGTTCTGACCACTTGGCCACAGAACTCACACCCGCACTAATTAGAGGTGAGAAAATTCATGATTATATGGTTGATGTTCTGACCACTTGGCCACAGAACTCACACCCGCACTAATTAGAGGTGAGAGACTTCATGGTTTAAAGCTTAATGTTCTGACCACTTGGCCAACAGAACTCAAACCCACTCTGACTAGAGGTGAGAGACTTCATGGTTTAAAGCTTGATTTTCTGACCACTTGGCCACAGAACTCACATCCGCTCTAACTAGAGGTGAGAGACTTCATGGTTTAAAGCTTGATGTTCTGACCACTTGGCCACAGAACTCACATCCGCTCTAACTAGAGGTGAGAGACTTCATGGTTTAAAGCTTGATGTTCTGACCACTTGGCCACAGAACTCACATCCGCTCTAACTAGAGGTGAGAGACTTCATGGTTTAAAGCTTGATGTTCTGACCACTTGGCCACAGAACTCACATCCGCTCTAACTAGAGGTGAGAGACTTCATGGTTTAAAGGGTGATGTTTTGACCACTTGACCACAGAACTCAAACCCACTCTAACTAGAGGTGAGAGACTTCATGGTTTAAAGCTTGATGTTCTGACCACTTGGCCACAGAACTCACATCCGCTCTAACTAGAGGTGAGAAACTTCATGGTTTAAAGCTTGATGTTCTGACCACTTGGCCACAGAACTCACATCCGCTCTAACTAGAGGTGAGAGACTTCATGGTTTAAAGCTTGATGTTTTGACCACTTGGCCACAGAACTCACATCCGCTCTAACTAGAGGTGAGAGACTTCATGATTTAAAGGGTGATGATCTAACCTCATATCAATCATATGTACTGTAGGAATAGGACACAAACTGATTTATCAGGGTACCCTTTAAATTCTATAAATCAATTAAGCATGTTACAGACATGTTAACTATACCGATTTCAGCGGAAGTCTACTGCTTTTTAGACCAATCTCCGGCCTACCGCTTTTATGTTCCAAACTTCCGATTTCTTTACATTTCTATCAATTAACCAAAGCACAGTAATTTTCTGAGTTTATTTCATGCATTGTTTTGACAATACCCAGGCCCCGGCGATATACAGACTAACTGCTTGATAAGTACTACTCGTCAAGCCTGCAATTAATACTATCCCTTGTGAGACCCTGATCACCATCCATGGACGACAATCATTTCATTAGATTTAAATCTTGGTAAACTTCTCCATGTGTTGATATGTCAGAGGAAGAACAGATGATATGAGGCCGCTTATATCACAAAATGACACCTATGATTGCATCTCATATTATTGAAAACTAAAGTTCCACACCCCAATAACACTTAAAAAATGTTAACTAATACTAATAAAATATGAGCTAATACTAATAGTTGTAATTTAAACCCAAAAGAATGAGAGAATGAGTATTACATGGTTTGAAAACAATTAATTGCCGCTTATATCAGTGAGGAAAAATAGTTTATCAACTATAAATTTGTCTTGAAAGTATTTAATGCAGTGGATAAAAGCAACGTACATATATTTTAATGCAATTGAACATTTGGCAGAATTTTGCTTAGGTCAGAAAATGTTTATTGCAAGTTCCTAATCTGTCTATATATATGTACTTGTCATGACTATTTAACCAAACTACATTGTAACACTTTACATTTTTTAGCCTACTTTTTTTAATTATTGATTAATTTGAAAAATGTATACAAGAAAAAAAATCATATAAGGACCTCTTACCTGTAATAATAATTATGATAATAACTAAACAATTAAGATGTAAGATTTTTAATTTTGGCTGATCAAAATTTGAACTAAACATTTTCAGGGCTAACACTGTTTGATCATTAAACTTTTGAAGAAATATAGTCACCGAAATACTGCGAAAAATCCTGTGCACAATGCTACTGCTTCTGAGGTGTGAATCTACCTCTTTTTGATCATCAGAGGTTAACATGTCTGAAAATAATTTACATGTACAAGTGCCAAAGTATTTGTACAAGTGCTGAAATTACTTGCTTCTGATATTAATTGATGCCGAAATAACTTGAATTCCGATTTGTCATCCATTCCCTTTTACACTCCGATGTCAATATCTCTGACCTCAAATTTCTTGTGAGAATCTCCACTGATGACATTCTGCACCGCAAGTACATTTTGGAGCTGTACAACCAATTATACTATGTCTTTTATAAGGCATATAGGTCCCACTAATCAAAATGAGTTTTGCATCCATTGTTAGAAACAAGTAAACTAAATCGGAAGACAGACAATTACCAAGAAATCTAGATTTAAAATAAAAAAAAAAAAAAAAAAAAAAAATGGAATTTCAAGTTGAAAGTCAGAAAACGGCCTAGAACAAACCGGATTTCTGATTTAAATCAGAAAAAAATCATGTCTAATTTATATAGTTACCCTGATCCACTGGCCCCTACAATTCCAACAGTCTTCCCTGAGGGTACAGAAAAACTCAAGCCATTTAAAATTTTCTTTCCTGGTTCATATCCAAACACCACATTATCAAAATTGATACTGGAGTCTGTGGCTGTGACCTGTAAATTTGGTGCTCCTTCTGAACTCTGAAAAAAAACTCTGACCAGTCATCAGCTTCTAAAATAAACTGACCAATCATCAGCTGTCCAAAATACATTGACCAGTCATAAGCTGTCCAAAATACACTGACCAGTCATCAGCTGTCTAAAATACACTGACCAGTTACCATATGGCTAAAACACACTGACCAGTCATCAAATGTCCAAAATAGACTGAGCAGTCTGTGCTGTGCAAAATAATTGACAAGTCATCAGTTATCCAAAATACACTGACCAGTCACCAGCTGTCCAAAATACACTGATATGTTATGTTAGACTGGCCTCTATAGCAATACAGGCAGGTGCTCTTTATAAAGAGGTGGCCTTAAATGCAAGTTAGTCATTAGTTTCTAAAAATGGTCAATAATTAATTCAATTCATTATAATTGAAATTAATAAATTTCCGACGATTTCATTGGTGAACAATCAAGAAAACATTCGAGTGATACATCAATGACATGAACAGTAATTAAGCCATGCCCCCAGAAGGCATTACTTTTTGTTTACATGTCGGCCATTTGCAATACACAAATATGTTCTGTCATGCAAGATAAAAACAGGTCATCATAGTAAAAGTGGTCATAAGTTACAGTCGTGAACGCACCACACAACAGAAAAATCTATTAGTAACACCCTGTCTTCCATTTCAACTTGTAATTTTGAATCAGCCCCAAGTTCAAGTACATTAGCACGGGTTTTAAATTCAAGTACAGTCAGGCCTATTCCTACTGTATCGCTACTGTAGTTAGGCCTACTTGTACTGCAAAGGGCAATACAAAGCAATGGATATATTAATACTCTCTCCATGGGATTTATTTCAAATTCCTCTTTCAATAACTGTAATTTTAACTAAAGCAGCCACACATCAACTTCCCTTCCTAGATTCGTCGTGATGATGACGTAAAAATGACGTAACAGTCTTGTGTTGTTCGCGGTTGTCATAATGATGCAATTAAAGCGCGACAGTTTAACTTGTTTGTTTATATTATTTGGGAAAATCAATTAATAAACACTAAATGTTTAAAATAAATACTGACTTGTTATTGGAACTTGATTATAGACTCTATATATATTTTTTCCATGTCATTAGGAAATGACATGAATGTGAAGACTTTACACACTTTAGTGTAATTCGCAAATTACACAGTGTGCACAGTCTTCATTCAGGTCATATCCTTGTGACACAGAAAAATATAGAATCAATACTTAATTTACTTACAAGTTCTCCAGTCAGATGTAGTACATTAACTTATTCACTCCTAAAGACACATTTGGACTGGACTAAATCATTGATCTACAGAAGAGTAAGTTAATTCTATTTTAATATTTGGTTACTTAATGATATATAATCACATGGTAGTATTTGAAAATATATAAGTCCTATGAATTGTACCTATTCAAATCAGTGATAAAAAATCTACATGATTAAACTAACCTTTATTTCTGTGTTGATTTTCTGTAGACTGAAAACTCTCTTCATATCAGTCAATGCCTGATTAATTTCCCTGTAGGTGGATCCAACAAAATTCAATTGTGTTGACAGCTGGAATAGTAGACCATTAACCATAACCAGATCACCAACAGTTGCAGTCCCTGAAAATAGACAATAACATCATATGTGTAAGATGACATCAGAACATCAGATGTGTAAGATGACAACAGAACATCAGATGTGTAAGATGACAACAGAACATCATATGTGTAAGATGACAACAGAACATCATATGTGTAAGATGACAACAGAACATCAGATGTGTAAGATGACAACAGAACATCATATGTGTAAGATGACAACAGAACATCAGATGTGTAAGATGACAACAGAACATCATATGTGTAAAATTACAATAGAACATCAGATGTGTAAAATTACAACAGAACATCAGATGTGTAAGATGACATCAGAACATCAGATGTGTAAGATGACAACAGAATATCAGATGTGTAAGATGACAACAGAACATCAGATGTGTAAGATGACATTAGAACATCAGATGTGTAAGATGACAACAGAACATCAGATGTGTAAGATGACAACAGAACATCAGATGTGTAAGATGACAACAGAACATCAGATGTGTAAGATGACAACAGAACATCAGATGTGTAAGATGACATTAGAACATCAGATGTGTAAGATGACAACAGAACATCAGATGTGTAAGATGACAACAGAACATCAGATGTGTAAGATGACAACAGAACATCAGATGTGTAAGATGACATCAGAACATCAGATTTGTAAGATAACATCAGAACATCATATGTGTAAAATGACAACAGAACATCATATGTGTAAGATGACAACAGAACATCATGGCCTGGCACCATAAAAATTAAGAAGTACTAAGTCTAAGAATTTTTACTCAACTCTGACTAATCCTGAAATCTGATTGGCTGAGCAGACCAAGTTGAGAATATTCTCAGACTTGAGTAAATTCTCAAGGTTTATGGTGCCGGGCCCATATGTGTAAGATGAGATCAGACCAGAACATCATCAGATGTGTAAGATGACAACAGACCAGGACATCATATGTGTAAGATGACAACAGAACATCATATATGTAAGATGAGATCAGACCAGAACATCATCAGATGTGTGAAATGACAACAGACCAGAACATCAGATGTGTAAGATGACAACAGAACATCAGATGTGTAAGATGACATCAGAACATCAGATGTGTAAGATAACATCAGAACATCATATGTGTAAAATGACAACAGAACATCATATGTGTAAGATGACAACAGAACATCATGGCCTGGCACCATAAAAATTAAGAAGTACTAAGTCTAAGAATTTTACTCAACTCTGACTAATCCTGAAATCTGATTGGCTGAGCAGACCAAGTTGAGAATATTCTCAGACTTGAGTAAATTCTCAAAGTTTATGGTGCCGGGCCCATATGTGTAAGATGAGATCAGACCAGAACATCATCAGATGTGTAAGATGACAACAGACCAGGACATCATATGTGTAAGATGACAACAGAACATAATATATGTAAGATGAGATCAGACCAGAACATCATCAGATGTGTGAAATGACAACAGACCAGAACATCATATGTGTAAGATGACAACATACATTACATACCTGACATTATACAACATATATATAACCATGTGACATTATTTACCTGACATTATACAACAAACATATAACCATGTGACATTATTTACCTGACAATATACAACATACATCCCCATATGACATTATTTACCCGACATTATACAACATACATATAACCATGTGAAATCATTTACCTGACATTATACAACATACATATAACCATGTGACATCATTAACCTGACATTATACAACATACATATAACCATGTGACATCATTTACCTGACATTATACAACAAACATATCAACCATGTGACATTATTTGCCTGACATTATACAACATACATATAACCATGTGAAATCATTTACCTGACATTATACAACATACATATAACCATGTGACATCATTTACCTGACATTATGCAACATACATATAACCATTAGACATTATTTACCTGACATTATGCAACATACATATACATAACATACATATCAACCATGTGACATCATTTATCTGACATTATACAACATACATATAACCATGTGACATTATTTACCTGACATTATACAACATACATATAACCATGTGACATTATTTACCTGACATTATGCAACATACATATAACCATGTGACATTACCATATTTACCTGACATTATATTTTGAGCAGCAAGTACCATCATTGCAGTAAGACCGACACTAAATATAAAGTTTTGACCCCAGTTGAGTAATGCTAGACTTGTCTGTGTCTTCATGTTGGCTTTCTCGTATCTAGCTAACATCTTGTCATATTGATTTGCTTCGTGTAGCTCATTGTTAAAATACTGAAATAGTGAAAAGACAACACAATGGATAGGTGTCTGTTTTTGTGATTTATCTAAAAGTATTTCATGCTTTCAAAGATTTGTTTTATGTGTATACCCATATTTTCAGTCGGATGGCCAAGGACAAAGAAAGATACACAGAAAACCAATCCTCTACTAACAGACAAGCAATCATCACTAACAGACAAGCAATCCTCTACTAACAGACAAGCAATCCTCTACTAACAGATAGCAATAATCTACTAACAGACAAGCAATCCTCTACTAACAGATAGCAATAATCTACTAACAGACAAGCAATCCTCTACTAACAGACAAGCAATCCTCTACTAACAGATAGCAATCCTCTACTAACAGATAGCAATAATCTACTAACAGACAAGTAATCCTCTACTAACAGATAGCAATCCTCTGCTAACAGACAAGTAATCATCACTAACAGACAAACAATCATCTACTAACAGACAAGCAATCCTCTACTAACAGACAAGCAATCATCACTAACAGACAAGCAATCCTCTACTAACAGACAAGCAATCCTCTACTAACAGATAGCAATAATCTACTAACAGACAAGCAATCCTCTACTAACAGATAGCAATAATCTACTAACAGACAAGCAATCCTCTACTAACAGACAAGCAATCCTCTACTAACAGACAAGCAATCCTCTACTAACAGATAGCAATCCTCTACTAACAGATAGCAATAATCTACTAACAGACAAGCAATCCTCTACTAACAGATAGCAATCCTCTGCTAACAGACAAGTAATCATCACTAACAGACAAACAATCATCTACTAACAGACAAGCAATCCTCTACTAACGGACAAGCAATCCTCTACTAACAGACAAGCAATCCTCTACTAACAGATAGCAATCATCTACTAACAGACAAGTAATCCTCTACTAAGAGATAGCAATCCTCTACTAACAGACAAGTAATTCTCTACTAACAGACAAGCAATCCTCTACTAACAGACAAGCAATCCTCTACTAACAGATAGCAATCCTCCACTAACAGACAAGCAATCCTCTACTAACAGACAAGCAATCCTCTACTAACAGACAAGCAATCCTCTACTAACAGATAGCAATCGTCTACTAACAGACAAGTAATCCTCTACTAACAGATAGCAATCCTCTGCTAACAGACAAGTAATCCTCTACTAACAGATAGCAATCCTCTGCTAACAGACAAGCAATCCTCTACTAACAGACAAGCAATCCTCTACTAACAGATAGCAATCATCTACTAACAGATAGCAATCATCTACTACCAGTCAAGTAATCCTCTACAAACAGATAGCAATCCTCTACTAACAGACAAGCAATCCTCTACTAACAGATAGCAATCCTCTACTAACGGATAGCAATCCTCTGCTAACAGACAAGTAATCCTCTACTAACAGATAGCAATCCTCTGCTAACAGACAAGCAATCCTCTACTAACAGACAAGCAATCCTCTACTAACAGATAGCAATCCTCTACTAACAGACAAGTAATTTTCTACTAACAGACAAGCAATCCTCTACTAACAGACAAGCAATCCTCTACTAACAGATAGCAATCCTCTACTAACAGACAAGCAATCCTCTACTAACAGACAAGCAATCCTCTACTAACAGATAGCAATCATCTACTAACAGACAAGTAATCCTCTACTAACAGATAGCAATCATCTACTAACAGACAAGTAATCCTCTACTAACAGATAGCAATCCTCTGGTAACAGACAAGTAATCCTTTACTAACAGACAAGCAATCCTCTACTAACAGATAGCAATCATCTACTAACAGACAAGTAATCCTCTACTAACAGATAGCAATCCTCTACTAACAGACAAGCAATCCTCTACTAACAGACAAGCAATCCTCTACTAACAGACAAGCAATCCTCTACTAACAGACAAGCAATCCTCTAATGACAGACATGTAATCCTCTACTAACAGACAAGCAATCCTCTATTAACAGACAAGCAATCCTCTACTAACAGACAAGCAATCCTCTAATGACAGACATGTAATCGTCTACTAACAGACAAGCAATCCTCTAATGACAGACATGTAATCCTCTACTAACAGACAGGAAATCCTCTACTAACAGACAAGCAATTCTCTACTAACAGACAAGCAATTCTCTACTAACAGACAAACAATCCTCTACTAACAGACAAGCAATCCTCTACTAACAGATAGCAATCCTCTACTTACAGACAAGCAATTTTCTACTAACAGACAAGTAATCCTCTACTAACAGACAAGCAATCCTCTTCTAACAGACAAGTAATCCTCTACTAACAGACAAGTAATCCTCTACTAACAGACAAACAATCCTCTACTAACAGACAAGCAATCCTCTACTAACAGAAAATCAATCCTCTACTAACAGACAAGCAATCCTCTACTAACAGACAAGAAATCCTCTACTAACAGACAAGTAATCATCTACTAACAGACAAGTAATCCTTCACTAACAGACAAGTAATCCTCCACTAACAGACAAGCAATCCTCTACTAACAGACAAGTAATCCTCCACTAACAGACAAGTAATCCTCCACTAACAGACAAGCAATCCTCTACTAACAGACAAGTAATCATCTACTAACAGACAAGTAATCCTCCACTAACAGACAAGCAATCCTCTACTAACAGACAAGTAATTCTCTAATGACAGACAAATTATCCACTACTTACAGACATGCAGTTCTTTACTGGCAGCAAAGTAATCCTCTACTGACAATCAAGTAATCCTCTAGTAACAAAAAGTAATCCTTTACTGACAGACATACAATCCTCTACTGACAGACATAGAATTCTTTAGACAACTAATCCTCTTTTGACAGACAAGTAATCTTCTACTGCCAGACAAGTAATCCTTTACTACCAGACACATAACCCTCTAATGACAGACAAGTATAGAGCCACTGATTTACCG
The DNA here is from genome assembly GCA_030159075.1 of Atrina japonica. NCBI lineage: Eukaryota > Metazoa > Mollusca > Bivalvia > Pterioida > Pinnidae > Atrina > Atrina japonica. The sequence continues at coordinate 825,909 of BROG01000278.1, forward strand.
TGATCACAGAATCGCAGACAGATTCAAGAAATTGGCAATCTGAAACAGAATTTGTGTTTCTGAAAAATCTTTAAAAATTCCAACATGAGGTAGAATTTATTAAGTTGTGTACTAGTGTGCTATTTCCATGTGTTATAAACTTCATTTCTTTGTTTACAATATTTCATCACATAATTTCACACCAATTACTATTTTATCCCATAGATCTATTAGCTAGATAGGCCTACACTGTAGTCTACATTTACATCGAAAGACAATGGCAATCATTTCCATTGTTGTAACATCAGTACTGACTGACATCCAGATTTTTCTTAAACAAAAAAAGCTTTAATTTAATATATATTAAATTAGGTTTTCATAATGTTTAGTTCAATTTCTGAATATATTTACCAATTTGTATAATTCATCATAGTAATAGTTCACAGTTTACAATCCATCCTAACTTTTTACGACATACCGCTCGATTGACAGCTGGTTTTTGTTATCAACACAAACACGTGTTTACACCTTGACGTTTTTGACATCGAGCTACGATGGCTAACGCCACACGTATGTAAAAAGAGGAGACTTGCTCTCCCATTTAAAAAATGAATACATGAGCACGGGGTTGAAAAATATCCATGGGATGGCGATGATTAATTTTGCAAATTCTATCAGAATAGTATAGATTACCCTAGTGTTGATACAATAAATTAAAAGACTATAAAAATAAAATACGTGTACTGTACATGTATGATTGTAGATCTACTTTAAAAGTTTATTTAAAGTAAAAACACCAAACAGAACATCACAGACTTGTTCTAAGTCAGCTGATAAATTTAAGCAAAAATTAGTTATTAGAAATTACAATTTGCAACAGAGCCGGCCTGGCTCAGTCGGTAGTGCACTCAACTCTTGATCGTGAGGTCATGAGTTCGAGGGCAGTCGGTGGCAAGTTGGTTTCCTGTCCTTCAGATGAGAAGTAAACCATGAGGTCCCATGTTGCAGTTGTTGTCGGCACGTTACAGAACCCTCACTGCTCAATGGCCATAAGTGCTGAGCATAAGCCAAAATTTGAAGCCCTTCACCGGCATTTGGTGATGTCTCTATACGAGTGAAAGATTCTTGAGTGGGACATTAAACAACAATAATCAATCAATTTGCAACAAAACCTGTTACCTACATGCATATGAGTATAGGTCTACGACAAGTTACTTATCAAATGTTATAAAATTATAAAAACCTACAGTGCTGCATATACATGTATATGTTTTATTTACCTCCCTATTTAAATCTATCATTAAACTTGTCCGGCGTACTCTTGAAAATATGATTAGGAGTCTGTATTGTTAAATATTTTTCATCTAAAGTATGCCTTTAGTTCTTTTTCTTATGAAAACGGAAAAAACGGAATTCTCATTCTTATTTTTACAACAATATTTACTTTCTACATCTTTTTTGGGGGGCCTTTTATTTGGAAGTGAATCTTTGTTAAATCCATGACCAGGGCTTTCCCGTACAGTCATTCTAACATCTGAATGACAGATCGCAAGTTGAGCGAAACTGCTGATTAGGTGCTATGTATAACCCATAATGAAAGTAGATGCATTTTGAATTATCTGAACTCTCTTGGGAATGTACACTGCAGACATTCTGTAAAAGTTTTCTCGACAAATGTGAAGTCACGTCTACCTGCAAGCACAATGTGGCAATCCAGTTCTAATTTTGAAGATTGTAAATATTTTTCAAATCAAGTTTATGTGTACATGTACTTCTATGGTAAAAATATAAACTAGAATTTGAAAATCTACTTGTCCCATTGGAAAAGTACTTGACGAAAATAACTTGTCCGATAGGAAAATCACTTGGTACTGGACAATCAGGCAAATGTTAACGTTGAACCCTGAACTTTCTTCTGACAAACAAGTAATCCTCTAGTGACAGATAAGTAATCTTCCACTGACAGAAAAGAAGAGACTAGTAATCCTCCACTGACAGACAAGTAATCCTCTACTGACAGAAAAGTAGAGATAAGTAATCCTCTACTAACAAACAAGTAATCCTCTACTGACAGAAAAGTAGAGATAAGTAATCCACCACTGATAGACATGTAGAGACAAGTAATCCAGTAATCCTCTACTGACAGAAAAGTAGAGATAAGTAATCCTGTACTAACAAAAAAGTAGAGACAAGTAATCCTCTACTAACAGACAAGTAATCCTCTACTGACAGAAAAGTAAAGATAAGTAATCCTGTACTAACATAAAAGTAGAGACAAGTAATCCTCCACTGACAGACAAGTAATCCTCTACTGACAGAAAGGTAGAGACAAGTAATCCTCTACTGACAGACAAGTAATCCTCTACTGACAAACAAGTAATCCTCTACTGACAGACAAGTAGAGACAAGTAATCCTCTACTGACAGACAAGTAATCCTCTACTGACTTACTTGATGACCCTTTGATGATTACACATAATACACACTAAAAGTATGATACTTAAACAACTCTGTCATAAAGGTCCCTGACCACATTAGATCACTGTTGTGAATGGCTACTGTTTAAATGACCACTTGTCTTTAATAACAACTTTCAGAAAACCTTGTCTGTTAAATCCTTTTGCAAGTACACAATGTAAATCTAAGGAATATATATGCTTGACAGATTAGTTGTTCTCTCATCACAAATTGTACAATGTACGATCACAAATTGTACGATGTATGATCACAAATTGTACGATGTAAGACCACAAATTGTACAATCACAAAATGTATGATGTACGATCACAAATTGTACGATGTAAGACCACAAATTGCACGATCACAAATCTGAGGATTATAGATTTCAAATCAAAACATTCCTACTCAATGAGTTTATTATTGCTGATGCTAGGAAAACAAAAATTTAGTCATCTGTAATAGCAGTGCATTTTCAGTAGGATTATTGTTGAATCAAAATCAATTTGACAGGGAAACAGAAGAATTTCTTGCCCTTGTAACAGTCTGAGATATAGGCACATTAATTGTCTATTCCAATAACTAGCTTTTGTGGCTTGACGGTTGGTGTTTATGTAGTGAAACTAGTGACACAAAAAAGCTGGTCTTTACAGGGAAGTGGTCTTTATATAGAGGTTGATTTGTACACAAATGGCACTATTGGGGAACAGCAGAAATGGTCTTTGTGACCAGGTGATCTTTATACACAAGTGGTCACTAGAGCAGGTTTTAATGTATTCATGAACTGAAGTTATGCAATAGTGAAGAAGGTCAGGATCTGGATGTGTGACCGCGAGATGTGATGCACTCTTAGACCCCAGTACACATTATATTTGATGGCAGCAAGAGAGCCTGAGATCGGTGAGATGTACAGTTGAAAGGCTTAGTGTAAGCTGTGGACCTCTGGAGGACGCTTACCCTCCCTTTATCATATACAGACACTTTACAGACAGGAAAACAATAGAGATTTTCTTAACCACCTTTCATCATATTCAAACACTATACAAATATACTGACAGGGAAGCAACAGAGATTTTCTTAACCACCTTTCATCATATTCAAACACTATACAAATATACTGACAGGGAAGCAACAGAGAGTTTCTTACCCATCTTTTATCATATTCAGGAGAGTTTCTTAAGCAACAGATTTTTTACCCATCATATTTCAAACACTATACAAATATACTGACAGGGAAGCAACAGAGATTTCTTAACCATCTTTCATCATATTCAAACACTATACAAATATACTGACAGGGAAGCAACAGAGATTTTCTTAACCACCTTTCATCATATTCAAACACTATACAAATATACTGACAGGGAAGCAACAGAGATTTTCTTACCCATCTTTTATCATATTCAAACACTATACAAATATACTGACAGGGAAGCAACAGAGATTTTCTTACCCATCTTTCATCATATTCATTTACTGACAGGGAAGCAACAGAGATTTTCAACCACTATCACAAACACTATATACTGACAGGGAAGCAACAGAGATTTTTTCTACTTACCCATCATATTCAAACACTCATCATATTCAAAGATTTTCACCCATATCATTCAAACACTATACAAATATACTGACAGGGAAGCAACAGAGGTTTTCTTACCCATCTTTTATCATATTCAAACACTATACAAATATACTGACAGGGAAGCAACAGAGATTTTCTTACCCATCTTTTATCATATTCAAACACTATACAAATATACTGACAGGGAAGCAACAGAGATTTTCTTACCCATCTTTTATCATATTCAAACACTATACAAATATACTGACAGGGAAGCAACAGAGGTTTTTCTTACCCATCTTTTATCATATTCAAACACTATACAAATATACTGACAGGGAAGCAACAGAGATTTTCTTAACCACCTTTCATCATATTCAAACACTATACAAATATACTGACAGGGAAGCAACAGAGATTTTCTTACCCATCTTTCATCATATTCAAACACTATACAAATATACTGACAGGGAAGCAACAGAGATTTTCTTACCCATCTTTTATCATATTCAAACACTATACAAATATACTGACAGGGAAGCAACAGAGATTTTCTTAACCACCTTTCATCATATTCAAACACTATACAAATATACAAAGCACTATACATATTCAAACACTATACAAATATACTGACAGGGAAGCAACAGAGGTTTTCTTACCCATCTTTTATCCAAACACTTTTACAAATATTCAAAAGCAACTATTTTCTACCCAATCATATACTATACAGGACAGGAAGCAACAGAGATTTTCTTACCCATCTTTTATCATATTCAAACACTATACAAATATACTGACAGGGAAGCAACAGAGATTTTCTTACCCCCATCTTTTATCATATTCAAACACTATACAAATATACTGACAGGGAAGCAACAGAGATTTTCTTACCCATCTTTTATCATATTCAAACACTATACAAATATACTGACAGGGAAGCAACAGAGATTTTCTTACCCATCTTTTATCATATTCAAACACTATACAAATATACTGACAGGGAAGCAATAGACATTTTCTTACCTTCACTGTTTCGTAATTCAATAGTGAATCAATGGCTTTATTGAAAGAATCATTTTCAGCCTGGTTCATCTGCACACGAAACTTTGTTCTGAAATTAAATTAACTCTATACAGTATAACTGTACAGACACAGAAAGTGTGTGTGCTTGGGGATGATGTTAGGGTGATATTACAATGTTTTGATTAGGTTTTAAGTCTCGCCACAATCTGAATATACACTGTACAAATCAAAGACATACTGTATACTTGATTATTTGCGATCCTGTTTAATTTCCACCATTTTCATCATCAGATGAGAGGTCAAAATTTAAATTAAAGCCAAATTTCAAAGCTAAATAACTGAAGTACAGACACACCTGTTACTGATTGGACTGTGGTGATTTTTAGAGCAAATTTTAACACAGGGTGAATTTGCTTTCTGTTCTGTAACAGGGCAAAAATAACACGGGACAAAAATATTATGGGGCAAAAATAACAAGGATAACAAAGGGCAAAAATAACAAGGATAACAAGGGGTAAAAATAACAAGGATAACAAGGGGCAAAACTAACAAGGATAACAAGGGACAAAAATAACAAGGATAACAAGGGGCAAAAATAACAAGGATAACAAGGGGCAAAAATAACAAGGATAACAAGGGACAAAAATAACAAGGGGCAAAAATAACAAGGATAACAAGGGGCAAAAATAACAAGGGGCAAAAATAACAAGGGGCAAACATTTCCAGGTATACAGTAGTCAAAATAGCTTTTCCTATTTATAGCTCCATGTCATTTAAATCAGCCAATCAAAACACTGGGTATCATCACATGACTGCATTCATCTTGGTGAAGAAACTTGACAGAAGTCATTTATACAGAACAAATGGTATGCTTCCTGAAAAATAAAACACTTGACACGCTAAAAGAAATACCAAAATATTTATGTTAAACCTTTTACTGAGCATTTAAAATGACTTTCCATCTACATCTCGGAAGCCTATTTCCTAATACTAATGTGCTAACTAATACTTCTATCACCAAGAAAAAAGAAGATGGAATTATCTTCATGCTACTGAGAGTATTTGTTCCACATGGACACTCTTCAATCAATTGTTGCTGACTTATAAGAACAAATTATGTCAAAGGAGACAACCTTACCTCCATTGTGTAATAGCTAGTGTATACAAGACATAGGTTCCCACAGTCCCTACTGTTACAGCTGCAAAACTGATCCCAAACTTGTAGCTCTGGAAAAAAATAAAGGTTTAAGTAAACAATTTGTAAACAGATATACATGATTTCACATCTGAGAATAAAGGTATTACAACTGTTTTTCACTCTGAAATCAAGATATTACATCTGTTTCTCACTCTAGAATCAAGATATTACATCTGTTTCTCACTCTAGAATCAAGTTATTACACCAGCTTCATTCTCTGGATTCTGAGTATTAAATCAGTTTCTCACTCTAGAATCAAGGAATTAAACCAGTTTCATTATTTAGAATTAAGGTATTACATCAGTTTCTCACTCTAGAATTAAGGTATTACACCAGTTTCTCACTCTAGAATCAAGGAATTAAACCAGTTTCATTATTTAGAATTAAGGTATTACATCAGTTTCTCACTCTAGAATTAAGGTATTACATCAGTTTCTCACTCTAGAATCAAGGTATTACACCAGTTTCATTATTTAGAATTAAGGTATTACATCAGTTTCTAACTCTAGAATCAACATATTACACCAGTTTCATTATCTAGAATTAAGGTATTACATCAGTTTCTCACTCTAGATTCAAGGTACTACACCAGTTTCATACCATAGAATCAAGGTATCACACTAATTTCATACTCTAGAATCAAGGTATTACACCTATTTCTTACTCTAGAATCAAGGTATTACACCTGCTTGTCACTTTAGAATCAAGGTATTACACCTGTTTCTTACTCTAGAATCAAGGTACTAGACATGTCTCTTTCTATAGAATCAAGGTATTACACCTGTTTGTCACTCCAGAATCAAGGTATTACACCTGCTTGTCAATCTAGAATCAAGGTATTTCACCAATTTCATACTCTAGAATCAAGGTATTACACCTATTTCTTACTCTAGAATCAAGGTATTACACCTGTTTGTCACTCTAGAATCAAGGTATTACACCTGCTTGTCAATCTAGAATCAAGGTATTACACCAATATCATACAATTCCATGGTATCACACCTGTTTCTTATTTCAGAATCAAGGTATTACACCCGTTTCTCATTTAAGAATAAATTTTTACTTACATATATGAGAGACTTTAAAGTATGGATGTGTACTTACAATCTGCATGTGTACTTACCAGTATGGAGGCTACAAACACAACCTCAGTATGGATGTGTACTTATAATCTGCATGTGTACTTACCAGTATGGAGGCTACAAACACAACCTCAGTATGGATGTGTACTTATAATCTGCATGTGTACTTACCAGTATGGAGGCTACAAACACAACCTCAGTATGGATGTGTACTTATAATCTACATGTGTACTTACCAGTATGGAGGCTACAAACACAACCTCAGTATGGATGTGTACTTACAATCTGCATGTGTACTTACCAGTATGGAGGCTACAAACACAACCTCAAGAAGAGATGGAAATATGTTCATAACCATAAGTCGCAGCATGGTTTCCATACCTCTGTCAAGATAAAAAGAAATAAAATCAATTCCTCTATTAATTGTTAAAGTCAATACTTTAGTATAATAAATCCTTTACTCTCAGTTTGTACTAAATAACAAACTGAGATAATAACCTGAGATCAAATTATATATCGTAGACCTGCTTGGTTGCTGGTTATTTTAGACTTTGACAACAAAAATCACAATCAATGTGTCTTAAATTCGCCCTTAATAACCATAGTCTCATGTATTGCAATGTTGTCGGTGTTTCAATTATTTTGCTTTAAAATTTAAAAAATGCACCCTCTCATTTAAGTGGCCACATGAGTCACATTGATATAATTGTTCATACCTAGTGCCTGATCCACAAAACTCAAAATTATATAATTGTTCATACCTAGTGCCTGGCCACAAAACTCACAATTATATACTTGTTCATACCTAGTGCCTGGCCACAAAACTCACAGTTATATACTTGTTCATACCTATGCCTGGCTACAAAACTCACAGTTATATAATTGTTCATACCTAGTGCCTAGCCACAAAACTCACAATTCATACTTGTTCATACCTAGTGCCTAGCCACAAAACTCACAATTATAATACTTGTTCATACCTAGTGCCTGGCCACAAAACTCACAAATATACTTGTTCATACCTAATGGCCACAAAACTCACAATTATATAATTGTTCATACCTAGTGCCTGGCCACAAAACTCACAATATATTTGTTATACCTAGTGCCTAGCCACAAAACTCACAATTATATACTTGTTCATACCTAGTGCCTGGCCACAAAACTCACAATTAATACTTGTTCATACCTAGTGCCTGGCCACAAAACTCACAATTATATACTTGTTCATACCTAGTGCCTGGCCACAAAACTCACAATTATATACTTGTTCATATCTAGTGCCTGGCCACAAAACTCACAATTATATACTTGTTCAATCTAGTGCCTGCCACAAAACTCACAATTTATATACTTGTTCATACCTATGCCTGGCCACAAAAACTCACAATTATATACTTGTTCAACCTAGTGCCTGGCCACAAAACTCACAATTATATACTTGTTCATATCTTGCCTGGCCACAAAACTCACAATTATTAACTTGTTCATACCTAGTGCCTGGCCACAAAACTCACAATTATATACTTGTTCATACCTAGTGCCTGGCCACAAAACTCACAGTTATATACTTGTTCATACCTAGTGCCTGGCCACAAAACTCACAATTATATACTTGTTCATATCTAGTGCCTGGCCACAAAACTCACAATTATATACTTGTTCATACCTAGTGCCTGGCCACAAAACTCACAATTATATACTTGTTCATACCTAGTGCCTGGCCACAAAACTCACACAATATATACTTGTTCATACCTAGTGCCTGGCCACAAAACTCACAGTTATATACTTGTTCATACCTAGTGCCTGGCCACAAAACTCACAATTATATACTTGTTCATATCTAGTGCCTGGCCACAAAACTCACAATTATATACTTGTTCATACCTAGTGCCTGGCCACAAAACTCACAATTATATACTTGTTCATACCTAGTGCCTGGCCACAAAACTCACAATTATATACTTGTTCATACCTAGTGCCTGGCCACAAAACTCACAGTTATATACTTGTTCATACCTAGTGCCTGGCCACAAAACTCACAGTTATATACTTGTTCATACCTAGTGCCTAGCCACAAAACTCACAATTATATACTTGTTCATACCTAGTGCATGGCCACAAAACTCACAATTATATACTTGTTCATATCTAGTGCCTGGCCACAAAACTCACAGTTATATACTTGTTCATACCTAGTGCATGGCCACAAAACTCACAATTATATACTTGTTCATATCTAGTGCCTGGCCACAAAACTCACAGTTATATACTTGTTCATACCTAGTGCATGGCCACAAAACTCACAATTATATACTTGTTCATATCTAGTGCCTGGCCACAAAACTCACAGTTATATACTTGTTCATACCTAGTGCATGACCACAAAACTCACAATTATATACTTGTTCATACCTAGTGCCTAGCCACAAAACTCACAATTATATACTTGTTCATACCTAGTGCCTGGCCACAAAACTCACAATTATATACTTGTTCATACCTAGTGCCTAGCCACAAAACTCACAATTATATAATTGTTCATACCTAGTGCCTAGCCACAAAACTCACAGTTATATACTTGTTCATACCTAGTGCCTAGCCACAAAACTCACAATTATATACTTGTTCATACCTAGTGCCTAGCCACAAAACTCACAATTATATAATTGTTCATACCTAGTGCCTGGCCACAAAACTCACAATTATATACTTGTTCATACCTAGTGCCTAGCCACAAAACTCACAATTATATACTTGTTCATACCTAGTGCCTGGCCACAAAACTCACAATTATATACTTGTTCATACCTTGTGCCTGGCCACAAAACTCACAATTATATACTTGTTCATACCTAGTGCCTGGCCACAAAAATCACATTTACAGGTGACTCTCAATACCTCGAAGTCCATGGTACCACAGAAAAACTTTGAGGTTTCAAGAGTGTGACGTTTCGAGAGTTCCGGAATTGGACATTTCGCCTGATATAGGTTCCTAATACAACACAAAATCAAGAATTTTGTTTTCGTAATTCGTATGAATTTTGTTATAAACAATCCCCTACCAAATTTTCAAAAATAAAAAAAACCTGTAAATACGTTATTATGTATCCGATTTGGATAAAAGCGGTCGTCGACATATAAGGTGTATAATGTTGCCATAGCATTCACTACTACCTCAGTAATCCACAGTACCGATCTAAAAGTTAAACAACCACTTGACTTGGCTGTGACACTTGTACTCAACATTGTAGTTTATGACGCATCTTTATACAGTTCTTCTGTTTTGATAGCTCTTAATTAATTAACATTCCTGTCAATCACTTCTCGATTAGGTCAGGGACTAATTGTCACCCGGTTATCAAAACACCTATTGTTTAATCTTCCAGGTAAGGATCCTGGTGTCGTTCTGGCTTACAGCACTGACTTTTAATGAATTCACCGGTAATTACTCAACTTAAGATATTTTGAGAATGAAATATGAATATACAGTGCAACTTCCGAAAACTGATCCTTTAAAAACCAATCAGTTCCTGATACCGATCATGTTGACGAAGTCCGGATTTTCGTTAATTATTTTATAGTAAAAAAAAAAATTCTAAAAACTGATCCCTCTAAATTCCAGACACCAGACAAATTTTCACAGCGAAATCATGTTAATGTACTCAAAATTCCCTCTGAATACCAACCTTATGTGGCAACTTCCCTACGCTGTTCAACTGTGACAGAGATCATTAACACATGCATGACTTCACAACTGTATATTCCCATGTACCAAGTAATTTGCCTCAGGTTATTTCACTGACCAGAATTACTGACTATCGGTCAACTTCCAAAAACCAAACACTCTGAAAACCGGACAAAATTAACGGTCTAAAGGAAGATTGGTTTTCGGAAGTTGCACTGCATAAAATGGGACTGCGAATTGACTTCGAGGTTTCAAGAACTTCGAGATTTCGATGTTCGAGAGATCAAGAGTTAATTTACTTAATTTATGAAGGAAAAAAATCGGGACCTGTACAAAACTTCGAGGTTTTGAGAACTTCAAGGTTTCGATTTTCGAGCCATCGAGAGTCAACCGTATATACTTGTTCATACCTAGTGCCTGGCCACACAAATAACAAATCATATACTTGTTCATACCTCGTGCCTCTATCTATTGCTTTACATATTTCTCCAGTTTTTCTGTTTAAATGGAATTTCAGCTCTAGTGAGTGAAGATGAAGAAACACATTTCTTGCAACCTGTCGCATTGAGCTTTGTGCCACTTTGCTAAATACAGCATTTCTCAGCTCTCCAAAACCTGCCGATCCAGCGCGAGCCAATCCATCTGTATAGAAGAAGACATTTAACACTTTATCCACACTGTAAACATATTTATATAATATTCTTCTCTTACATAATATGGCTACGCTATAAAAATGAAAGACATATATCTCCACAAAATCATTAAAGTTGTCTCTGAGTTCATGAGAAGATCCTAATTAGTGGTAGCATCCTAGCATGAGATTACCAGAATTTTAACTTTTTCTTTTTGAATGGTGTTTTTGCCACGCTTAACAATTTTTCAGTTATATGTTGGCAGCCAGTTTGTAATGGTGGAGATGAGAACCCATTTACAATATATCTGGGAAGAGAACCATCTGCAAGTAAACTATCAAATTTTCTCACAATATTAGAGTAATTCCAGCGGGTCTCGAACCTACACTGACAAGACGTGAGAGACTTCAAGATCTAAAGCGTGATGCTCTTAACACTCAGCCATGAAGACCCCTGGATTTTAATTGAATTATTTACTGTCTATTTCAGCTTGTCAATTTAAAATTGGAACATCTGAAAATAGAATGTGATGGAAATCAGATAATGAATAAATTAGCTACTCTGAATTACATTTCATAAAATAAAATAATTTGAGTACACCATTCAAAATGTTATACTTACAGCCAATCAAAAGAGTTGTTGCACTTGTGATCACTGTTGAGGGAGCATCACTCATGTTTAACCAATTGTTAGGCTCATTTAAAAAGTCCACTGCATATTTAAATATAAATGGGACAGCTACATTGAGACCCTAGAAAAGTTAAAGATATTCTATATCAGAAATGAAATAGATTACAGTGAAACTTGAAAATAAAGACCCCTTTAGGGACACATCAAAACCAGTCTTTATAGGGAGGTGGTCTTTATATAGAGGTTGATTTGTGTACAAATGGTACTACTGGGACAGCAAAAACTGGTCTTTATGACTAGGTGGTCTTTATATACAGAGGCTTGCTAAAGCAAGTTTAACTGTAGGTGAAAATTAAAAAATGATCTTGACTGAAAAGTGCAAATAACAGACATATAATACTTTTGTACATTATTGTTATACATTGGTACAACATAGAAACTATACTTACAATCTATGTCAAAGTCAAAGAAGAGATGGGGAGGGGCATTTGATAGAGACGTGGCTTCTGATAAAGAATATATGGTATATCATTAGTGTAATTTCTTCTGAGATATCGCAGGTTGAAGTTACTTTAACTCAAACATGTAGAACATACATGTATATATCATTTTCATACCTTAGTAATTTAAAATTTGAGAAAGAAATCATCTATAACATAGAATAAAATATTCACAGAATAAATTGCAATAAATTGATCATGTTAACTCGTTCACCCTTAAAGACACATTTGAACTGGCCTATGTCAATGATTTACAGAAGAGTCCATTATCTTTCAGGGTTTGATATGTTAACACAAAGATGTTCACCTTGGAGGCAGCTAGGAGTGAAACTGCACTGACAACTCGAACTTTGATTCCAAAATTGTCTTTTGGCCAGATGAATCTACTAAGTTTACTGATGATTTCTTTCGTTGATACGTCATCTGCATTTATTCCTCTTGAACCAGTTACAAATGTACGAGATCCAACAATAGCGGAGCTGTATACCCTTGATTCATTCTGAAGAGATTGCAGTAAAAAATATGTCACTGACTTTCTGTATCTGAATTCCTCTTTAAAAATCCATATTAAATTCTAATTATTTGAGTAAAACATCATCTCACCATCTCATATACATCTTTTTTTCTTTACCTGTAATTAAGGCTTACCTGTACATATGGCCCCAATACAAATAAAGACAGTACAATTTATTCCTAATTAAAAGAACAATTTCTTAATTAAGGAAATTGAGCAATGAACATGTAATAAACAATAATTTTAGATACGAAGAGGACAAAAAAAACAATATTTCTGACAGGGGATTCACCAATATCTAGGCCTGTCAGTTTTTGTATACCAGTCACATGGTATCTAAACCCTATTCAGATGCCTGCACACCTTACATTAGCACTTTAATGACAGAAATCATAAGCTTATGCTGGGACCTAACCTTCATCAATGGCCAAATTACTGTGTTGAGAATATTAGTTCACTTGAAAAATTAGTCACTGATTGATCATTTGGATTTGATAATGTCAATATTGATTTATTGCCAAGAGTAGTGAAATGATATTTTTTATGTTTCGTATTTGAAACAAGCAATTCTAGACACTGAAAAATGTGTCAATTTACTACAAAATGTGTAAACAGTAAAAATTTCAATGAATGTATCAAATGTCGTCAACAACACTGACGTCATATCAAAACAAGCAGTGAAATGTACAGTCTGTTTACTTTTCATTAAAAAAGGAGTTTAGTCAGTTTTTGCAATGATACATTTACAACCCCATGCCAGTCTTCTGTCATATATCCCAGAGTTTGTAATTAACATACGACCTATTTATATGTATGTATAAATCTGAAAGAATAATGGGTGTTGTTTTACCAAAACATGCTATTGTCCTAAGTGTACAGTATACTATACATCATATATTAGTTATTATATTTATACAACTATAATAGATAAAACCTACAGCTTACAACTACAATATATAAATCCTATAGCTAACAACTACAATATATAAAGCCTAAAGCTAACAACTACAATATATAAAACCTTTAGATAACAACTACAATATATAAATCCTATAGCTAACAACTACAATATATAAAGCCTATAGCTAACAACTACAATATATAATTCCTATAGCTAACAACTATAATATATAAAGCATATAGCTAACAACTACAATATATAAATCCTATAGCTAACAACTACAATATATAAATCCTATAGCTAAGAACTACAATATATAAAGCCTATAGCTAACAACTACAATATATAAAGCCTAACAACTACAATATATAAAGTGTAACAACTACAATATATAAAGTGTAACAACTACAATATATATAGTGTAACAACTACAATATATAAAGTGTAACAACTACAATATATATAGTGTAACAACTACAATATATAAAGTGTAACAACTACAATATATAAAGTGTAACAACTACAATATATAAAGTGTAACAACTACAATATATAAAGTGTAACAACTACAATATATATAGTGTAACAACTACAATATATAAAGTGTAACAACTACAATATATAAAGTGTGTAACAACTACAATATATAAAGTGTAACAACTACAATATATATAGTGTAACAACTGCAATATATAAAGTGTAACAACTACAATATATAAAGTGTAACAACTACAATATATATATAAGTGTAACAACTACAATATATATAGTGTAACAACTGCAATATATAAAGTGTAACAACTACAATATATAAAGCCTAACAACTACAATATATATAGTGTAACAACTACAACTATATAAAGTGTGTAACAACTATATAAAGCCTAACAACTATATATAGTGTAACAACTGCAATATATAAAAAGTGTAACAACTACAATATATAATATCTACAATATATAAAGCCTAACAACTACAATATATAAAGTGTAACAACTACAATATATAAAGTGTAACAACTACAATATATAAAGTGTAACAACTACAATATATAAAGCCTAACAACTACAATATATATAGTGTAACAACTACAATATATAAAGTGTAACAACTACAATATATAAAGCGTAACAACTACAATATATTGTATATAAATTGTGATAACAAATCTCTGATACCTCTCCATAACTACGACTGTGTCTTAAAATACTATTATCTTTCCTGTATCTGCATGTGTGGTCTCTTTTCTGTAAAACATTAGAAAAGCTTATGTTAAAATAACTGTTGATTAAGTTGTGATTCAATTACTACATAATTACTATGATGTCATCAAATATTTTAGATGAATGGATATGATGTCATCAAATATTCTGTATGAATGGAATTCCATTAACAAAAGTAGTTCCAGCAGAATTTCTATATTAAACTACAGTGTTATGTATTGCACAGGCATATTGAACTCTGTATTGTGTATGATTACACATGTATGTAATAAATACTTATACATACATAATGAAGCACAGTGGAAAAGGTTTACAAAAGAGCTCTGCCTAGACATAAGAAGTCTGTCACCTCATGAAAGGTTATAAAAGTGCTCTGGCTAGACATAAGAAGTCTGTCACCTCATGACAGGTTATAAAAGTGCTCTGGCTGGACATAAGAAGTCTGTCACCTCACGAAAGGTTATAAAAGTGCTCTGGCTGGACATAAGAAGTCAGTCAACACATGAAAGGTTATAAAAGTGCTTTGGCTGGATATAAGAAGTCCACCACCTCATGAAAGGTTATCAAAGTGCTCTGGTTGGATATAAGAAGTCCATCACCACATGAAAGGTTATCAAAGTGCTCTGGCTGGACATAAGAAATCCATCACCTCATGAAAGGTTATAAAAGTATTCTGGCTGGATATAAGAAGTCCATCACCTCATGAAAGGTTATCAAAGTATTCTGGCTGGATATAAGAAGTCCATCACCTCATGAAAGGTTATCAAAGTATTCTGGCTGGATATAAGAAGTCCATCACCTCTGCAATAATCTATCAATATGCCAGTTTAAGATTAACTACTGTGATAACATAGACTCCCAGTATACAATTCCTATTTGTATCATAAAAATGTACATGTATTTCTTTTTGTTTTGTAAACCATACTGAAATCATTTAAAATAATACAGTGAAACCTACAAATTGTACAATGTATCTTGACAGACCACCCATTTGTCGCCAAAATATGGTCTTTCAAAATAGGATTTATCTAATTTACAAGAGAGCAGTACCATGTAAATACTGGTCTTTATTATTTTCAAACTGTAATAAATACTGAAGTCTTTAACTGCTGTGTGCCAGAGTAGTAACACTCATTTTTTTTGTCCACTCTGTGATAGGAAGAAGATGAGGATTATTTAACCAAGTGATTTTCAGAATGTGATCTCAGAAGACAGGTGGCCTCTCAAGACAGGTTCCACTGCAATAATAAAAATTAAAAAGCACAAAAATGAAACCAAAACATTAACGGGACCAAACTGGAACTTTTTCTTTGTGTGTACTGAACTCTGAAGTGGAAGAAGAATCAATAACCGCTATTTCAATATGGCGTTTAAACACTTTATCAAACTCTAAGATGGTCTAGTAAATCATGTTAATTAAACTGTACTCTCCAAATGTGCAAAGCCAATGACTGTCAATGTGACTTTGAGTTTGACAGGAGGATGATCATTTAGTAAATAAAGCAATAATATAACAGAAACTCACAATCATAAAGTATCCTACAGATGAAGCGACATGGTTCGAAGTTGGCAAACAATTAGATTTACTAAATTTTAGATTAATTATTCCTTTGCAACAAATGTTTGATTTCGACCAGCATAGTAACTTTACTATACCGGCCATCTTGGAAAATAGAGTTATCGTTCGTGGGCATCAAGGATACATCTAAAAATAGACAATGCTCAGAATGCAAAAAGGCCTATATAGTCCTACACGGTTTTGAAGTCACCAAAATTACTAAATATTCAAGCTCAACTTCACAGTGACTTTACAGTGTTTTGGAAAAGTTGGAATGTGACTGAATGGGGGGGTTGGGGTTGGGGTTGGGGGGGGGGGGGGTTGTGTTATTCATTCACACCAAAAACACAAGTTGATTATTTCCCCATAAAAACGAATGTGGAAATTAACTTGCATGTACTAAAAAATTGAGAACACACTGAAACCGTTTGTTATAATATTTCTAATTTTTATTTAAAAGAGCTATTATTTGCTTCATTATTTACAATTGTATTCAATAATTATACAAACATGTTCTGTTGCAGTATAAGTTTTGTGTTTTCATCTAAAAATCATAAAAACTTAGTGAGATTGAGTAGTAGATATGGATGTCTTCACAGGCTCAGTCACAAAATATGCCCAATACTCAAGATCAACTAACATATTAGGATTTTAACATAGAAACATTTACATTTATGTTACAACTAAATATTTTTGTGTTATAGCAAACCATATTTTGAGAAAAGAAAAGTTTCAGAAATAAGGAAAAATATTTTCGAGTAGGCACCTATATTTTTGGGGAAATGTATTTATGAAAACAAAACTAATATTAATCTTCTATTATTATTATTATTTTTTTTTCAGATTTGTATCTTAGCTGCGCACACTTCAATTTTATGATAACTTCTTTCACCAAAATCAGTCACTTAGTGTATTAGAAAGTATACAGAATAATACACATAAATTTTTTGTAAATAAATTCATGAGTTTGTTACCAAATAGGGATTTAAAACGGTCTTGGTAGAAGAAAGTTAATCTTAAAAACTGTAGGATCAGAAAATTTTGTGAGGTTTAAATTTTGTTGTTTTTAAAATAAAACAAATTCATTTACATTACATTTCGTTGAAATAAAGACCTGTTTGTAAAGGAACCTATTACTATTAATTCATTAATTTGTGAAAATTATGTAAAATTTTGCCATGTTTTAAATTTTGATGATAAATGAAAACAGTGAAATAAACGGACCAAATAAACGAACTTAAAACCACAACGGAATTTTTTCTAATTTCACATGATATCAGATATATATTTTATATTATAAAATGAATTGTACAAGTAAGGCCTATATAGTTTACTGAATCATTTACGAGTATTTAGGAGCCGGCCTGGCTCAGTCGGTAGCGCGCTCGACTCTTGATCGTGAGGTCGTAAGTTCGAGTCCAGCCGGCGGCAGGTTGGTTTCCTGTCCTTCGGATGAGACTGTAAAACTCGAGGTCCCGTGTCGCAGTAGGTGTCGGCACGTTAAAGAAAACGTCTCCATAAGAGTGAAAGATTCTTGAGTTGGACGTTAAACAACAATAAACAAACAAACAAACGAGTATAATAAACTTATAGCTATGACGGATGTACACTCCGTGGATAATGCTATTGTATTTACGGGTCATTATGACGACCCACACGTTTGTTGATCGTGCGTATGATTAACTTTGCGGGAAATTAAGTATGGAACCAGACTTGATTAAGAATTCTGTCACCCCAAATACCTACAAGGATTTTGATTTTGGACCAAAGTTTAAAAAACTGAGAATTACGGACAACGTTCGGGAACTTCAGACAGTTTTGAGAGACAAGTAAGTTTATTATGACGAGTTTGTTACACGTGCGCCGCCTCGGTATTGTGGCCTTTGTTGACATCGTAAGATTTTCTGAAGATTTAAGTTAATAAAAAATTGTAGGTTATGTGATTTATTTAACACGTGTGTTATCTTGTATTTTAAATGTATTTCTAACCGTTTGTGGCTGACCACATGGTTTTCATTCTTTTTTTATTTATTTTTTCGCAAAGTGTAAATGCAATCAATGGCCAGTTATATAAAAACACTATGAACTATTTTATAGGCCCCTATCATTATCAACCTCAGTTTTTCACTGTGTAGAGTTATAGATTTTGTTAATAGAATTAAATTTAAGAATTGTTCAAATGTAGATAAACTATAAAATTCGTGGATTTACAGCATCGTGGGAAGCTAGTTAGCTCATTTTTGTAGAAGTTGTAGATTTCTTAGCCAATGACTGAGTGGGGCCTTTCAAGGGGGTATATTTTTACCACATTCGTGAATCGTGTTGATAAAACATAAACTCATTTACCCTAATGATACAATACCAAATGAATTGTGATTAATCTTAATCTTTAGATCAATTAATTATGAAATAATTTGATAGTTTGTTTATCTACGGAGCTAAAAGAACATGCACAGGAAGCAAGTACTCAAGGTCCTCTACCAAGTTCCTTTTTTGAAAATCTACTTCTCCAAAACCGCTGAATGAATTGAAAAATTGATCGCATCTCATTCTGAGTGAACTACAAGTATGTATGATTTTTTTTTTTTTTTTTTTTTTTTTTTTAATGTAGAAATCAGAATACATTGTACTGTATTCATATTTTAGGTATTTTTTATGTCTTTTTAAACTTATCATTCATTTTCCCATGATTTCTCTGATTGTCTCCCTTTGTATTGATCACTTCACTATGTTGCATTCATTATATGTTTTGTCAGTAATTAGGTGAAGAAAAGTTTTTGTGATTTTAAAATTTTTTGGAATTTTTTAAGACTAAAAAGGTGATGAGTGGGCACTTTTTCCACAGTCGGCTTGTTTTTCAAAACCACTTAAGGAACTTTGATGAAACTTTACAGCCAATTCCTGGAAACAAGTACACAAGGTCCTCTCCCAAGTGTTTGTTTTTGGGCCAGATTGGTTAAGGGATGAATCTGGGATGGGGCAAAATAAGTCACAGAGGATACCCCTATTTGAAAATCTTCTCCCAAACCACTGCATGAATTGAAAAACAGATTATATCTGAGTGATCAAAATGGATCATGACATGTATGATTCAAGTCTGCTTTTGTCCATCATCTGTCGGTCAGTCTGTCTGTCTGTCCGTAAACATTTCACATTTTCGACTTCTCCAAAATCGCTGAAGGGATTTTGATGAAACTTTATAGGAAGCAATTACTCAAGGTCCTCTACCAAGAATGTTCATTTCGGCCCAATCAGCTTATGAGTGGATCCAGGGTATTGCAAAAGAAGCCCCAGGGGGTACCCCTCTTTAAAAATCTTCTCATCCAGAACCGCTGCATGGATTGAAAAACTAACCCTTTCCGAGTGATCTACATAGAAGTATGATTCAAGTTTGTTAATTTTGTTGAAATCGGAAAATAAGTGACATGTTTTTGACGTCTTTTTAGACTTTTTAATTTTCATTCATTTTTGTATGATTTCTTTGATTTTCTCCCTTATTTTTCATTATGATGCATTTATTTCATGTGTTTTACCTTTGGTTTGGAAGATAGATGCTTTCCTGAAAGAATATTGTTGAAATTTAATTTTTTGAATTTTTTTTTAGAGTATTCCTGTCACTCACATTGCCAGCATTTGTCATTGAGGGGCTTCCAATCACTCGCATTGACAGCATATCATGTCATTTTGAGGGGATTCCTGTCATATTGCCAGCATGTGTCATTGTGAGGGGATTTCCATCACTCACATTGCCAGCATGTGTCATTGTGAGGGCATTCCCATCACTCACATTGCCAGCATGTGTCATTGTGAGGGGATTTCCATCACTCACATTGCCAGCATGTGTCATTGTGAGGGCATTCCCATCACTCACATTGCCAGCATGTGTCATTGTGAGGGCATTTCCATCACTCACATTGCCAGCATGTGTCATTGTGAGGGCATTCCCATCACTCACATTGCCAGCATGTGTCATTGTGAGGCATTCCCATCACTCACATTGCCAGCATGTGTCATTGTGAGGGCATTCCCATCACTCACATTGCCAGCATGTGTCATTGTGAGGGCATTTCCATCACTCACATTGCCAGCATGTATTGTTGTAAGAAACACATACATTATGTGTATAATACACTCTATAAACTTTGTATCACATTGATTGAGTATGGGGTGCCATGTTTGTTTTGATTCAATGCTATTCCACAATTCAGTGCGACAGAAAAGGTTATTTTGTCCAATCAGATAATCGAAGTGATTGTATTCCACCTGGCTATACTGACAGCATTAGCATCAGTGAGCCAGGATCCCAGGCTAGTTTGGGAATCAGGTATGGGGTACTCCACAATTAGATAGGGAGTCTTTTGCTATCAGAGAAGAGGTCTTCCACAATCTGATAAGGGATCCTCCATAATCAGAGAAGGGGATCTTCCAAAATCAGGTGGGTGTCTTCCACAATAAGAGAGGGGGTATTCCACAGTCAGAGAGGAGGTCTTCCACAATAAGAGAGGGTGTCTTCCATAGTCAGAGAGGGAGTCTTCCACAATTAGAGAGGGTGTCTTCCACAGTCTGAGAGGGTGTCTTCCACAGTCTGAGAGGAGATCTTCCATAATTAGATAGGGGTCTTCCACAATAAGAGAGGGAGTCCTCCACAATTGGAGAGGGGGATCTTACGCAATAAGAGAAGATGTGTTCCACAATCAGAGAGGGGTTCTTCCACAATTAGATAGGGGTTTTCCACAGTAAGAAAAGGGGTTTCCCACTGTCAGATCAGGGAGGGTGTCTTTCATAATAAGAAAGGGGGTCTTTCACAATAAATGAGGGGGTCTTCCACAATTAAATTTTGGGTCGTCCACAATCAGAGAGGAGGGTCGTCCACAATAAGAGAAGGGGACTTTCACAATCATAGAGGGGGTTTTCCACAATTAGATAGGGGATCTTTTACAATCAGAGAGGGGATCTTCCACAATTAGGCAAAGGGTTTTCCAGTCAGATGGGGGTCTTCCACCTTCTGATAAGGGGTCCTCCATAGTCAGATAACTGTATAGGATCATCCACAATCAGAGAGGGGGTCTTCCACCATCTGATAAGGGGTCCTCCATAGTCAGATAACTGTATAGGATCATCCACAATCAGAGAGGGGGTCTTCCACCATCTGATAAGGGGTCCTCCATAGTCAGATAATTGTATAGGATCATCCACAATCAGAGAGGGGGTCTTCCACAAATAAGATAATGTGTCTTCCACAATCAGATGAGGGGGTGGTTCTTTCATAATCAGATAGTTAGTGGGGATGTAAAATATATATGCTTGAAATTTGTGATCCCTGATTACACTGTTTATCACTTCTAGATTAATACACACATAATAAATACTGTACATGCTCATCTGGTTCCAATCAATGCCCCCGGGGGACCTCAAAGGTGTATTGAAAGTACACAGATGAATATTAAAGTGCTTTGAATCACTCAATTACAATTTTTCATAATTCGCCAACTTTGATTTGTTATTTATATACCTTTTCAGGTCAACATCTCGTGGAGATTTCATTTTCTATGCAGACAGATTAGTAAGTACATGTACTTTTTCTGTAATATTTGACAAGGAGATTATGTGTACATTTGGTCTGAAGATTAACCCTATCAAGACACATGTAACTAATGTACTCATAAAATCTATACACTTTAATTTATAGTCAATAAAACCATGCATTGTGATAAAAATAAAATCTCAAGGTTAAAAGAGCAAGTAATCTTCATGCTGTAAATTCGCCCACATGTATCATTATATACGTGTACTTTAATGTTAGTACTCACTGTACATATCATTTACAAGTAGCATTATATACATGTATGTATCTTGAGAGTATAGTGTAACCTGTCTTTAGAGTACAGTGTAACCTCTCTTGAGAGTATAATGTAACCTGTCTTGAGAGTATAGTGTAACCTGTCTTTAGAGTACAGTGTAACCTGTCTTGAGAGTACAATGGAACCTGTCTTGTGAGTACAGTGTAACCTGTCTTGAGAGTACAATGGAACCTGTCTTGAGAGTACAGTGTAACCTGTCTTGAGAGTACAATGTAACCTGTCTTGAGAGTACAGTGTAACCTGTCTTTAGAGTACAGTGTAACCTGTCTTTAGAGTATTGGAACCTGTTTCAAGAGTAGTGGAATGTGTCTTAAGAGTAGTGTAAACTGTTCTGAGAGTACAGTGTAACCTGTCTTAAGAGTACAGTGTAACCTGTCTTGAGAGTACAGTGTAACCTGTCTTAAGAGTACAGTGTAACCTGTCTTAAGAGTACAGTGTAACCTTTTTTGAGAGTACAGTGTAACCTGTCTTAAGAGTACAGTGTAACCTGTCTTGAGAGTACAATGGAACCTGTCTTGAGAGTACAGTGTAACCTGTCTTAAGAGTACATTGTAACCTGTCTTGAGAGTACAATGTAACCTGTCTTGAGAGTACAGTGTAACCTGTCTTTAGAGTACAGTGTAACCTGTCTTTAGAGTATTGGAACCTGTTTCAAGAGTAGTGGAATGTGTCTTAAGAGTAGTGTAAACTGTTCTGAGAGTACAGTGTAACCTGTCTTAAGAGTACAGTGTAACCTTTTTTGAGAGTACAGTGTAACCTGTCTTAAGAGTACAGTGTAACCTGTTCTGAGAGCACAGTGTAACCTGTCTTAAGAGTACATTGTAACCTGTTCTGAGAGTACAGTGTAACCTGTCTTAAGAGTACAGTGTAACCTTTTTTGAGAGTACAGTGTAACCTGTCTGGAGAGACCACCCAATCTGCCACTATAATATGGTCTTACAATATGGGTGGTTTCCCAAAAGAGGTTTTATCTAAAGGATTATTTAACAATGTGTGTTTCGCCTGGTCTCAGGAGGCAGGTGCTCTGTCTTGACTGGTTACACTTTATCACTGCTTACAATTTTTATATGATGTTCTTATCTTTTTTGTTTTTAGATCCGATTAGTTGTTGAGGAAGGATTAAATCAACTGCCATATAAACATACAAATATAACCACCCCCACAGGTAAATATAGATATTGTCTTAGATGAATAATTTGATGCCAGTATGCAGTGGACACAACGTATCTGATAAACTACTGTGAAACTTGTATATAAAGTCTCCCTTAAAGCGATATGAGCTGTTGTAGATGAAAAAAAAATCAGATGCCCATTTTATGTAATATTTAATCTTATTTATATCCCTAAGAGACCATCTGGTGGTTACAATAACAAATGCATGCATATAATTGCCGCAAACTTGCCAAACATAACCCGTAATATTAGTTTGATATCATTCTGGTCATTACACGTTAATTTTCAGTAATTCTTAGGAAGATTACCAAGCATCCAATAACGACATGCATTTGAAGTTAATATGCATGTATATTCTTTTCTTATTACCCTTTGCATTTTTTCTCGTACATCAGCATTTCATACCTAAATCAGGCAACGTTGGTCTTTTCTGTTGTTTCTAAACACTCATTTCTTAAATTGTCCAATTG
This sequence comes from Atrina japonica, assembly GCA_030159075.1. Classification (NCBI taxonomy): domain Eukaryota; kingdom Metazoa; phylum Mollusca; class Bivalvia; order Pterioida; family Pinnidae; genus Atrina; species Atrina japonica. Next base: position 850,367 of record BROG01000278.1, read on the forward strand.
TCGGGTATATCGAGTGATCTCAACCCACCCTATGTGTGTATTTCTGTGTGTGTGTCACTGTATGTGTGTGTGTGTGTCACTATGTGTGGGTCTGTGACTGTGTGTGTTAGTGTGTGTCACTGTATGTGTGTCTGTGACAGTGAGTGTGTGTCTGTGTGTGTGTGTTAGTGTGTGTCACTGTATGTGTCTGTGACAGTGTGTATGTCTGTGTGTGTCACTCAGTGTGTGTGTGTCTGTGAGTGTGTGTGTTAGTGTGTGTCGCTGTATATTTGTGTGTCTGTGACAGTGTGTGTGTTAGTGTGTGTCACTGTATGTGTGTCTGTGACTGCGTGTGTCTGTGTGTGTTAGTGTTCGTCACTGTATGAGTGTGTCTGTGTGTGTGTTAGTGTGTATGTGTGTGTCTGTGACTGTGTGTCTGTGTCACTGTGTGTCTGTGACAGTGTGTGTGTCTGTGTGTGTTAGTGTGTGTCACTGTATGTTTGTGTCTGTGACAGTGTGTATGTCTGTGTGTGTTTGTCACTGTATGTGTGTGTCTGTGACAGTGTGTGTGTCTGTGTGTGTTAGTGTGCATCACTGTATATTTGTGTCTGTGAGTGTGTGTGTTAGTGTGTGTCACTGTATGCGTGTGTCTGACAGTGCATGTCTGTGTGTTAGTGTGTGTCACTGTATGTGTGTCTGTGTGTGTGTTAGTGTGTCACTGTGTGTATGTGTGTGTCTGTGACAGTGTGTGTCTGTGTCACTGTGTGTCTGTGACAGTGTGTGTCTGTGTGTGTGTTAGTGTGCATCACTGTATATTTGTGTTTGTGTGTGTCACTCTGCATATGTATGTCTGTGATTGTGTATCTGTGTGTAAAACTTTGCATTGAGTGTTTTCCCATGTCTATACATCCTTTTGTCCTTCCTTCCGTCAGTCCTTTTGCTTTTTCCTGGCCATATCTTTCCTTATCTAGTTTTCTCATATTTGTTGCTGGTATAGATGGAGTATTGAACATCTACTAACCAGTCCATTTTTTTTTTTACAATTAAGTGACCTTTGATTATGTCATTCCTAAGTTTTTCCTTATCTACATAGATACTTACTATAAATGTATTTGATGAAAATATTCATCCTAGATGGAGTGTAACAAACAATATCTGTACTCCTCTGACCACTTTTATAGTTAGTTCCCTTTGTTGGTATTTTTGTGTGGGCCATATCTCTTCATCCCCAATGTTGAATTTATTTGTCTCATATCTCTGTAATTTCTTTACATAAGATCACTGTAGGTGTAGGTGCAGTACACTTCTTTTTTTATGTATAATGATTACCGGTATGCTTCTGTGACACTTTGTTGAGTTATTTCCCTTTGTTTATTTTACTTGTCTTATTCAAATTTACGTCATTTACATGTATATATCTTCAGTATACTTTGGATAATGCATATCTTATATAGAAAAAGTGTTGTGTATTAAAACTTCTCCTACCACCTTTACTTCTGGGGTTATTTCCCTTTGTTGATATAAGAAAAGTTTTGTCTCTTCATGCAAGCAATATTTATAGTGTATGATTTTTCAGGTCAGCCATATGAAGGTTTAAGATATGAGAAAGGCAACTGTGGAGTCAGCATTATGAGAAGTGGTATGTATTCTCAAGAGTTAGTATACCGCCAATCAACCAATTAAAAATGGAAGTGATACTACATGTAAGCTGATATAGTGTTACAGATAGTGTTTAGAGTAAGTGATACCCGCAAATCAACCAATCAAAACTGGGAGTGGTTCTAAATCTGATATAGTGTTACAGATAGTGTTTAGAGTGAGTAAAACCTTGAATCAAAACTGGGAGTGGTTCTAAATCTGATATAGTGTTACAGATAGTGTTTAGAGTTAGTAATACTGTCAATCAACCAATCAAAACTGGGAGTGGTTCTAAATCTGATATAGTGTTACAGATAGTGTTTAGAGTTAGTAATACTATCAATCAACCAGTCAAAATTGGGAGTGGTTCTAATACAGATAGTGTTTAGAGTTAGGTTCCAATCAAAAATTCTAAATGTGATATAGTGTTACAGATAGTGTTTAGAGTTAGTAATACTGTCAATCAACCAATCAAAACTGGGAGTGGTTCTAAGGCTTATATATTGTTACAGATAGTGTTTAGAGTTAGTGATACTGTCAATCAACCAATCAAAACTGGGAGTGGTACTAAGCTGTTATACTGTTACCACTCCTGTATATCACTATATCAGCCTTAGGACCACTCCCAGTTTTGATTGGTTGATTGACAGTATTACTGACTCTAAACACGATGTGTAACACTATATCACATTTAGAACCACTCCCAGTCCTCTTGTTTTTGAAAATCTCTCAAGTTTGTGAAGAAGAGTTTGGTTAATTATGATTTCTAGAAAAGAAAAAAAATTATGATTGATACTGAGATAAGGAAATAAACCAAAATATTTATCTAAAAATAATTTTCTTTTGTTTTAATCTGAAGTGATTTGTCCTTTTAAAAATAAATAGCCTTTCAACAATTTTACTAAAAAAAAATATATCACCATGGAGTTGTTTCATAATTTATGTACTCGGCAGGTGAGGCAATGGAACAAGGACTCAGGGATTGTTGTCGGTCAATACGTATTGGTAAAATTCTAATCCAGAGTGATGAAGACACACATGAAGCAAAAGTTGTTTACGCAAAACTTCCGCCAGATATATCATCACGGAAAGTGTTGTTGATGTATCCAATCATGAGTAAGTTGTCTTTTTATCATGGCTGTCAGAATTATCTATACTCACCTTATAAACAAAGCTTGTTTTGCTCATATTGTTAAGTCTTATATGTAGTAAGTTGTCTTTTTATCACGGCTGTCAGAATTATCTATACTCACCTTATAAACATCTCATTCTGTTGTGTCCTATGAGTTAGTTGTCTTTTTATCACAGCTGTCAGTTAATACTTACATTGTCTTTTTATCACGGCTTGTCAGAATTATAGGTTATTACTTTTTATCACAGCTTATCAGAACAAAGCATGTTACATGCTTTATAAACAAGGCTTGTTAAGTGTCTTATATTTAGTAAGTTATTATTTTTATCACAGCTGTCAGAATTATCCATACTCACTGTACTTTATAAACATCTCATTCTGTTGTGTCCTATATGTAGTTAGGTTGTCTTTTTATCACAGCTGTCAGAATCATCCAACTTATGTACTTTATAAACAAGGCACCTTATAAGTAGGTTGTCCTTTTTATCACAGCTGTCAGAATCCATGCTTACATATACTTTTAAGTCATTCTGTGTCTTATAGTAAAGTTGTCTTTTTATCACAGCTGTCAGAATTATCTATACTCACTTTATATGCATCTCATTCTGTTGTGTCCTATGAGTTAGTTGTCTTTTTATCACAGCTGTCAGAATTATCCATACTTACATGTACTTTATAAACAAGGCTTGTTTTGTTGTCTTATATGTAGTAGGTTGTTCTTTTTATCACAGCTGTCAGAATTATCCATACTTACATGTACTTTATAAACAAGGCTTGTTTTGTTGTCTTATATGTAGTAAGTTGTCCTTTTTATCACAGCTGTCAGAATTATCCATACTTACATGTACTTTATAAACAAGGCTTGTTTTGTTGTCATATATGTAGTAAGTTGTTCTTTTTATCACAGCTGTCAGAATTATCCATACTTACATGTACTTTATAAACAAGGCTTGTTTTGTTGTCTTATATGTAGTAGGTTATTCTTTTTATCACAGCTGTCAGAATTATCCATACATGTACTTTATAAACAAGGCTTGTTTTGTTGTCTTATATGTAGTAGGTTATTCTTTTTATCACAGCTGTCAGAATTATCCATACTTGCTTTATAAACAAGGCTTGTTTTGTTGTCTTATATGTAGTAAGTTGTTCTTTTTATCACAGCTGTCAGAATTATCCATACTTACATGTACTTTATAAACAAGGCTTGTTTTTTTGTCATATATGTAGTAGGTTGTTCTTTTTATCACAGCTGTCAGAATTATCCATACTTACATGTACTTTATAAACAAGGCTTGTTTGTTGTCTTATATGTAGTAGGTTGTTCTTTTTATCACAGCTGTCAGAATTATCCATACTTACATGTACTTTATAAACAAGGCTTGTTTGTTGTCTTATATGTAGTAAGTTGTCCTTTTTATCACAGCTGTCAGAATTATCCATACTTGCTTTATAAACAAGGCTTGTTTTGTTGTCTTATATGTAGTAGGTTGTTCTTTTTATCACAGCTGTCAGAATTATCCATACTTACATGTACTTTATAAACAAGGCTTGTTTTGTTGTCCTATATGTAGTAAGTTGTCCTTTTTATCACAGCTGTCAGAATTATCCATACTTGCTTTATAAACAAGGCTTGTTTGTTGTCTTATATGTAGTAGGTTATTCTTTTTATCACAGCTGTCAGAATTATCCATACTTGCTTTATAAACAAGGCTTGTTTTGTTGTCCTATATGTAGTAAGTTGTCCTTTTTATCACAGCTGTCAGAATTATCCATACTTTCATGTACTTTATAAACAAGGCTCATTCTGTTGTGTCTTATAATTAATAAAAAATGTGAGGTCCCGTGTCACAGTAGGTGTCAGCACGTTAAAGAGCACTCACTGCTCAATTGCCGTAAGTGCTGAGCATAGGGCAAAATTTGAAACCCTTCACCGGCATTTTGTGATGTCTCTATATGAATGAAAGATTCTTGAATGGAAAAATACAATAACAACAACAATATAATTAGTAAGTTGTCCTTTTATCATGGTGTGAGAATTGTCAATATTCACTTTATAAATATGACTCATTCTGTTCTTGCCATGGTTTGAATTACATGTATACTTTGTCATTCCTTCTTTCTATCTTATTCTGTGAATTCTAGAATAAATATTTGCAAGGAAAACTTGTAACAATTTACTTTTAATTATTTCAATACGATAGGCTATATATTTCTAAATGCTTTTCTAAGTACAACAGTAGCCCATTTAAGGAATACTCTTTTATTGTTTATTACTTGTAAATCAGTTTGGTATTCTGTATCTAGTTACTGGTTGACCTTGTATTTAATGTAGCTTTTGATTTGCAGGTACGGGTAACACAGTCATTAAAGCCGTCAGTATTTTGACAGATCACAAAGTCAAAGAAGACAACATTATACTTTTGAATCTCTTTACAACTCCACAAGGTAAGTTACAAATCTGGTCAAATTCCTGTCACCTGCTTACAACTCAAACCTGGTCTTATTCCTTTCACCTGCTTACAACTCAAACCTGGTCTTATTCCTGTTACCTGCTTACAACTCAAGCCTGCTCTTATTCCTGTAACCTGCTTAAACTCAAACCTGGTCTTATTCCTATCAACTGTTTTCGGGCCAGTGATTTTGTATGAACGCAGAATTGCGAACAGAATTGCGGAATCGGCGATCTGAAATTGAATTTGCATTTTGGAAAAATTTTAAAAAATTCCAACATGAGGTAAAATTTATTAAATTGTGAACTAGTGTGCTATTTCCGTGTGTTATAAACTTCATTTCTCTGTTTATTTACAATATTTCATTGCATAATTTTACATCAATTACTATTTTATCCCTTAGATCTATTAGCCTACATTTACAATTACACATCAAAAGATAAGGGCAATCATTTCCATTGTTGTAACATCAGTACTGATTGACATCTGAATTCTACTAAAACAAAAATAGCTTTAATTTGATATATTAAATTAGGTTTTCATAATGTTTAGTTCTTTTTCTGAATATATTTAGCAATTTTTATAATTTATAGTAAAATTTCACAATGTACAATGCATACTAACTTTTTACGACATACCGCTCGATTGACAGCCAGTTTTTGTTACCAACACAAACGTGTGTTCACACTTTGACATTGTTTACAGCAAGCTATGATGGCTGAAGACACATGTATGTTAAAAGAGGAGACTTCCTCCCATTTAAAAAATAAATACATACACGGGTTGATCAGTTTCCATGGAATCTTTTTGAGGATGGTGATGTTTGATTTTGCAAAAATGTCAGCATAGTATAGATTACGCTAGTGTTGATACAATAAATTGCAAGACTATAAAAATAAAATACATGTATATGTATAATGTAGATCTATTTAATAAGTTTATTTAAAGTAAAAACACGCCCAATCAAAAATCACAGACTTGTTCTAAGTCAGGTTATAAATTCAAGCAAAAATAAGTATTTAGAAATTACCAGTACAATTACCAACAAAACTTGTTACCAACATGTATATGAGTATAGGCCTACAGACTTGCAAATTACTTATGAAATATCTTAAAATTATAGAAACATAGAGTGTTGCATATACATGTGTATGTTTTATTTACTTCCCTATAGTATGAATCCACACTTTGGTACTAAAGCAGCTGGCATAGCATGTCAAAAGTTAATGGGGAAAAAGCCTCTTTTGAGCTCGATGCAAATCATAGTATTTACGATGATAAGGTAATAGAAAGTAAAAAGTTTTTATTTTAGATCTAGCACATGTTCTCGAAGAAAATAATGAATACATAAAAGTACATGGTAACTCTTTACAAACAATAAGTAGTATTCCTACATTGATTAAAAAACATAAAAATATTTAAGATTTGATATAGCACTATAGCCATCCGGTCACATTCAATGATACGGAAGAATATTTAAGATTTGATATAGCACTATTGTCATCCGTCACTCTCAATGATACGGAAAAATATTTAAGATTTGATATAGCACTATTGTCATCCGTCACTCTCAATGATACGGAAGAATATTTAAGATTTTATATAGCACTATTGTCATCCGTCACTATCAATGATACGGAAGAATATTTAAGATTTGATATAGCACTATTGTCATCCGTCACTATCAATGATACGGAAGAATATTTAAGATTTTATATAACACTATTGTCATCCGTCACTATCAATGATACGGAAGAATATTTAAGATTTTATATAGCACTATTGTCATCCGTCACTATCAATGATACGGAAGAATATTTAAGATTTTATATAGCACTATTGTCATCCGTCACTATCAATGATACGGAAGAATATTTAAGATTTTATATAACACTATTGTCATCCGTCACTATCAATGATACGGAAGAATATTTAAGATTTGATATAGCACTATTGTCATCCGTCACTATCAATGATACGGAAGAATATTTAAGATTTTATATAACACTATTGTCATCCGTCACTATCAATGATACGGAAGAATATTTAAGATTTAATATAGCACTATTGTCATCCGTCACTCTCAATGATACGGAAGAATATTTAAGATTTGATATAGCACTATTGCCATCCGTCACACTCAATGATAAGGATGTAGGCCTATATCATGTATGCATTTTTTTTTCTTTCACCACTACTGATTTCTTCTTGAGTTGCCCTTAGAGTATAGACCTAAGGGTCGTATCCAGTTAAAGTTTTGAGGGGATGAGGCCAAGCATATTTTGAATTTCATTGAAATATGAAAACATGTTTAATTAAAGGAACCTATTACCAGGTATCATTGACTTCGTTCTTAAAATGAAAACAAAGAAAAAAACGAAATTGAAACCATAAGGAAATTATCTGATTTGACAGTATATACCTTAATATTAGTTTATTGATGAGGAAGGGAGTGCTCTTCCCATTATTTTTAACAAATACATGTATGGCGAAGACAAAGGGAATGAACATCAATGACCTGTACATGAGACTAGGGGTGCTTTGGGGTTAAATATCTGAAAACTCATTCAGACAAGATCTGTTTATCATTTCAAACATTTAACAATTTCAGTGGACATCAAAAATCACTTGGAATTTTACAAGCCACTAGTATTTAAGCTTCCATATATCTAATAGGAGCATGTGGTTTTCCTCAACAAAGTACATGTACAGTTGATCTTATATGCAGTTTCATCCCCAACAAGGAATTGTAATTTCAACGTAAATTATTGCACGCTACCGATGATATAAAAGTGATGTTATTCGGAATTTACTCAATGTTAGAGGACTCAGACTTCGTAGTTTTGTATTTAGTACATATAGGGCAATACTTGATGGTGGTGGTTAAAACGGAAAAAGCTATTGATACATGACAACTTCATTCATTTCAATCTCACAAAACCGTGATCTATTTGACTGAAATCATGTAATAACCGGCTACTAATCCCTACCAAAATAAATACTTTTTCATGTTGCTTTGTGTTTTAACATTGATTTTTTTGATGACTCCAAAATTACTATAGCGAAACGCAATACAAATACGAAGAAACATTTGATAGCCTAAATCTCATTGGAATTTGGAAAAAGATCATATATTTTGGAACTCACGTAAAGCCTTTGCCTTCATTCATAAAAAAAATGTTTTAAAGTCAAAGATTGATTGCAAGGAACCTTTTTATAAAATGTGGAAGTATATGAATAAAAAAAATGCACAAGTATTTGAAAGAAACCTAAAACTTCACTGAGCCGTTCAAACCTCGAATGCTGTCATTACATGTATCTCAAACATTAACAAAATGCTGGGTTTTCCTTTTGACCTTTGACCAGTGATGCCATATTGCTGATATGACGAAAGTGTGGATAGGTCTATTTAAAGAAGGATTATGAGTCTGTGTTGTTAAATATTTTTCATCTAAAGTAAGTCATATTTTAGTTCTTTTTCTTATGAAAACAGAAAAAAAAATGGAATTCACCAAAACTGAAAACAGAATTGAAGCAAATCTGAATTGGAAAATCACTGGCCCTACTGCTTATAACTCAGACCTGGCCAAATTCCTATCACCTGCTTATAACTCCATAAGGTAACTTACAAACCTGGTCAAATTTCTGTCACCCGCTCACAACTCAAACCTGGTCATATTCCTATCACCTGTTACAACTCAAACCTAGTCAGATTACTGCCACCTGCTATAATTTCACTACAAGGTAACTTTTATATAAAATATATTCTGCAGGCATAAAAATCTGTCAAGCTATCATTCAAATCACACAATGCTTTTTAACATTTTACATGACATCACAACAGCATGACATCACAATAGCATGATGTCACAATAGAATACTGCTAACATATTCTGTCTGAAGAGCCTACAGGTGAAAGCACTTAGAGAATGAAATACAAGTCAACGTGATAATTTCAACCTCATTTTAAAACTAATTACTCTGTAACAAGGATTATTTTTATATTTGTTTATTTGTTTTCAGCTGCGAGAGCCATTAAGAATCATTACCCCAACATGACAGTTTTAACATCCGAAATCCATCCTGTAGCTCCCAATCACTTTGGACAGAAATACTTCGGAACGGAATAAATCGGGAAAGCTGTCATCCTGTATACCACATGGAATATTATTTGTGATGATGAGGTTGTGTGTGCAAGGTCTAGATTGAATGATATTGTCATGTCAAATTGTATGATTACATGCTAAAAGCTCAATTTGCTCATGTTTCCATAATGCCGTGTTACAGTTTTCTGATATTTAACAGGAAAAAAATGCTCTGCAATTTAATGTTTTTGAACTCAAGAGGGAAGTTGGATCTGGCTTTTCTGTAGTACTGTGAATTAATCTATTTTGGGTTTACTTAGAAAGTCTTGCAACTATAAGTTAAAGCTTTTGTTTTTAGTAAAATATTAATTGAAATGTTTTATCTTGAGAAAATCATCAAATAAGTATAAATGGTTTTACTTCATCTAAAGTCATGTTTGTCTGAAGTTAAAAGTAATTGGCAGATTAAATGTGACCTTTGACCTCTGAGATGTGATTGACCCATAATAGCCCAGTTACCTCTTAAGTAATTAGTGGTCATAGCTAGGTGTATATTGTAGTTTTAGTGTATCTTAGGAAAGCTGACAGAATCATAGATTTAATTTCACACAAGGCAAGTAGTCATGCATTTTAATGTGTATTTTGTTTCTTATTTTAAAGACCATCTAACATTACAAATAGATACTGTTAACTCACTGCTTAGCAAATGGTTTCATCTCCATATTATAGTATGCTGAAAATATTGCAACCCAGACAATGAGTTACATAATAATTGTGGTCGTTATTATCATGAGTATGGTATAACCTCAGTGTTGAATCTAATTGCAACATAGGTGCTCCAGTGTTTATCCATGACAAAGCTCACTCTACATAAGGTTGTGTTAGGAAATTAATGTAGTATGACTTGTCTATAAAGGCCACTCAAGGGAACAGACAGAAGTATCCATTAAAGACACGTGGCCTTAATCGAGAGTTTTATTCATTATAAAAAGTTAGCAAAAGATATATTTGAATGACCTTTGTACAGAGGTGGCCTTAAATGCAAGTTTAATTGTATGTTTTCAAGGTACAATTTTGCCTAGACTACATAAATACACAACTAAATTGTCTTCACATATACATGTATTTCATGTGAAACTTATTTATTCAAATATATTTCATGTGAAATTATTTCTTCACATTTTTCATGTGAAACTTACTTCTTCACATATATTTCACAATGTCCATAATACTTAAGTGTTCATCTCATATAGCTCAGCTGTCTAAATTATATTCATATGTATTTAGTACAAGTGCACCTATCATTAGAATCAGTGCACCCATCATTGGTATAAGTATACCTATCATAAACATACACAGTGAAACAGGTATTTTCCTACTTACAGGCTTACTTGAGTTTAGGGGCATCATTATATGAAGGTGCAATTTTTACAGGCGTCCTAGATGTCCTATATGTCCAGGTGTCCTATGTGTCCAATATAACCAGGTGTCCTATATGTCCAGGTATCCTAGATATCCAGGTGTACATTAAATATGAGTATCCTTTAAATGTTGATATACGTGTAATCTCTATCAACAAGTTGATCACAGGGTATAACTGTGGACATTATTTTGATATCTGTGTTTTATAACTATTTGTATTGACTTACATTCCAATACAAATGTAGATCTAGTTGTTTAAATATAAATTTTATCAATTACAATAACTGTATATCACTGCGTTTTCACATCGTTTTGAATTGTTTTAGAAAATGCTTTGTAACACATTGTATTATGGAAAGATGGTCTGTCACCAAAAAACTTAAGAATTACTTAAGTCTAAAAATTTTTTACTCAGCTTTGGCTAATCTAGAAATCTGGTTGGCTGAGCAAGCCAAGTTGAGAATATTTTCGGACTTGAGTAAATTCTCAAGTTTTATGGTGCCAGGGTCCAGAATTATGTTAATATATGTCAAGTACATTTCGTATTAGTGAATAACATTCATGAAATCAGCAGTTCTGTAAATCACATAAAGCATTATAAAGTGAACAAAGAGTGACATTCCGTAGAAAGAAATTGTCTAAGTTAGTTTTATTGTAAATCATATTGGGATATTATTACATTTAAATCATTTTGAATTATACAGTAAAAACTTGTTAAACTGAAATCATTTTGGTCATGTAAATAGATTAGCTGTAGGACATATTTATTGTTTTAAACCAAAGTGGTCACCTACCATGAGCAAGAACATTTGGAAAGTATATCAATTGGCAAACCATAATGTCAAATCAAAGTTTGCAAACCATTATGTTAAGTCAATGTCAACAAAGCATATATATAATGTCAAATCAGTTCTGGCAAATCAAAATGTCAGTTTAATGTCAGAAATATGAGCTTTTTGATGTTATTGATGAAGTGTCCCTCATTTAGGTATATTTGACATATATCACCAACAGTCTATCTTTTAACACAAAGGCCACCACAGTCAGCATTTTGTTGTTATGCGAGTTTTTACAGAGACAATCAATATTCTGGAATTTTCATTTTTTTATAAATAGACAAACATTAAATGTTATGCAGTTAGCTATCTGTTTTTATTTTATGGTGATATGCAAACTTGAAATTACAGCGTATTGATGATATGGGAGGTCTTAGAATACACTTAGCAGTAACATGGTCTGCTCAGTCAATCAGATTTCAGGAGTATATGGAATTGAAAACATTCTTATTGATTTAGGTAATGGTTTTGTGGCTTTTGTACGGTAATTTGAACTCTATGTATGGTGGCAGTACAACAAGGTTTAACTGTTTACATCAAATGATCAATGCGAGTCACATCAATATAGTGTAGATCAGTCTGTGACTTGTATTGTGATAATTATGAATCAATGTCAGTCACATTGGAATGATCATTAACCAGTGTAAAATCACATGACTTGGTGTGACAGATGACTTGGTGTGAATAACATGGATGCGAATGAATTGATATGAATTACAATTTGTACTGAGTAATTAGGATTTACTGTAACAAGTATCATTTTGTGTCTTGTGGATATTATTCAGAATCTCTCAGATGTTTTATTTGTCAGTTTTCGATGCATCAGGCTATTGTGAAACAGTTGTGATTCACATTTAGATATTAATATTTATGAATAGAGATATTATTAAATCATTATCCCGTGAATTTCACAGGGAAACTTAGAATCAGTAAACACGTACAACTAATCAGTACATAATCAAATCAAATGTTTGTTGTAAAATTAGGATATTTTGTTGAAAAATTGGGTATTTTGTTGTAAGATTAGGATATTTTGTTGAAAACTTTTGTATTTTGTAATTTTGACAGCATCATTGAATCATTTTAAAGTATATTAGAATAGTGTTAAATTATTGTGAGTTGTATCTGGAAGATCATGACTGCAAGTATGTATCATGATTCACCATGTGATACATATGTATCATGATTCACCATATGGTATGTAAGTATTTTGATTCCCTGTATATCATATAAATATCATAATTGACCATGTGATATCAAATAAGTATCATAATTCACATTATATATCATATAAGTATCATGATTAACTGTATGGTATACAACTCATTATTCAGTGAATGATATATAAGTGTGATGAATCAGTGTATATCATATAAGTGACATGATTCACCATGTAATATGATAAGTATCATGATTCACAGGTGATATATCATACGGGTATCATGATTCACAGGTGATATATCGTACAGGTATCAAGATTCACAGGTGATATATTGTACATGTATCATGATTCATAGTGTGATATATTGTACAGGTATCATGATTCACAGTGTATATCATATAAGAATCATAATTCACCTTGTGATATCATATAATTATCATGATTCATATTATGATATTACCACACGTTTCATTGTAAATCACAGATACAAATGTAGTCCTTATTCAGTATTTATCATACATATAATAATGAAGGATTGTGAGTTATGGTGGAATAAAGTGTCCTTGTGAATCACCGCGATATCATCCTACTCCTATTAACTGCCAAGATATTATGATATTCAGGCGTATTACATTCCAATGTAATTGATAACAGTAAACAAAGTTTGATATGAGACTTATACTCCAAGTCTCCTAGACGAGTAAATGTTTCAGTCAAGGTTGCCTAGGTGGGTAAATGTTCCAGTCAAGGTCTCCTAGGTGGGTAAATGTTTCAGTCAAGGTTGCCTAGGTGGGTAAATGTTTCAGTCAAGGTTGCCTAGGTGGGTAAATGTTTCAGTCATGGTCTCCTAGGTGGGTAAATGTTCCAGTCAAGGTCTCCTAGGTGGGTAAATGTTTCAGTCAAGGTCTCCTAGGTGGGTAAATGTTTCAGTCAAGGTCTCCTAGGTGGGTAAATGTTTCAATCAAAGTCTTCTAGGTGGGTAAATGGTTCAGTAGGTCACTTAGGTGGGTAAACATATCATACCCATATTTCATATTCCAAGATTTCATACATCATAAGACACCTTATATATTTCTGGATTGAATTTCAATTTGGGATTTCCTGTGGTTAGGATAGGTTTAAAAATAGTCTATGTATCACAAGTGTTTGCCTGATACACATTGCCTATATTAGTGAGGTAGAGAAATGTAACAAAACATTGTGATTACCAAATGTAAATTATCATTTGAACAATGATATATTACATTTTATATTACAGAAGACAGTCGTGTAGGTACACTGAAACTGTGCAAGCCTAAGTTCTCTTGAACAATTGCATGAAATGGGAGAAGACACAAATGTATATCAGCAATAATTGAAAATTTTGATGAAAAAAATCATTCATATATTAAATGTTATGATAAAGATTGTCAAAAGATTCCTTTTATTTTAAGTCCCAACCTTACTATAGACCTTTTCATGATAACTGCTTTCCTACTTATCTTATCTACACACTGAATACTTCAGAGTGGTAACTAGAAGTTTTGTACCCAACACAAATCATACCCAGTGAAATACAGATCATACCAAGTGAAATACAGATCATACCCAGTGAAATACAGATCATACCAAGTGAAATACAAATCATACCAAGTGAAATACAGATACCCAGTGAAATACAAATCATACCAAGTAAAATACAAGTCATACCAAGTGAAATACAAGTCATACCCAGTGAAATACAGATCATACCCAGTGAAATACAAATCATACCAAGTAAAATACAAGTCATACCAAGTGAAATACAAATCATACATAGGGAATAAATTGTTTTTCAATGGGTAGGATTTGTGGGCATGTAATATAAGTAGGAACACAGTTATTGTGACACAGTCTGATTTGTGATCCAGTCGCTAAATCAGCAGGTGCTAGCTGCCAAAAGTGAAATTTAATGTAAACTTTGAAAAATATTAATTGACATTGTAAAAGTATAAACTATTTGTATTAATATGGTGGAAATAGGCACAAAATTTTCAGAAAGAATATCTAGTTCTCACCATGAATAAAATAAGCAATATTTAAACATTATAAAGTTTTATTTGAGAGCTGTGTGTTAAATGGTATAATTATTTTGATAACTGATTAATTTCATAATAGATCTGCATCACTATTGAAATTGGATACTATTATTTGAATGACGTAAAAAAAGGAATGCACATGGTTGATGAATTTCCTCCTTGTTTTTCTATTTTATGTTTTGTTTTTAAGCCTATCAAGTTTGCATTCTCAAGTTGGTTATTTTCACAGTATCTCAATGTGTAGATACACAAATGTACAAGATTGATCACTGTCTTATACATCTTATATGCTTATTTACAGGTTTTGATTTGAACATTTGAAATGAAAATAAACTTGTTCTTTTTCTGTTTAATTTTAGTACTTTGTATTTTCCCTCTACATACATGGTGGCATCAATTTCAAAGCTACAGCCACTTCTATAATCATCTTGTATAATACCTGAGACTTCTACACAGGTAGTCAGCTTGTACATGTCATACCTGAGACTTCTACACAGGTAGTCAACTTGTATATGTCATACCTGAGACTTCTACACAGGTAGTCAACTTGTATATGTCATACCTGAGACTTCTACACAGGTAGTCAACTTGTATATGTCATACCTGAGACTTCTACACAGGTAGTCAACTTGTATATGTCATACCTGAGACTTCTACACAGGTAGTCAGCTTGTATATGTCATACCTGAGACTTCTACACAGGTATTCAACTTGTATATGTCATACCTGAGACTTCTACACAGGTAGTCAGCTTGTATATGTCATACCTGAGACTTCTACACAGGTAGTCAACTTGTATATGTCAATACCTGAGACTTCTACACAGTCAGCTTGTTTATGTCATACCAAAGACTTCTACACAGGTAATTAGCTTCTTTCTGTCATACCCAAGATTTCTACACAGGTAGTAAGTTTGTATAAGTCATACCTGAGACTTCTACACAGGTAGTCAGCTTGTTTATGTCATACCTGAGACTTCTACTCAGGTAATCAGCTTGTTTATGTCATACCCAAGACTTCTACACAGGTAATTAGCTTGTTTCTGTCATACCCAAGATTTCTACACAGGTAGTTAGTTTGTATAAGTCATACCTGAGACTTCTACACAGGTAGTCACCTTGTATACATCATACCTGATACATCTACTCAGGTAATTAGCTTGTTCCTATCATACTTGAGACTTTTACACAGGTAGCATGTTTGTGTCATAAATGACTTCTACACAGGTAATCAGCTTGTATAAATCATCACTGAGACTTCAGCACAGATAGTAAAATTTTCTGTCATACCTGAGACTTCTACACAGGTAGTCAGCTTGTACAGGTCATACCTGAGACTTCTACACAGGTAATCAGCTAGTCTGTGTCTGTACAGTTAGTCAACTTTTCCATGTCATGCTTAAATCTTCTTCACAGGTAGACAACTTTTATGTCATACCTGAGACTTATACACAGGTAGTCGGCTTGTTTATGTTATACCAGAGACTTCTGCACAGGTAGACAACTTTTATGTCATACCCGAGACTTATACACAGGTAGTCGGCTTATTTATGTTATACCAGAGACTTCTACACAGGTAGACAACTTTTATGTTATACCAGAGACTTCTACACAGGTAGACAACTTTTATGTCATACCTGAGACTTATACACAGGTAGTCGGCTTGTTTATGTTATACCAGAGACTTCTACACAGGTAGTCAACTTTTATGTCATACCTGAGACTTATACACAGGTAGTCGGCTTGTTTATGTTATACCAGAGACTTCTACACAGGTAGTCAACTTTTCTATGCCATGTCTAAGACTTCTACACAGGTTGTCAACTATATTATGTCATACCTGAGACTTCTATACAGGTAATAAGCCTGCCTGTGTCGTACCTGAGATTACTACACAGGTACTCAACTTTTTGATGTAATTCCCCTAAGGGTTCTACACTAGTATGAAGCTTTCAGGTTTTCTGAAAATGCATATAGATATTAACTGCGTTAAAGCTTTATAAATGGTCCAATGAAAATGTGTCATCTGTGTATATTCAAAACTATCCAAAATCTGATTTTTGAATTTTATAACACTGGAAAAAAGAAAGAAATGAAACTTGCTAGGAATAAAGAGCTAATATTCCCATACAGGTGTTGCTTTTTGGCCAGGTCTATTCATACTGCCCTGTCAAATCCAAAAATTGAACTCGGGTCACATTGGTGATAAATGAGTGCACTAACCACTGTGCTAACTGGTATGAAATTGAAAAGAATTGAGAATTTATGTGCTGCTGCCTTTGTTGCCACATTCCAGAGATGCTGTAACATTTAACTATAACATTCAATAAACCAATGGACTGAAACACTGAAAAATGCAAATAAGTTTTCTGAAATAGTTTAATGTATAAATAAAACAAAAATATAATAACAAAAATAGAATGCTAAAAATAGTAAACTATTGTCATCCTGAAGACCAAATCAAAACAAGGTGTGTTTTGAATGAAAAATCTTATTCACATGTTTTGTATAAACTTGAAATTATGCACAACTTTGAACCTCCATCAGGGACATCTGTATCTCCCTGATTATATAAATATCATTTAAAAAGAATATTTGGCATTTTTCTCAGAATTGGGCGAACACTGAATTTATTCCTTTTCTTCAGGTTTCTCTAAATTGTTCATTGTTACATTTTCTAGACCGATATTATTGTCATTGACGTAATTGAGATAAAACTGAGTTTTGTCCCCTTTACATGACTTTGCGTGTCTCTGTAGGTGATACTTTGTATAAAACATCTTACCACATTTACTACAGATAAAGTTCTTCTCACCGGTATGAAGTAAAAGATGGCGTTTATAGTTTTGTGATTTATAAAACACCTTTTTACAGTGTTCGCACTGAAAGTTTCTCTCGTTAGTATGTTGAAATTCATGTTCTCTTCGATCAGCAACACGATTAAATGTCCTTTCACAATATGAACACTTGATTTTTTTTTCTTTGTCGTGTATACCAACATGAGCTTGTAAGTGGGCTTTCTGGCGGAATGCCTTGTTACAAACCGTGCACACAAACTTCTTCATTACTGAAAAAATATTATCAAAACATTTGTTACATAAAACATTCTACAGATTTTCAGCAGGTTTTGATTTCTATAATGGTACTGCAATACACATGTATCATATTTGATTTAATTGGCTGTAAAACACACCTAAAATGAACTTTAATAATATGCATGTAGCACAATTTTATTTAGCATGTTTAGAAATCACCAAAAATCCCTTTACAAAATTACAAAGTAGAAAGATGCTTCATTTTATAGGTTGTGAAGGGTGTATAGAAGACTGGGTACAACCTTGTTTTTCCTGTATGATAATTCCTCAAAGATGTGGTGCTGTTGTGATGTACTGTATAATAATTACTCTATGACAAGGTATCACCTTTACTTACTGTGTATTAATTACTCTAAAACAAGGTATGACTGTGAGGTATTGTATAATAATTACTCTAAAACAATGTATTTCTATGATATACTGAATAATAATTACTCTATGACAAGGTATGACTGAAGTACTGTACAATAATTACTCTAAGACAATGTATTTCTATGATTTACTGTAAAATAATAACTCAATGACAAAGTATGACTGTGAAGTACTGTATAATAATTACTCTAAGACAAGGTATGACTGTGAAGCACTGTATAATAATTACTCTAAGACAAGGTATGACTATGAAGCACTGTATAATAATTACTCTAAGACAAGGTATGACTGTGAAGTACTGTCTGTATAATAATTACTCTAAGACAAGGTATGACTGTGAAGCACTTTATAATAATTACTCTAAAACAAGGTTTTTGTCAATTACTCAATTATGACTATACATTACCTTGATGTATGGTGTAATGTTTCCTCAAATTACTCTGATGTGTAAAACTTTTGCCACAGTAGGTGCAACTGTAAGAACGAAGTTCTGGACGCGTACACTTGTGAGTTTTTAATTCAGAATTACTTGAGAATATTAATAAACAAACTGAACATTTGTACGTCAAATTCAAGAGTTTCACATGCTCTTCTTTCTGATGTTGAGTCATTTGTGCTTTAGTTTTATAAAACTTTCCACACAGAATACACTCACTGATCCGACTGTGTCCAGGACTTACAGGTAAATCTGAAATTTTGATCAACTTTTTAACATAATAAAGAAGGTAAGCATTGGTATAAAAATGTTCAAGAATTAATCCTAGTCTATATTAATAGATGTAAATAAAACTAATTCTACAACTTATATATCATTAGAGTCCTCACTTTGACATTGGTCTAGTGGTAAATCTCACATTGGTCTAGTGGTAAAGCTTACACTAGTCTAGTGGTAAAGCTCACATTGGTCTAGTAGTAAAGCTTACACTGGTTTAGTGGTAAAACTCCCATTGATCTAGTGGTTGAGCTCATATTGGTCTAGTGGTAGAGCTCGCATTGGTCTAGTGGTAAAGCTACCAATGATTTAGTGGTAGAGCTCACACTGGTCGTTAGGTAAAGATAAAACTTGTTTTGTGGTTGAGCTCACAATGCTTTAGTGGTAGAGCTCACATTGGTCTAGTGGTAAAGCTCACACTGGTCTAGTGGTTAACCTCTTACTGGTCTAGTAGTTGAGCTCACATTGGTCTAGAGGTATAGCTCACACTGGTCTTGTAATATAGCCCAAACTGATTAAGTGGTACAGCTCACCTTGGTTTAGTTGTAGAGCTCATATTGGTCTAGTGGTAGAACTCACATTGGTACACTGGTTTAGTGGTAAAGTTCACATTGGTCTCATGGAAAAGCTCACATTGGTTTAGTGGTAAAGCTCACATTGGTCTAATGCTAGAGCTCACATTGGTTTAGTGGTAAAGCTCACATTGGTCTAATGGTAGAGCTCACATTCGTCTAGTAGTAGTGCACTCAAAAAGAGAGGTTTGGGGTTTAAAATCTAGATCAGACCTAACATTTCTTATCACATGTTATGTGTGTTCTTCTAACCACTCAGTACAAGGAATGGAAGTGCTGGGTGTTTGATTGAAACTTGTGTTATCCATTACAGTCTTTTACAGTTACAGTTAACTTACTATGCATTTTGGCATAATCTTTTGAAAACCAAAACAACAGTTCCTGATCCTGGTATACAGGCTTCGTAACAAGAAAATATATAGAGGTGTCCATCTGGTGCGCCAGTATGTTTTGTTCTTCCTGAGTTTTGGCTGGTCTAACAAACATCATCCAGTTACACACACTCTCATTCTGTGTGATAAGAGTATGCATTGTCTTTCCTTGATAAATCTGCGGAAATGTGAAATCAGAAAATCACAAGAATAATATTAATCTGCAAAACATTCTTAAGCTGCGGAAATGTGAAATCAGAAAGTTAAAAGATTAATACTTCTTTAACTTCTCTTAACTTAGATAAATTGATCTTTTGATACAATTATAAAAAAGCTGTTACAAAAAAACTATATACATTACATTTTCAACAAGTGACATTAGGGTTTGGACAAGTACATTTCTAGACTCCATACCCTGCAGGACAAAAGACATTAGAGTTTGGACAAGAACATTTCTAGATTCCATACCCTGCAGGACAAGTGACATTAGGATTTGGAGAAGAACATTTCTAGATTCCATACCCTGCAGGACAAGTGACATTAGGATTTGGACAAGAACATTTCTAGATTCCATACCCTGCAGGACAAGTGACATTAGGATTTGGACAAGAACATTTCTAGACTTCATACCCTGCAGAACAAGTGACATTAGGATTTGGACAAATAGATTTCTAGACTCCATACCCTGCAGGACAATTGACATCAGAGTTTGGACAAGTACATTTTTAGACTCCATACCCTGCAGGACAATTGACATCAGAGTTTGGACAAGTACATTTCTAGACTCCATACCGTGCAGGGCAAGTGACATTAGGATTTGGACAAATAGATTTCTACACTCCATACCCTGCAGGACAAGAGACATTAGGATTTGGACAAATAGATTTCTACACTCCATACCCTGCAGGACAAAAGACATTAGAGTTTGGACAAATAGATGTCTAGACTCCATATCCTGCAGGACAAGTGACATTAGAGTCTGAACAAATAGATACCCAGACTCCGTACCCTGCAGGACAACTAGAATTTTTGATGATCATTTACACCTCAGTGTGATGGTATGGTGGTCATTCAGTTAGTGAGATGTTATGGTGGTCACTCAGTTAGTGAGATGGTATGGTGGTCACTCAATTAGTGAGATGGTATGGCAGACACCAACTCTAAGAAGTGAGTTTTATCACCAAGTAATCCATTTTCCTCCCACAAGAAGTACCTTCTCTCATCAGCATCAGATGCAAAGAGAGAAAAATATAACTTCATCTTTTTTGAGCTTTGCACTTTTTATTGACCAGAAAGGTGTTCCCTGTCACTTTAACCAATAACCTTATAAAAATTGAGATTTTTCATTGAGATTCCATAGAAGCTTGGCCATGGGTGATTATCAGATTGTGAGCTTTGCATCTGGGACTTAAAAGTGTTTTGAAACATGATCTTGACTACATAAAGGAAAATCTTGAAATGTATTACAGTAATTCATGTCTTTGAATGATAAATGATCTATCTTCTTGGTGACGCCAGCATATCTAACAAATATATCAGGAATAATCTACCCCTAACCTCCTCTCACATTTTCTTGTTACATGCGACACAGACTTGTATTTTTGATTGGTCATAAAACTTAAACATCCCAGTGCCTACATGGCAAACAACCTATTTTCACACCCAGAGGGTATAAACTATCAAAAAAGTAAAAGTCCCCACAAGGATCTTGTACACCTCGGGTTCAAATCCCAATACGTAGTCATACTAAAGACATTTTAAAAATGGTAGTGACTGTTCCTTTGCCGAAAACTCGTCTTACGAAGTTAAGTCACAGGTCTTTGGGATGAGAGTGAAAATTCTTGATGGGATGTAAAATCCTAAAACAAAATATCCACACTGTAACAGAAATGATTTTGAAGTCATGACACATGGACTTACCTTCCATTCAGGAAAACAACTGACAGTGTCAGATTTTTCATGTTCTTCTTTTACCAATCCTTCCAGTGGCCCGAACTTTGTGTATACCTCTAAAGTCTGCCATGCAAACACTCCCATTGGCACTGAAATTTGAATTACAATTCATTTTTCTTTAGCAAAATGAATGCATGATGGTTGATATAAATTCCAGATAACAAGATTCTACTTTATATATACAATGGAATCTCGTTATCTAAAAATTCACGGATCACCCCGTTTATTTTTGAGATATCCGAAATTTTAGATAACCGAAATTTTCAATCACAGAGGATAATTTTGAGATAACAAGTTGCAATTCTGTAATATTTCAATACTTTAAACCATAAAATTACTTCGAGATAAGCGAAATTTTGAGATAAAAACTCTGAGATATCCAGAAATAAAAGTAATATAAATATATAATAAAATAATCAGGACCGAATGTTTGACATTGATTTAACCGGAATTTTGACTTACTTTGACATAGCGAGTTCCACTATATATATATATAGATATATATATATATATATATATATATATGTATATATATATATATATATAAAGACTCTTTCATATGCTGTCATTAGATAAATGTTTATTCCACCTAAGGGGTCACAAAAACCCTGTAAAACCAGAGGCTTGCTGTGGGTTTTACTGGATTTTGTGACCCCAGGGTGGAATAAATGTACCAGTATATCTAATGACACCATATGAAAGTGTATTTTTTTTCATACCTTTTCATAAATACAAGCTCATATCTTCATTGTTAATGTGAAAACGTCGCCATTTTGAAAGAAAAAAATTTATTTCATTGACATATATTTCTGTATGACTTTGAAATGTTTCGGTGTGCGGTACACGGTACATATATTACTGACAGAATCCGACTACAATTAATAGGTTATATTTTATATCAACCGGGAAGTTGTTGTTTCGACTGCTTCAGGTAGACGAACCTTCATATCACCCTACCAAGAGGTCCATAATGTATATTATACATGTCACGCGATATGTAATACACACAGATCATCCATAGGTGTATTGTATGGGCGTACTGATTCGTTAAAATACATCATATAGGCAGGTATGAGAGAAATATACATATATATATATATATATATTATAGGCGGATGATCTTTTTATTGATTTTAGACCATAAAAATGATGAAGCTATTTTTAGAGCTAAGTGACAACTTCGAAAAATGATCAGTTTTCTGTGATTTGTGTATCATAGTTTCATAAAACCAAGCTACACTCTGTATAAATATACATGATGCAGTTACAAGATTTGATTTTATAACAAATGTATAGGAAAAACATATCACGTAATATGTATTATTATACCACATCTGTATTACTCTGAAGCTAATTTGTTAAAATACATCACATGATGATGTTACAAAACATCGTGTCCTCCCAAGGGATGACAAAACTTCATATTTCCCTGGAGTACGTGCCCCCATGGCAACCTTCTGTCTGATTCTCGCAAGAGTTGTCTTTCTTGTTGGGACCATGTAAACAAACAAAATGGATGCAGACGATGGTAGAATGCGTTTCCATTTTGCTAACGATGAAGAAATAACTAATATATAAATATATATATATAAAGCAATTAAATGTACTTTATTTAAAAGCAAAGTCTAATTTTGATAAGTTACTGACTATCTTTTGCTCTGGTCATATTGAATCTGTATCAAAATATGTCAAGATTTCGCAGCACATATCTACTGAACTTAGAAGCAAACTCACAATGTCACCTTAATTTTCTTATTCTTATTCTATGTCTGACATAGGGTTTTTCATTTATTCAAAGACATCATGAGGCACTGGTGAACTGTCAAAAGTTTGACCTGTGCTATGGACTGATGCCACTGTTTTGACATTCATCTGCTACCCTGCCAACACATGGGGTCTAAATTTTGAATAACATCTGGAAGATGCCTGAGGTCAAAGACAACTAAAAACCTCAGAAATTTGTTGGTTGAAAAACTGTAGGGGAGGTGGAGCAGTTATTTTGAATGTTTTGATTTTGATTTTGATTTTTTGTTTTACGCCATACTCAACAATCTTTCAGTCATATGATGGCGTCCAGTTTTTATTAGTGGAGGAGAAACCCCGGTTAACCGGGTAAATACCACCGACCTTCCGCAAGTAAAATATTGAATGTAACCTGGTGTCTGATTGGTGTATATCGTGCCACTGAACACAATTTTATATTTTTACACAGTAAAATAATGTACTAAAAATTGGAACTGAATCAGCATAATTTTTACTGGTATGTTAATTTGATGTAATTTCTTGAAAAGTATCTGTATAAAGAGATTTCACCGTTCATTCACTATGAAACTTTGGGGGGGGTTGAAATATGTCCACGTGACAGAGAAACATGATACATTTGCCCATGTTTTGTGTTTATTTTCTGATTGCAGAAACGACAAAAAAAAGGTCGATGTTTAAACTATAGGCCAACACTTGCTTGAAAGATGAGATATACAGGAAAATATGAACATTTTTGGCCTGCAGAAAACTATTTAGTTGTCTCTGACTGTCATTATTCACTGGAATAATAAATTTCTTTAAGGATATTTACCTTGACTACAGTTAGTTAGAAATAACAGTAAGGATATTTACCTTGACTACAGTTAGTTAGAAATAACAGTAAGGATATTTACCTTGAGCAGCTGTGGAAGAAGAGAGAAGCTTTAGATAAAGACATTTTGGAAGAGTAGCTCGAGCTCGACTCAGTATTTGTGAATCTGTAATGTGTTTGAAATCATTTGTATGATACTGACAAGGCTCCTGCAGGGATGATTCACACTCGATACAGTCTGTAAGAGGTATAAACTACAAATTAAAAACTTATGAGAGTAGAAAATATTGACCCCATTGGGATTGGAAATGAAATAGTTTGTGCTAATCAGAATCCTGAAACATGATTTCTAGATGAACAGTGAAGTGTGTACACCACAGTGGTGACTAATCATTTTACAGTCCCAAAACTACCTTGATTCACTTGTTTGTTGTTCCAACTTAAAATTAAACTAACTTTCGGAAAATATGTATAAGAATAACTTGTACAGGGATATAATCAAGGTGATAAAGTAAGTAATGAAAGGCTGACCAGTTACTATAGGCCAAATTTAAGACAATAGACCAGGTCTGATCAGTAACTGAAGTCTACATTTCAGACACAGACTGGGTCTGACCAGTTACTGAAGTCCAAATTTAAGACCACAGACCAGATCTGACCTGTTACTGTAATCAACACTTAAGACCACAGAGCAGGTCTGACCAGTTACTGAAGTCCACACTTAAGACCACAGACCAGATCTGACCAGTTACTGAAGTCCACACTTAAGATCACAGACCAGATCTGACCAGTTACTGAAGTCCACACTTAAGACCACAGATAAGGTCTGACCAGTTACTGAAGTCCACACTTAAGACCACAGATAAGGTCTGACCAGTTACTGAAGTCCACATTTAAGACCACAGATAAGGTCTGACCAGTTACTGAAGTCCACATTTAAGACCACAGAGCAGGTCTGACCAGTTACTGAAGTCCACATTTAAGACCACAGACCAGATCTGACCAGTTACTGAAGTCCACACTTAAGATCACAGACCAGATCTGACCAGTTACTGAAGTCCACATTTAAGACCACAGATAAGGTCTGACCAGTTACTGAAGTCCACATTTAAGACCACAGAGCAGGTCTGACCAGTTACTGAAGTCCACACTTAAGACCACAGACCAGATCTGACCAGTTACTGAAGTCCACACTTAAGACCACAGATAAGGTCTGACCAGTTACTGAAGTCCACATTTAAGACCACAGATAAGGTCTGACCAGTTACTGAAGTCCACATTTAAGACCACAGATAAGGTCTGACCAGTTACTGAAGTCCACATTTAAGACCACAGACCAGATATGACCAGTTACTGAATCCACATTTAAGACATAAAACTAAATTAAACTAAGTTTTGGATCAGGTAAAAAAGAAAGGTAAACTTACAATACTTGTTAATTTCTGGATCAGGAAAATCTTCACATTGTTCCTTTTTTTCATCCTTTGTTTTAGATGATTTATACGAGGTAGCACCTATAACATGTATAAATACTGTACAGAAATTTTGTCTTATAATTAAAATAATTCACAATCTTGAACACTGACACTTTTTTCAATTTTTTCATTATTTGAATAATTTGAATATTTCGAATATGACGTCTTCATACTTCCTACTTTTTATAATACAGATGGAGCGAAGTAGTCCAGTTTTTAATCATGAAGTCTCTCATTTCTGGTCAGCTTAATGCAAGTCCTCCTGGATTTTGGGCTGATTTTGTGAGGAAGTAATAGCACTGGTAAAAAGTTGTTGTGCATTGCCAAAAGCCGGTGATATGTTTAACAAGATTTTATGTTAGAATTACTGGGCAAAACATAAACAATTATAAAAACAAACAAATTACTTCTATATTAAAATCTTATTTTTTACTGATAAATCTTTGAATCAATCTCAACAGAAGTCAATTTGCTGTAAATAAACATAAAACAAAACTTTAAGTAAGAAAAATGGCAAAGTAGCTAAGCTGCTCAAGGTGAACTTTCAATAAGTACAGTTCCAAAAGAAAAAAGTGCTATCAGGAAATTTATTTTCTACCTGTCTAAGAGTAACCACTGTAAAATAAGACTGCCAGGAGGTATCAGACGGGGCCAAGTACTAAACCCAAATTTATTTTCTACCCATCTAAGGGTAACCACTGTGAAGTAGGACTGTCAGTTGGTATCAGACAGGGCCAAATATTAAACCTAAATTTATTTTCTGCCCGTTTAAGGGTAACCACTGTAAAGTAGGACTGTCTATGTTTTTGAGAAAATCAGAACCTAAACAATGCTATTTTCTAAACAAAACACCATTTTAGTATGAAATAATCAGCTGGTCCCGAAATACCAGTTCTATCATATAATACAGATTAATTTACCAATAGGCCTAATGACAAAATTAAGCTGGCCCTTTTATCTGATAGTAAGACTTATCCATTGACTTATAGGGATAGATGAGTCAATGAGATATTCTAAGATAATCATCATAATATATTGAGACATGTTTGTGTTTAAAGTATTACCTGTTGATATAAGCTTTTGGTTTTGCTTTATAGCATTATTAACTGTTTCCATGGCAACATTATTAACTAAAGACAGATCAGCAATATCAGCAGTAGATTGCAGGTAAATATTGTTATGTAATAAATAGTCAGGACAGCTGTATACTGTAGCAACTGTAAATAACAATAATGAAAACATCTATTAGGAGATGAGTAAGTTATATATATATTTACAACAATAACATAAGTATATAACTCAATACAACACTCTACAGTGTTTGAAGGTTTTTTACATCAGGGGAGAGAATCACATAAAGGTAACATTCCCTGCAGAAAGTTGTAAGCAATAACTCCGAAATACACAAATTTCACACCAGTCCCTGCAACATTCAGATATTCGACAAGGATATACAAAAAGTTGACCTTTTTTTTCAGAAAATTTACATTTTTAATCAATTGGTGTGACAATGACCTTTGATCAGATGACCTTGAAACATTGATAAACAATTCATGTGATTCGTAAGATAAATTCCTGCAACTGTCAAATGCATATGTCTAGACAAAAAGTTGATATTTTTAAAGGAAATTAATATATTTACTGCTCAAAATTGCTGATGACCTTTGACCTTATGACCTCGAAACATAATATATCCTTCTTTTTTTAGTCCCTACAACTTTTCAATATACATATACCAAGAGTTGTAGGAAAACAACAAAGCTCACTGAAATGGGTGTACATTTTCAAAATAGATATTTGACCCACAGCTGGCAGGTTTTAAGGTCAAAGGACTGGTAAAATTTTGATTCCTTTAGCTCATTAAAAATTTTGAAAAGTAGGTCAAAGTCCAAGGTCAAGAGGTCAAAAGTCAAGGTAACAAAGGAAAGCTCTCATTATAAGGAATCTATATGTGAAATATCAGAGCCCTGTCCCTTGTGGTTAAAAAGTTATAGGTCAGGTCAATGTTTTGTCTACAGGATGTCGACGTCAGGGGTATGGCATTAGCTCTCCGGACTTCCATCCAGGCGAGCTGAAAAATAGAGAAAAACAAGCTTTTTTCGGTCCACACAAGATGGATGAACTTTGACCTAAGTTCCTTATCTAAATTTTTTTTTAAAAATGTTCCAATTGAACCCAAAATAAGCGAGCACAACTTTGATATACATGTATA
Organism: Atrina japonica; assembly: GCA_030159075.1. NCBI lineage: Eukaryota > Metazoa > Mollusca > Bivalvia > Pterioida > Pinnidae > Atrina > Atrina japonica. Next base: position 878,464 of record BROG01000278.1, read on the forward strand.
AGTGGTATTTATACCAAGTTTCCTGAACCCTTTCTTAACCTGGACAAGTTTACATTTTAGGTAATAAGCTGTAATGACATTAAAATGACACTGACAACATGGACAACTGTAACTGTTGTCATCATACCTATCAGTATACAGTGAGGAATAAAACGTGTCTCACGTAAAGCTTGTCTTAAACAAAAAGTTAGTAGAATCATCCGTATGTTAATCAAAAGGTAACTCTACCTTGCCAAGTTATGTAACTTAGACTACAGGTGTAATTAATTATATAAATTGATATCCTACCTCCCGACTACCCAACATGCAACAGACAACCCAACATTCAACATAATTTAAATCGGGGTCCCAAGCAACAAGGAAATAACAAACCAGATTATACATGTATAGGTCTACCAAGGTAAAAGTGGCACATCCTGGTTCTGCCAGAAGCCTAAACAATAGGTCTACTGTCCAGAAATAGGTTGTACAGGTAAAACATATCGCCTTGCACAGACTCCATGCATTACAGAATTCTCTAATACTTTTGTGGCGACTAGCTGCTTGTCACATCTGTAATGATTTGATTTAGACTCGTTGTGTTTGTAAACCAGTGCCAATCTACCTTGGTACACCTGTAAATATGGTTAACCAACAAGAAATCTGTGTAATCATGCTTCACCGACATGTAAATATGGTTAACCAGTGATCTACTTCAAACACGGAGTCTGTGTAATCATGCTTCACCGACATGTAAATATGGTTAACCAGTGATCTACTTCAAACACGGAGTCTGTGTAATCATGCTTCACCAACATGTAAATATGGTTAACCAGTGATCTACTTCAAACACGGAGTCTGTGTAATCATGCTTCACCGACATGTAAATATGGTTAACCAGTGATCTACTTCAAACACGGAGTCTGTGTAATCATGCTTCACCGACATGTAAATATGGTTAACCAGTGATCTACTTCAAACACGGAGTCTGTGTAATCATGCTTCACCGACATGTAAATATGGTTAACCAGTGATCTACTTCAAACACGGAGTCTGTGTAATCATGCTTCACCGACATGTAAATATGGTTAACCAGTGATCTACTTCAAACACAGAGTCTGTGTAATCATGCTTCACCAATCTCAGTCAACATCATTGATGAAATTAACAAAAACAAGAAATTTAAAAGATAGAAAATCACATTTAATCTATTGAATATCACTGTCAATACAAGAACTGTAGCAACCACCCAAAACAATATTTTAGTAATTAAACTTCACTCTTTATGGAAGATATGTGGCTATTTTTACACTTGTTTAAAAAGTTATGACCAATTCTCAGACTTTTAAGGATTATTACAGCCAAAATGACTCCAGGAATATTAAATATTGAATTCTGAATGTTGCTGTACACTGCATAGCCTATAAACCATTTATCTAAATACATGTAAACATCTACATTAATTACTAGATGACCTGGAGTACAAAAAAGTTTTGGAATGATTGCATCAAATTTGGCATTTCCAGTCAAGTGAATTTCCAGACAGGACATAAATTGACATCAAAATATTATAAATACCTGGAATATGATCTCTAGATTGTAGGGTGGCATCTTGTAGAGTCACCACTTGTGGTTCTGTAACACTGATGCTGACTAGTCCTTCTTGGTCTGTATTTTCTGACTCCACCTGACCAAGGGACAAGTCTCCGCCCTCTGTCGACGTAGAACCGTGAGCCAGCTGCTCATCATACTTAATTTGAGACGTCAATAACTGACGGAGATAGGTGCTGCTCGTTAACAAGGAATCTGTTGTCTGTGAGAGAGGCGTGTCAGAGTTCAGCAGGTGTGAAGATGTTGAGTCTGAGACTAAAATCTGGGACAAATCAACAGACTGAGATGTTGGTAAAACTTCATTGTTTGAAACTTGCAAACTGTCAGTATCAGTAATTAAGGAATTACTGTGGTTCAACACACTAAGGAGAGTTTGACCGGGTATACTACTTTGTACAGTGGGGTTGTTCAATATGGTATGTGCTAAACTCTGTAAATTAGATATTGTTACATCAGACAAAATACAGTTATTATTTTGCAGCAGCTGAGATTCTGAACTGTCTTCTTGCAAATGATTATTTTGAGAATTCCCCTCAACTTCATTACTGTCTAACTGAGTAATTTGTGAACCTCCTTGTATGATAGATGTGACCTGGGATGCTATTGCACTTGTCTGAGCAGCGTTTAAAATTGGAATGGCAACACTATCTGATTTCTCCTCAACTGTATGGCTGATGTGTTCTGAGATACTGGAACATTCGTGGTTTTTCATTGCTGTAGATGGATTGCTTTGCACAGGGGTTAATTCCTGAGACTGAATTGGTGAGATAAGCTGACGTGTTACTGGGAGACCACTCTGACGAATCAAGGGCAAAATTGGAGGCAACGTACCTTACAAATGAAAAACAGAAATTGATATAATGTATCATAAAGGTAACAGCCATTACAAAACAATCCTAATTAAGTATTATAAACATAGTACCAAAGTTAAAGTACTTAAAATAATGGCCAAAATAAAGACTCAAGAGAAAGGAGATATCATACAAG